>CAKNYM010050360.1:172639-206480 GCA_932195095.1 Andricus curvator
ATATATATATATATATATATATATATATATATATATATATATATAATCTACAGTAATAGGTACCTAAGATGGCAGTCCGCATTAATAGGTACAATATGTTATTTGTCTGATTTTTTAATACGTTACGTTAGGTTCTCGCACTTGCCAATTTTTTATGCACAAAATACATTATTCTTTAAAATGGAACAGATACTTCTTCTTATTTCACTATAAAATGAGAGAAAAATTTCATTAAAGTGAGGCTAACGCATGATACCGCAGTAATTGGGACAGTTACCCTACCTTTTTTTACAGAAATATTTCAAAAAAGGTATTGTTTTGTATCAGACTATTAAACATGATTGATGCTATAAAAATGAAACTATTAGTATTATAATATATTAAATTATATAAAAAAATTATATTATATTATTATAATATGTACTATATTATAATTTGTTTTAAAAACTTGTTCTTGGGTGAATCCGGTTTTTCATCATCAGCCACGGTCTAAAGCAACTGCCTAATGAGATGGGGATGTTATCAATTAATTTAATACGATGTTTGAAATCTTTTGCGATGATGTTGTAGGTACAAAATTAGGAGCACGGTGTAGTTTGGAGTTCGACTTTTACCGCTGTTGTCCTTACACAGTGGCCATCTGCCACTCCATAGGCTTTTAATCGCTTGCTTCCTGATGGTCTAGAAAGTTTCTTACAACGCGACAGGTGTTTAATAAAACCGCCTTCTGAGCTGCTGCCAGTGCCTTACTGACTCTTAAATATTGTATAGGTTGCCTGCAAATTCCGGTTAAGTAAACAAGCAATGTTGATTATGTAGACTCTTCCACCTTTTTTCTCTCGCATCACGATTTCCGGTCGATTGGCTCGGATATAATGTTTTTTCTGCATAGTGACATCCCAAAAAAGATTTAATCTTTGTTTTCTAAAACGGGCACTTGAATGTGTCTATAGAAAGGCATCCATTATGTTGAAAATCCTAGGTTTAGGGCAATTTGTTGATGTATAATGCTCGCCACATCATTATGTCTGTCCGTATACTTTCTCTGAGCCTTTATGCGGCAACCATTAACATAATCGGCACCGGTCAACCACGTATTGATGTAACACGTGTTTGCGATAATTTCTGGTGCTTGTCCTGAATCGCAATGACGAATATTTCCGTTTCTGGAAACAGGAAACCATTTTTCAGCCAAATATTGGATGCCTCACTATCCACTTCATGTTGATCTAACGTTTTAGGGTGCTCGCTGTGGATGGCTTTTTGTCTTCCTTGCGTTTCTAATTCCTTTATGGCTTCTGCCCTGACATTCAAGGCCTCCTCTGAGGACAAATTCAAGGGCATGTAATCAAGATCCGCTTTACAGATGGTTTTGTGAAGCGCAACATCACTATTGCTTTTAAAATAGTATTGTAAGTGTATAATTTGTGACTTACACAGTTTCTTGACATCTACAATGCCCGTACCCCCTTCATGTCGTTGTAGAACTACCCTTTCAATTGCCGAATCATTGTGGTGCATTCGGTACTTCGTCATTTCTACGCGGATGGTTCTGCTTAACCTTTAAAAGGCGGTGTTTGACCATTTCTTGTAGTGAAGGCAGTCGTTTGGCTTTTCTTAACTATCGCATGCTGAGTACCCTTAGATTCGAGATTACCCAGGTATTTATGTGACTCACCCTCGGCCATTGCCTCGATGTTATTCTCGAATTCTTTCTCTAGTTCTGTGGTCCCTAACTCACCTCTGGTTAAATGCACTGTTCTGCATTTATCTTCTTCGAACTCCATGTGGATATCATTGGAAAACTGCTTTGTGACATCGATCACTTGCTGCAGTTTCTGGACTGAACTAGCGTATAACTTCAGGTCATCCATGTGTAGAAGATGGGTCAGTTGATGACCATCCTCATTATCATGTATTCTGAAACCACGAGACATGCTATTCAGTGTTTTGCTCAATAGGTTCAACGCTAAGCAGAACCATAGTGCACTAAAGGAGTTTCATTTAAAGATACCCGTCGTAATCCGTATTAGTTTAGTTATCCTTGGTTGTCCATCATCAAAATACTTGGTTCCTGTACCCCAAAACATCATCGCTCGACTTTGAAAGTCGATGATGCGTGGGCAGATTTTGTAAATTTTTAAGACCCCTAGCAAATAGTCATGTGGTACGGAAGGAAACGCTTGCTTGTAGTCAATGTATACCATGGGCAAGTTTCTTTGATGTTTACGAGCTTACGTCATGGCAGCAGCGTCTATGGTGATTAGATCTTTACTGCCCCGCGAGTTTTTACAGCATTCGTTATGTTCTTCTGTAAGAATGCCATTCTCGTCGCAGTGAGAATATACCTTATCTGCATTGATAGCTGTAAGACATTTATAAATTGTTGGAGGACAGGCTATCGGTCGAAATTCAGATGGATTTTAAGCGTCTGGTTTTTTAGGCAACATATACGTAGTACCTTTGAGCATAAAGCCTGGCATCAGTTCTGAGCGTTCAATGATCTTCTGAAAATACCTTGCCAACGCAGGATGCACACTCGTCAGGTACTTGTACCAGAAGTTGTTCACCATGTGCGGACCTGAGCTTTCCCGGTACTTGCCCTTTTCAAAATAGCTGAAATATCTTAAGTTTTGATATTAGTCAGCTCCATGTCAGGGTTTTTGCTTGCTCATACTTTCTCTAGTTAGTACCACGCAGCGTCTAAACTGCTTTTGTTCATTTTTCTCCAACCACCCGACCAGTAGTTAGTTATATCTTCCAATTAAGGGACTTAAGTGTCTTGCTGGTTATTTTGCTTTACACGCAGTTCACGATAGAACCTTCTTTCATCTGCCTGAAAGGTTCGATTTTGTTGCCTTCTTGCACTACTTTTCTTGTACCGACGCAGTCTGGCAGTCAGAACATCAAAGTCTCTGCCGTTGGGAGTCTATAATCTCATCCAATATTGCTGGTGTCAATGTCTTGATGTACCGAAGGTGGATGATTTTAGTAACGTGTATCAGCTTTCTGGTTCTTTCCCTTTCTTATATTGAGTCAATTGACTTAATTTGCACCTTACTTTGCTGACATCCATATCCAACCTGATCTTCCATGGTGGATCTCGATCCCTTCCTGGGACAAAGACTGCATTTGTAGACCTAGTTCTGCGGCCCAATGTTCCAACGGCTGCCACAGCTGCACAATACGCAAAAGTTTGCATCTCTAACGCAGTTAATGTTGCGATCAAATGCATAGGTAAAACCTTGCTGTTCAGGTGTTCTATTAGTGCACGCAGATCCTTTATGGTGTTCATCTTGGACAGAGAATGCCTTTGAGTTGTTTCTACATGTCTGGAGTCAAGTAAACCGTGACCAAAATTCCTTTTACGGTGCTGTAGTTTTTCTGGGATTTCACTGTTTACATCAACGTTATTAATGTCCGGATGTGGTTCTAGTGGATCCGGTACTTGATGTACCTACATTGTCCCCAGCACCTATGCCTTCAACTTTAATCAGGTGTACGTTGTCCACATTTTCCAAAGGGAGTTCATCAATAGGAAGCTGCTGTTCAGTTTTTATTTTGATGACAGCTATTTCAACAGCCGAAAGCAATCTGTTCACAGATATTGAGCGTTTTTGGTCTACCAGATTCTGCTCATTTATTCCTGTGGCTACCTCTGGGTGCTTAAGTAAGAAGAGTCGGTGGTGTTCTCTTCTCACACTTTGCCGACTTTTCTCTACCAAAAAATAAAGGCGCATCACATCTTTGTTCATATGGTATTTCCATTTTAATCGCCTTCTTGGTTGCTGAACCGCTGCTTCTGCCTATGGTTGAATTGGGCCATATGCCTCTAGAGGATGTTGTGGTGCTGGATCATCATTAGGTTGCGTAAGAACATCAGTTGTTTCTGCTTGATCTTGCAGCGCAGCTTTCTGTAGCTGATGTTCATTATCGACATTTTTCCACGCCAAATCAACCAGTTTAATCTCCATTGCTCGGTCTTCTGAGATGTGTAGATTATTCCTGATGTCCTTCACGTTGACAATAAGATCTCTTAGTGCGACTTTCTTTATATAAGGATACTTTGCAGCAAACTTCGTTCTGAAGTTGTACCCTTTTTCACTTTTGGTTTCAAACTTTGCACTTTCATAATAGAGACGCACCAATTCCTCTTTCATTGTGGTATCCCACTTGATGCTCTCCCACGGTATTTCTGTTGAGGTCGTTGGCTGCAAATTGCTAACTCTAGCCAAAGCTTCCTCAGCAGGCACAGTTAATGTTTCACTGTTTAACATGCTGTGGCCCCCGGCGCCGTCTCCAGGGGTGCCCGACGATCCTCGGGAAGCGACAAGCGTTTAACAATATTAAAAAGACTCATGAGAGGAAAGCTCAAGCCCTACCACCAGGCCAACGCGAGAACACCTTCGGTAGGGGATAACA
Organism: Andricus curvator; assembly: GCA_932195095.1. Lineage (NCBI taxonomy): Eukaryota > Metazoa > Arthropoda > Insecta > Hymenoptera > Cynipidae > Andricus > Andricus curvator. Next base: position 177,062 of record CAKNYM010050360.1, read on the forward strand.
CCTTTGGTAGGCTTATAATATAAAGGGTTTATTAATATTATTATTACGAATTATGCGGTTACGAAAACAACTTCGGTAGGGGAGAACACCTTCTATAGGCTTATAATATGTAGGGCTTATTGTTATTACGAATTATGCTGTTACGTCGCCAGTATCGCGCAGTGCCACCCATAATAGGTTTTCTCGGATAGAGGTCATGGTTCAGTTGGAAGTGACAATAGGACTGAGCCGAGGCGACGACCAGACAATGGCCGCGGAAAAACGCGAGAACATCGTTTTAAATGATCGGACCAACTCAGGCGGGACATCCTTACCTGTTGGCAAAGAAGCTCATCTTCGCAAAGAGAATTCATGCAGAGGTTACGTGAACGTTGGGTCAGTATGTACCCGAAATATGCTCGTAAAAAGCCTCAGTATTTAAGAGATCAGGTATCCTTTTTGCGCAAAAACGGGTATGAAGCTCTTTATGTAGAAGAGCAACTTCCTCCAGCGATCATACCACCCGTTCCATCGAGACCACCTTTGTAGATAGCCGATAATGCCAACAGGAGAAGTAGGAAAACAAAAATCCACCAAGAAGTCGTTCTCAGTATGGACAAATTAGCTGAAGCTAATACTGCTCTCCCCGATCTGCTCCCCGAAGATGTTAATCTCTGGACTCTGAACTGTGTAGTTTACGAGAAGGCGGTCACACTGCTTAGGGACATTAGAAGTAAAAATACTTCAGTACGCCTCAGTAAAACTCACGAGCGTATTGCACAGCTTCAGTTTAAAATTGAAACGGCGAGACGGCATGCCTCAAATGTTCAATGCGCGATTAGCTACATAACATCAAATAAAAAATTCACTCAAAAAGTTAGGGCACTTGGTCGAAACTTAAGGTAAGCAAATCACACGCTGAATAAGTGAACGGCGAATAAAGTGGATTCAGGAAAATTCTACCTTTTCTACTTATGCTTCCCGTCTATTCAATAAAACGTCATTTGCCGTTAAAAGTCCGCCTAGTCGAGAAGAGATTCAAGTCTTCTGGGAGCAAGTATATGGAGATACTTATCAGATGAATAAACACGCTTCAGATATATCACTCTTTAATAACTCTTGCCAAAGGCAAATGTTACAAAGTACAGAGGAATAATGTCCACTAATTACTGCTGAAGAAGTGAAGAAAATTATCTGTAGAGCTAAGAACTTTTCAGCCCCAGGGCCAGATAAAATCAACAACTTTTGGTAGATGCGCTGGTGTCAGTCGTTGTTTTGGAACTTTATATTCCTCTTGCGCATTCGTCATAATTCGCAAGCATTCACACTGGAGAGCCCGTCTAAAGAGATCCGACATTCACATTGGAGAGCCCTATGAGGATCCAACATTCAACCTGGAAAGTCCGTTTATAGGGATCCATCATTCATACTGGAGAGCCCTATAGGGATCCAACATTCATACCAGAGAGCACATTCATAGGGATCCACATTTCTTGCAAACGTTCGTTCGAATGCCAACGACTGAGACCAACGATTCAAAATATTAATTTTATTCACATTGGACTGCGAGAGACAAACACAACATCACACATGCACATGTACATACACAAATACAAATAGAGGTCAAAAATTAAAAGTAAAAAATTAAAAATTTCATCTATCACAGTCATCGGCCGTGTACGCGGGATGACCATAGAAGGCGATTTTAGCCGCTATCATTCTTCACGTCCAAAAAACTCCGGACCAGGCGGCACGTGTTCAGCAATACTACCTTCTGAATTAGATGTAGCGAATTTCGAGCTCCCAGCTCTTCCAAGGTTTGTACGCATCTCGCATGAGCGTTCCCAGTGGAGGAGATCACGACCAGGTGGATTATGACCTTGTCACCCTCCACACGATCAGGAATTCTTGCTTAAGCTCCAAATATTTATGGATCATCTCAGTGTATCGAAGCCTAATGTTATTGTTTATGGGAAGGTTTATGTCTATTATTCTCACGTTTTGAGCACGTTTATCTAACCAGATGACATCTGGACTAGGTGGTCAGTCAGAATAGTTCTATTCCACTAAAGGTGATGGTATTCGTTCTCTAGTACTTTAACTGGGCTATATTTGTAGTAAGGCTCAAATCTCTTTAGTAAACCAGTGTTCAGGGTAATTTGTTGGTGAATGATTCCAGCCACATCATTATGTCTGCGCGTGTATTCTTGCGAGGCAAGTATGGTACCGCCATCAATGATGTGCTCGATGTTCTCATTGGGATCTCCACAAGGGCGGACTGTCAACCATTGTCTCTACAGCTGTCCTCTCATTGTGAATTCGGTGCTCAGACGTTTTCAAGCGGATGATTTTGTTAAGCCTCTTGAGGTCAGTCATGGACCAGGTGACCAATTAAAAGAAGTATATTAGGAGAGGAATGGCATAGGTGTTCATCTTGAAGGGCTCCGGCGAGGGCGGGGTGCAGAGCCTCTAGGTATTTTTAGCAGAAGCTGTGCACCCCATCCTCACGCGACGCTTTCCAGTTCTTAGCTCTCTTCAGAATGCAAGTTACGTCGGAGGCTCTGTCCTATTCTAGGCGGAGCCACGTTGTGTCCAGTTGGCTTGACCGATGAGTACCCCAGATGCTCGACCAATATCTGGCCATTTCCTCGGCCCTAGGTGGTTCACAATGATTTTGAGTCTTGTTTCGGCCATCTGCAAGTCCGCGATATAAACGTTTTTCTCCTGCCAAAAAAGTCCTATTGTCATTTCTTCTCGCGATCGCTCTCTTAAATCGTCGCAGGCTCGGTGACAGGACCATGAGCCTCTGTTTAGGATAGTAAATCACTTCGTCGAGGTTCGTAGATGTTCTTGAACTGATATGTGGGCGAAGTAACTCCTCCACGTGGCGAGCCAGTCTCTGAGACCGATTGCCCTTTCGAAAGTGGTACAACCGTTCCAGCTTTGGTCTTATTTTACTAATCTCGACGCGAAGTCGAAACTTCCATGGGGGATCTACCTGGCCTCTGAGTGTTATGCTCATCATCCTGGCACAACGGACCGCAGCGCAATATGCAAGAGTCTGCACCTGCAGCAAGCTTATATCATGCTGCAAGAACAACAGGCAGTATCTCGGTGTTCAAGCCGCCATCTAACCGGAAAAGGTCCTTGTTGACTCTAAATTTCGGCAGATCGTTTCTCATTGATGGTTCTTGATCTGCGAACTCTAAGATGGCATCAGTGAAGCACACCATGAGACGCAGGCTTTCTCATTGAGCTCTTCAAAGAGTATAGCAGGAGCAGGGGCAGGCTCCAGCGGTTGCAAGCCTAACGACTGTCGACCCTGAGACAGTCGCCCTGGTACATCCCCCAGATCCGGCCCCCGCTCGTCCATAGCGTCTCGTGTCACGGGTATATGAACCTCCTCTTCCACCGCATCTTCGGGGCGCACTACAGGTGCTGCTAGTTGTTGTTGCACCTGTTCTTTGATGTTACATATTTCGACCTCGGATATAATACTCTATGCGTCAGCTCGGGATGAATACCCACGAAGAGACGATGTTATTCACCCCTGATGGGTCCTCCCTGTGCCATTGCCCGAAAGTGACATCTGATAAAATCTCCATTAATTTCCGGCGTCCACTTGATCCTCTTTTTGGCCTGCGCACCCTGGAGTCCCTAGCGGAATGCAGTCTCAACCTCAGATCTTAATAGGTTCATCGTTCTTCTAGGGAGTAGGTTCTCGTCTATAATTTGACGCCTTCGTTCAAGGTCGTCTTCAGTTACTGTTTTTATTTCTGGGAAATTCGATACAAATTTTAGGCGGAAGACCATCCCGTCTCGTGTTCGAATTGGCAGCGCATCAATTACTCATCATGATAAGTATGAAAGTTGATGCGCTACCGTGGTATTCCTGTGGAAGTTGTCGGCTGGGGGCTTCCAACCAAAACATCGTCCGCAGGAGCAGCTGATGTTCTAATTCTTACCATTTCGTGCCGATGTTCTGGCTGGACAGTGAGATCCCTTTCGGGATCACGGTGAGATCTACCTGTCCATCACGCAGCTCACCACCACCGGCTTGCATGCTGCCCCCCCCCCCCCCCCCAGCGGTGGCACCAGGGGCGCCCCGACGATCCTCGGGAAGCGTCCTGCGACGATATATATTTAAAAACTTCTCCATGGATTGATGGATTTTTGGTGCTCCTCTTAGTCCCTTCTCTCTTCGTTCTCTGCCTGCCTGGCATAGGAAACGCTGTCAGTAGCGATGTTACAGACAGAAGAGCCGCGAAAGGCATGAGAAGAAAGCTCCGGAAGTTGAGAAGTTGTAGGCTCCGGAAGCTACGATCGTGGTTCCTTAAAGCAACTAATTCCGACGCAATTGGAACGTGTACGTCATCCACTCCTATTCCTTCTATACCAGAAGGTACACAAGATTTCCTTGGATTCCGGTCTCTAGCCGCGGATGACCTTACGCGGCAGACAGCACAGTTGAAGATGAAAGTTTCACCTCTGGATACTTTTTTAGAGCTATAAGAGTTATGAGGAACAGTTTTGACGGACCAGATGAAGTGATCCCAGAAGTGATCCCTTTTTGCATCCGGCTCGCGATGGACTGAGCCTGACGCTCGCAAGCCGGAATTTTGTTGAGTTGGCTAAGAAATGAAGGTTTCATACCTCCAAGACAGCCGATTATAAAAACTACAAGGTGGACTTTGTAGCCTTGGCACAGCCTCCTCAGGTCGAAAAGAAGTGTTTGATATTTCGCCCGTTTTTCTTCCTTTTTCCCCGTGACATTACCATCGGCTGGTGCTGAGAATTCAATCATGTAAATGACCTTCGTCTTCAGATCTTGGAGGATAATATCAGGCTTTGTAGCACATACACGTTGAGTGGTGGAGAAAGTAGTCAATATACGAGCTAGATATTGGTGCGTAGAAGTGAACTTCTTCCACCAAAAGTTGTTGATTTCATCTGGCCCTGGCGCTGAAAAGTTCTTAATTCTAGCGATAACTTTCTTCACTTCTTCAGCAGTAATTAGTGGACACTCTGCCTCTGGACCTTGCAACATTTGCCTTCGGCAAAAGTTACGACAGAGTGATATATCTGCAGCGTCTTCATTTAGCTGATAAGCATCTCCATATACTTGCACCCAGATGACTTGAATCTCTTTTCGACTAGACGGAGTTTCAACGGTATATGACGTTTTATTGAACAGCCGGGAAGGATGAATAGAAAAGGTGGTCAACAGTTTACAATTGTTCAGCATGTGATTTGCTTTCCTTAAGTTTCGAGCAAGTGCCCCAACTTTTGTAGTGAATTTTTTATTTGATATTATGTAGCTAATCACGCACGGAACATTCGATGCATGCCGTCTCGCCGTTTTAATTTTAAACTAAAGCTGTGCAATACACTCGCGAGTCTTACTCAGGCGCACTGAAGTAGCATTACTTATATTGTCGCTAAGCAGGGAGACCGCCTTCTCGTAAACTACGCAGTTCAGATTCCAGAAAGTAACATCTTTGAGGAGCATATCGGGGAGAGCAGTATTAGATTCAGCTAATTTGTTTATCCTGGGAAAGACTTTTTGGTGGATTTTTCATCTCCTAGTTCTCATGTTAGCATTATCGGCTATCTGCAAAGGTGGTCTTGCTGGAACGGGTGGTATGTTTGCTGGAGGATGTTGCTCTTCTTCTTGCTGATGAAGAGCTTAATATCCCTTTGAGCGTGAAAAGGATACCTGATCTCTCAAATACTGAGGCGTTGTATGAGCATATTCCGGGTGCATATTGACCCAACGTTCATGTAACCTCTGCATGAATCCTCTTCGCGCCGGTGAGCTTCTTTGCCAACAGGTAAGGATGTCCCATTTGAGTTGGTCCGATCATTCAAAACGATGCTCTCGCGTTTGTCCGGGGCCATTGCCTGGTCGTCGTCTCGGTTCGATCCTATTGCCACGCCCAACTGAACCATGACCTCCATCCGAGAGCGGCCTATTGTGAGTGGCACTGCGCGATACTGGTGACGTAACTTTAAAATCACTTTAGGTTAACCCTTTTCTACCCAGTACGAAAACAAAAAAAAATGACTGAAATTTACTTTTTAAATACGATTCCTTAACATTTAAAAATTAAATAATAATAATAACTAAATAATAATAAATAATTACGCATATCCTAGAGTCAACAATATCCGACGAAGCAAAAGAAAGTGCGTTGGTCAAGGAACTCGTAGAATACATGCACACCACTGCACCATATACGATAAAGCGACTTCTTCCAGCAAATTTGAAATCCTTGTATGTTGGCAGAGGATGTAATGTAATGAGCGTTGAACCAAATCCTTTTCAACCAGATTTTCAATCTGTTTCTCATGAATCTAAGGGTGGAGTTCGTTTAGCAAAACATATTACGTATAATTGGTAAGTGAAATTAATGGCAGAAATGACTTGCATATTTTCTCCTAGAAGGCATCATCGATATGTTCCGTCAGAGTATGTAACCGTCCGCGAAGAAAGAGACCTAATGCGCGGTAGCTTCATTTTACAAGAGCAACGATTGAAGAAGCGTTCCAACACAGAAACTCCATAAGAGGGCCTCACTTTGCAGATTAATATCAGTTCGAATTTTCGAGATATAGGAATAATATTTTGTATTATGAAAGAGCAAATAAAAAACTATCGATTGGCGTGAAAAACCAAAAATCGATTTTTACCGCGTTAGGTCCCTTTCTTCGCGGACTGTCACATATATCTGCCAATAAAGTTCTTTCCTAAATTATAACCAACTGTAAAGTGAAAATGTATAGAATCGCGGGTCGTTGGTAAAATCGCATTCTTTACCCATGTAGAATAACTGTCGGATTGTAATAATGGATCATTATATTTCCTGAAATCACGAATCTTGTAAAATTACCTAGGATAACATATACGAAATTATATATAGGAAACACCAGGTAAATAAAAAAAAATTATTATGTAGTAATCAACTTTTACGTATTAGTGGAAATCTTAAAAAAAAATAATTCAAATAATGTTTATAAATATTTTAAATGTGTCTTCTCTCAATTTTTATACAAACTTTGATAAGACCACGAATATAGAGGTAAGTAGTCAATAATTTTTTGACGTTCGATTCTTGATCTACATGATGTTTTTATTTCTTATTTAAAATACCAGTAGATCACAGGCAAAATCTCATATTTTAAATACGGAATAAGAAGTCCATATAGGTCAAGAAACAAACATCAAAAACTTATTAATTTACGCTGGCCAAGAAAAAGAACATTAAACAGTTGTTAAGTAATTAAATTAAAAGCTGCTTCGGGCAACTAACCCCATCATCTCAGTTTTATTTTATGTGGTAAACTTTCATAAATATTCATCAGTTGATATAAGGCTTAATATTAAAATTATTAATGTAATTTCCTGTTTGTTTTGCAGTTTAGTTGAAAATGAATGGTCCAAAAAGCTAGCAACTGAAATGAATGAAAGTCATCGGGAATGTCCAAATTGTGGTACTACTGGTCTGCTTTCCCCTGTGCAGAAATTGCAACATACCAGTTCGTGCTTAAAGCACAAAAAGAAAGAAGAGAGCAGTCAAACCTCTACTGATGTGATTCGCAAACCCAACAGTCGTGCATACGACTGTCCTGAATGTAAAAAAACCTTATATCTAGCACCTATCGAAATACTGAAGCATAAAAAACAACATCAATAATATATAATTGTAAAAACAGCAAATTGTACTAAATTAATTTTAATAATGAATTGATTTCAAGCTTCGTATTAAAACAAACAAAATAGCTGTGAATTCGATCTCTGATGTTTCTACTTTGTTTGTATTTACTATTTTATGGTGCTCATATGATGAGCAGTTTGCTTCCTCATTTTAATTAATTAGCAAATATGTTTACTTCCTCATAGAGGAAGTCATAATAACAAAATACAAATAGGTCAATAAAAACGTCTCGAGACAAGGCATCTTTTCTATTCTTGTATGAACTTTGAATTATGTTAATGAAAAAAGTTTTTCTGTTTAGAACAGATTTGTAAGATTATGCAAATGTCCATAACTTCCGTACTCTTTAAGACCATGTATTAATATTAAAATTCAATCGTTTTATCTCGGATCAATGGATCTCTTATATCTTGCATCAACTTCAAAAAAAAATTGATTTTTCAAATAATATAAATGACCATAACTTCCTTACTCTTTAATCAAATGTATCAATATTATAGGTCAATCAATTCGTCTTAAGGCAAAGAATCTTTTATATTATTGCGTCAACTTTGAATTATGTAAATGGAAAAATGTTTACTATAAGAAATTTATTTTTAAAATAATATAAGGCCCTAAAAAAATTTAATGAATATTTTTAGAAATCCTTTGGTAAGTTTCAAGAGTGGTGAAAATAGGCTCTCCAAATTTTATAAAATCTGCAACCGACTTCAAGTTATCGAGTTTACAAAAAAGTGCGACATCCATACACACATACATCCGTATAATTGAGGAAGCAAAAACAGTAAAAGATTAGAAATCCTATCCTTTTGAATCTCCAAGATAAAAAGGAGTAAGGATAATTTATCCCAGCTTCTACCTCGCTTATCCACGTCAATATTTTTCTACCCCTTTATCAATACAATAATGTAATGTAATAATTCTTCGCCTATCTTTTTAAATCTCCTCTTTTCTTGATGTCCTCTATTATATTTATGGTTTTAAATTATATTTATTATCATGAATCATATTTGACGAACATCCATAATTGTTTCGTCGGCTGGGCATGGTAACTTCACCTATCAAAACCGTCAAAATGTTAGGGTTCTTTGTGCGACTAACAGCACATACGCAGTATCTTCGTTCTAGACTGTTGCGTGGCAAGTGTGAGCCAGTCCGCGTGACTCTACCAATTTTGGATTATTTATTTACGTTCAATGAACACTTTAAATATCTAATTAAAAAAATTACAAAACCCCTAAATATCATAAGAATTTTTAAAGGCGTGTGGTGGGGAGCCCACTCATATATATTCTTTGATAAAATAGAAAAAATCAAAAACCAAGCCCTGAGATAAGCCGTAGGCCATAGGACAAATATCCCCCTGAATGTAATTTTTAGCAAAAACATGTGAACCCCCCTTTAATTACGATTCAGTCTTTTAGCCCAAAAATATATCGTAAAGACCTTCTCAAATCTTAAGCACTCCATAACAAACAAGCTTGAATCTTTGGAATAACATACAGCTAAACAACTCTCATAGAATCATAGACCTTTTTACACTCCTAGCTCTCTTTAATAAGACCTGAAACGTTATGCCACAAATACGCAGATCTTTCTACCATGCCCTCTTTGAATTTCCATCTAGTGACCACACTTTCTCCCCTTAAATAAATGTTGAAATTAGACTTTATAACTAAAAATTCTCCGTGCCCACTCTCTTTCTTCCAGAATGCCAAATCTGCGGTCTGTTCCTCAGGGTTTCCCGCTGTTTCTACAGTGGTGCAACATCTAGGGGGAAGCCTCACGTGTCCTCTGTAAAAGTTTGGTCACGGTCGAGCAGATGCTTTTGGTGACTGTTTTTGTGAACGTGCTTTTGGTCGTGTCGGCGGAATGGAGCGAGACGTTTTAACCGAACAAAGAATCAACTTTAAATTTTTCGTAAAGCTCGACATAACCGGTCAGGAAATTTTGAAAATTTTACAAACTGTGTATGTGGAGTATTCTATGAAGCGTAGTGCTGTCTATAAATAGGTGGATCGCACCAAAAAAGCGCGCAAGTTTCGTTCAAAAATTAGTCATTCAAATAAAAAATCAAGTAGAGTTTTTCGTCATAAATATGTTCTAGTAGGTCAAACTAATAATGAAAAATTCTATACTGAAGTCCTGAAGCATCTGCGTGAACGTGTGAGTTTTTGACCAAAAACAAGATCGCTGCATTGGACCACTCTCCCTATTCGCCTGATGAGGCACCCTGCGATTTCTACCTGTTCCCCATAGTGCACACACCGGGATAGTATGTGTTCTAGGTACTCAGCGTATGCATGACACGTTCCGCAAATATCGCTGGGAAAAAATGTGGTACCTGAATTAAGTCCTGATGATCTGAAGAAAGCAAACATTTGCTCCGTCGACAAGGGCTGATTTTCTACATTTCTGTCAAATTTTCCATGCATTTTCTGGTCGAGGAGCTGTTAGCGGAAATTTTCACCCTCTGCTTTCTTTACTTGGGCTTTCAGAAGTGAGGCATCTAGATGGAGAAATGGACTTTCCTGAATTATAATATTACAATTCAGACCAAGGATCTTGGTCACCTGCTCCGCGGCTTTGTCAAGGAACGCACCTCTGCCAATCATCCCGCGTTTCCTGACCATATTTAGGAGGGCATCTTTTCCATTTGTTACGACGTGAGCTGTACCCAGGATAATTCGGTTATGAAGGCATTGAAGCTTTTGAAGTGCGTGCCCGCCTCGATGGCGTGGGATGTATAATCGCGGAACGGGCGAATTGATATGGAAGCTCTTCTGCATATGCATGATCGTATGCGTGGCGATATCAAGGGCCGTCAGCTCGTGCTTTGCTCATCAAACTGCCCCAAACGAGTAGATTAGAGCCGAGTCGGCAAGCATGTTAGTGGTTATTGACCTCTAGTTCCCTGTACTGGACGAATCGCCTTCTTTCGGTAGGAGTACAGTGCGTCTTAACACCAGCCACAGCAGAATAGTCCTCTCTACCAAAAGTTCTTGATACCATTTGGTTTTGCAGAGGAGAAGTTTTTCGTGCCTCTAAGTGCCTCTAACTGCGCAAAGCTCTTTGAAGCGGATGATATTCTCAGTGTCTTCCTTCATTTTCCGTGTTGGGATCTTGTTAACCTCTCTCCAAAAAGTCTCTACCTTGTCGTGCTTGGGTGGATTTTTTACAGAAACAGGGAGATCGCTGAAGAGGCGCTGTGGGTCAGCGGGCAACTGTTGATTCTCATTGGCCCACCCCTCCCTTTTCTGTTTTCTCCTCCTTCCGTCAGATAACACCAGTATTTTGTCAACAATCTGCTGCTTGATTGTCAGCAGCTTTGAATTGTTCAGAGTGTCATGGAAGATCCTCAGTTCGTGGGCGAACTTTCGGACCCTTTCCGTAAACGGTCTACCAGATGCTATGTAGCTAGTAAAACACGGGACGCATTCTGGCTTGCTCATCCAATCTTCTTTTCCAGTTGATGCAAGCGTCTTTTGGTCTTTCGATCCATCGTCGGTTTTAGCCTCCAATTCGAATCAGGCAAAGCTCTCCATTTCAGCCAAATTTTGGCGCTTAGGAGGAACCTGGATGTTAATGTTCTTCCTTGTCCTGAAATCGCTATTATCTCTCAGGGGGTACCTGCTCTCTGCGGTTGGTCTTGATGTCGCTTCTACCTCTTTGTCTGCGGCTTGTTCGTGCTGCCCACCTCTTGACAACTGGATATGGGGAAGGGTACAACTGTGCACGGAGCGACTATGCACGAGCTCATCTGTGCACGTCGGTGGCCACTGGTACAACTGTGCACGTTGTTGGCCACAGGCACAACTATACACCGGCCATCTTTGCACGTCTACATTTTGACGTGCACAGTTGGGAATATCCCATCTGTGCACGTGAACTGTTGCTAGGGTACCATCTGTGCAAGTCTAAATTTGAACGTGAGAAGTCCAGGTGCCATGACATGACATGACATGTGTCATGTCATGTCATGTCGTAATCTCATTTATCATGTTTCATGTGTGATGTCAGGTCATTTCATGTTCTCATGTGTCATCTCATGCCATGTCATTTGTCATGTCATGTGTTATGTTATGAGATATTTTTTTTATTCTAATAGCGTTCATCCTCTTGTTTCGAAATCCGCCGGAAAATTAAAAAAGGTTTAAAATTAATAAAATAATAATGAACGTGGATAGTTGGGAGTCTCCCATCTGTGCACGTGGACTTTTGTGTTGACAACCTGATCGTATCAATTGAAACGTGCACAGTTGGGAGTCTCATCTGTGCACGTGCATAGTTGGGAGTCTTCCATCTGTGCACGTGAACTGTTGCTAGGGTACCATCTATGCACGTCTAAATTTCGACGTGCACAGTTGGGAGTGTCCCATCTGTGCACGTGCACAGTTGTGCCAGTGGCCAACGACGTGCACAGTTGTACCACCGGCCCTCGACGTGCACGGTTGCGCAAGTGCACAGTTTCTCCGTGCACAGTTCTACCCCTCGCAAATTGAGACGTGCACAGTTGGGAGTGTACCGTCTGTGCACGTGCACAGTTGGGAGTTTCCTACTTGTGCAAATGGGCCCTTGGTAGGGTACCATCTGTACACGTGCACAGTTGGGAGTCTCCCATCTGTGCACGTGAACTGTTGCTGGGGTATCATCCGTGCACGTCTGAATTTCGACGTGTACAGCTAAGAGTCTCCCATCTGTGCACGTTAACCATTGCTAGGTACCATATGTGCACGCCAATTTTGAGACGTGCACAGATGGCCCGGTGTACAGTTGTGCCTGTGGCCAACAACGTGCATAGTTGTACCAGTGGCCACCGACGTGCACAGATGGGCTCGTGCACAGTTGCTCCGCGCACAGTTGTCCGTCACCCCTGGATATGAAGGCAGAGCGCTTCCCCAACCGCTGCATGAACAAGCCGCAGACGAAGATGGGGAAGCGACATTAAGACCAACCGTGGAAAGCAGGCACCTCCTGAGATATGCTCGCGATTTCGGGACCTGAAGGAACATTATCATCCAGCCTCCTCCTAAGCCCCAAGACCTGGCTGAAATGGATGCCTTCCTTCATGAGGACATCTCGGAGGAGTATGACCTCTGGACCATCAATTATTTAGTTAATGGTGCGGCGAGAGCTTTGGTTGATTCAAATCGAAGGTTAAAACCAACGGTGGATCAACAGACCAAAAGACACTTGCATCAACTAAACAAGAAGATTGTATGGGCAAGACAGAATGCGTCCCGTATTATTGTTATCTGACGCAAGGAGGAGAATATTCATCGATTTACCTGTTCCTGTCAAAAATCCACCCAAGCCGGACGAGGCAGAGACATTTTGGAGAGATGTTTACAAGATCCCAACACTGGAATTGAAGAAAAGCACTAAGAATATCCACTTCAAAGACCTTTGCAATAACCTCATAATACCTGAGGAGAAATGTCCATCAATCGCTGCCCATGAGGTCAATAAGGCACTTAGGTGTGCACTTGGGGTGTTAGAACGCAGTATACTTCTACCGAAGAAAGGAGACTTGTCCAAACCAAAGAACTACAGGTTAATAACTTGTTTGAACACACTGTATAAGGTCTTTACAGCTATTCTAATTGACAGGATTGTTCAAAGAATTGAGCCTGTGTGGAGAGAGATTTACGAACAATGTGGCTCGAAAAAGATGTAGGAGGCTGCCGAGAGAACCAAGCAAGCTTGAAGGTTCATCCACTTATATAGAGATTGATGCCCCTTAGGAAGACTAGGCAAAATATAGGGCACGCAGATATCCGCCTCTGTCTGGCACTTACGGGCAGTAACTGCATCAGTGAGTCAGACATATCGGCCAATAGCGTGGCTGTGGTCCTCGTCGTATGGAGAGGGCTTTGGGGACATGCTAACGCCATCGTTTAGAACTCCTTTTTTTCTTCCATTTCCATTATTGATCATCCCAAACCAATTTTTTTTTCTCCGAGATATCGCACATTTACTATTTCAGTTTCTCTTCGCCTTCTTTGCTAGTTTTCCATTGTGGAACTGAAATGGTTAATGTGTGATATCTCGGAGACAACACATCGGTTTAGGATGATCAAAAATGGAATATGGCTAAAAAAGGCCTTTTTTGCACTTTTAGGTTAGGATATCTTAAAAGCCTGACGTACAGGAAAAATTTGGACAACGGATTCAGTTTTAGGATACCAAAATCCTTCGGTGTCACATAGTCCGGTCTTTGAGTACAAAAAATATGTCATTTTTGTCGGCCTGTGAAATTCAGGTGCAGAGGGTTTCATTTTCGCGTGCCAGGACGGTGTCATTTCTATCTTAGTATACCGTGACCACATTTTGCGTCAAGAGGTTCCCAGAGATAGCTGCAGAGCGTGTAATGCACACGCTGAGTGCCGAGAGTACATACTATCCAGGTGTCCCACTCGAGCGGTATATACGTATCTCTACAAACATTGATGCGGCCCTAAGAGTGCTTTAGTACTATCTTTGTCGCTCTTACGGTGTTGGCCACCAACCTGCCCTGCCGAACGCTCCGCGGGAGATAGAGTCAATTGTCCAAAACGAGAAGTGCTAAATTTTCTAGAATTACGATTTTCGGACAGCAGTCTCCATTGCACATTTTAGACCTAACATCGTTCTCCAGGACTTCGAAAAACAAACTATATTCGTGATCGAACTCTCGGCTTCGGTCGTCTACAACCTCACTGCCAAAGAGAAGGAAAAGGAGGAGAGGTATTAATACTTTAAAAGGGAGCTGCAGCGACTGTACCTAAAATATTTGGTTAAAATAATTGTTTTTATGATCGGTGCTCTCGGGGGTGCGAAACTATTACTGGTTCGTAACCTTAAAGCCATACCCCCGTGCCAAAAACATGCTTCAAGAGATACGAGGGTTTCGCCGGCCTGTCGTGATTTCTCCGTGCCCTGTGGCTACATATCTCAATGTCGTGAGACGTGGCAATAGGTGTGATTTACCGCGGTTCTATTGAGATCCAGTGTTATTTTGATAGATGGCAGTTGCTCCCAATGGGATCCTGCAGTGCTTGTTTAACCTGTTACAGTACCCTCCCACCTGTCGCGAAAGTCTGGGATTGGGATTCGCGTTTGGTGAATTCCCCACCACATTAAAAATCTTTCTCCCCTTGTGCTTTATCCTCATGTCTGATTGGTTGAGAAAATCGAATCTATTCAAAAAAAAAAGTTAATGTCAAAATTTAACAGTTGAGGGAATAAGTAGCAGAGATCATTTAGACAGAAAAAAAGTTAAAAATGTGAGAACTCTGGATAGGCATGTGTTTCCATATAAAATAATTTTTACTACATTTGTATTTTTGTAGAATTGATAGCCATTTATTAATTGAAACTAACTTATTAACTAGAATACATTTAATTTCAAGTTTTTTTGAAAAGTTGGTAGTATATATATCCGGTTCCTGTTTCGGTTCATTTGAAATCGAACTGGAGGGCCTATGAAACCCACTGGACACGTCCTCGGGTTGCGGATAGAAGGTTTCTGTACAAAGGGTTTCTGCTGGATATGATTACAATAATTAGAAATCAATCGCGGACAGTTGTCCAGGGATGGTCCCGAAGAAAAAAACCCCAAGCGGAGGCGTAACAACCGTACCGAAAGCTGAATGAAACCTAGGTCAGATGTCTTAAACGGTAACTCTGGGATACCGGGCACCCTCCCAGAGTATGTAGCCTTATCCTTGCTGCGGGGCTCTACAAGTATGGACGAACTCTTCACCTATCTGCTCGTGGGAACAACAATGAAACCACCAAAAACTTGTAGAGACGGTTGAAAACGATCGAACGCTCAGAGCGCCTGACAATAGGTCGGCAAACAGTGCCGATCACCCTAGAGTTCGGGGTGCTGAAAATAATTTAGATGGAAGTACGACGACGAACCGGCGAAACGCTCACATTGAGGGAACGAATCGACCGAAGGATGTCTTGCTGGACTGCTACAATTCGGGCATTATCCCTGTTCACGGAGGCTTCATGGCGCGTATGCAAACTCTGTAGTGCCAGAAACACCCAGAGCTTCAGCACGTTTCGCAACAGTATTTGCTACATGAAGAACCCGCGGACGAAGAGGAGGAAGCGACATTAAGACCAACTGTGGAAAGCGGACACCCCCTGAGAGATTATGGCGATTTCAGGAAAGAAAGAAGAAACTTGCACATGGCATACATTGATTATAAACAAGCGTTTCCTTCCGCACCAAATGACTATTTGCTTGAAGTCTTGAAAAATTACCAAATTTGTCCACGCATCATCGACTTTGAAAGTCGTGCGATGATATTTTCGAGTACAAGAATCAAGTATTTTGATCATGGACAACCAAGGATAACTATATCAATACGCATTACGACGCAGCAGCTCAGAAGGCAGTTTTATTAAACACCTGTCGCATTGTAAGAAACTTTCTAGACCACCAGAAAGCAAGCGACTAAAAATCTATGGAGCCTAATTTTGTACCATCACCGCAAAAGATTTCAAATATCGTATTAAATTAATTTGTAACATCCTCATCTTATCAGGCACTTGACTTAGTCCGTGGCTGATGATGAAAACCCGGCTTCAACCGAGAATAAGTTTGAGAAAAAAAAATAATAAGGGTTACTAAAATATTTGGACGTAAAATTGTAAAATAAATAAAAACTAGATTTATTGTATTTTGTAAATAGGTTCAATTACACATTTCTTTTTTTTTTGCTTTTCTATCAAATTTTATATTTAGACTACGATGTACTCTTTCTAAAATTTGAATTTAAATAAAAAATATTGTAGGATAAACCCTCATTTACTTTAATATCCCTGAGTTCAAAAAAAAAGTTGTATGTTAGATTTTTCCTTCTTTTGAGGAGACATGTAGAAAGTTTAGTTACCCGCAAAGATCTGCAAGAGAGAGAGAGGAAGGGGAAGAGGGAGAGAGAGAGGTAGCTGCTTAAGTGTTGGCGGTGGCGGCGGCCATGTCATTTGAGATATGGGTGGGCGCAGCGTCCAGGTTATTAGCTTATTCCCTGGACGCTAGAGACGCGGGGCGGCGCCAGCTAAGCGGCGTTCAGCTGCGAGAGCTGAACTAATATTAACATGGTACCAGCTGATTAACGCAGTCACGGAGCCAGGCTTATAAGCTCATTGGCCTGCTTGCGTTGCGCGCTGAGGTTTTTCAGCAAATTTTTCTAATATTTGAAACATTAGGTAAACTGTGTGTGTGGGAGGTAGAAAATGTATAAAAGAAAGCGAAAATTAGATGTATGGTTTTATTTGTAAAATTGATCCAAGGTGAAAGCATCCTTTCACATCAATGATTTGCGGTCCTACAGGATGTGGCAAGACCTTTTTTGTGAAAAAATGTATTCGTTACATCGATAAAATATGTTATGCAGTTTTTCAACGAATAATTTTCTATTATTCCAAATGGCAGCCACCCAGGCTTGAGATTGCATGGAGGCCATTGAGGCCCGGCCTACCTACCTTTTTTCCAGGGCAGGCCGGGCCTACCTACCTCTTTTTCTAGACCTATTAGATTTTTTTTTAGTAAATTCATTTAATTTACCATTTCTGCCATTTAAAAACTCGCGGAATGTGTTCTTAAATTACTTAGTGAATATAAACATTAAATTTAGCACTAGGTTTGTAAAGTGCATTGTGCTGATTGTTTAGATTAAAATAATAGATAGATCAATTATCGATACCTACCCGGTCTTGCGGACCGACCATGCCTACGTTCGGTTTGTTTTGATTGGAGATGGCAGCATGCCTAGTAAACTCGGCTGTTTAATGGAATATTAACCAAACTAAAATGCCACCGATGCAAAGTAAATTAACCAGTTTTCTTGCACGATGTTCTCTTCCTAATAATAGTAATAATCCTGGCATGTCTGAAGTGTCTGCTTCTGCTAATATATTAGTGACAGCATGCAGGGCTCTACAAGGATGGATGAACCCTTTTCCCTAGCTGCTCGTGGGAACAACAATGACAACACCAAACATTGTTGTAGTAAGTGCGGTTCAAAATAATCAATCGCGCAGGGCTCCCGACAATGGGTCGGACAACAATCCCGACTACCCTAGAGTTGGGGGAGCCAATCAAGACGGAGTCAATGCGATTGAGCGGCAGAATCTCATTACTTTTAAGTGGACGGATCGACTCA
This sequence comes from Andricus curvator, assembly GCA_932195095.1. Lineage (NCBI taxonomy): Eukaryota > Metazoa > Arthropoda > Insecta > Hymenoptera > Cynipidae > Andricus > Andricus curvator. The sequence goes on from CAKNYM010050360.1 coordinate 194,916, forward strand.
GGGACGACCTGCTGGAGTTCTATGATACCAGTATGGCCCCTGAACGAAAAGGTTACATGGCGCGACTGCATACTCTGTGGTGCGAGAAACACCCAGAGCTCTCGCGTTTTTCGCATAAACGTCTGCGAAACCGTGCCGAGTAACTCCGGAAAAGGAGTTATACAGGGTGTTTTTTTAAACTTGAGACAACGAAATATCTCAAAAAATACGCATCCTACGGAAAAAATGTCTGGAATAAAAACTTTTTATTTTCGAGGGGGAAAAAAGATTTGCTAAAATTTACCCCACCCCCACCCCCACAGGAGGCAGGGGTGGGGGTAACTTTGTAATTTCAAATGGCAACCCCAATTTTGTATCACAGATTCAGATTCTCCTTTACGAAATACGTAAGTTTTATTCGGAAAATTTGTTTCCCGAAGGCAGTTGGTTGACGACAGTCGATTTTGGATGTAGACATTACATATCATCGAGTCTCCACTGTCTACAATCCTCGACGTCATTCCGGTCGAGCGATAACCGCGTCTGTCCGTGATTAACGTTTATTCATTAGGAAGGTTGATTGTGTTCATTTGATTTGGGTGTGTTGGTTGCTTTCGTTTGGGTTATTGTTGTTGGCCACGTTCGTTTGAGTTGGTTTGGGTGTCGTTGTGTTTCCTCACAACCTTACTTCATTACTTTTACAATGGAAATTCTATCTCAGCAACAGAAGATTGAAATGATTCTCATTTATGGAGAAAGTGGCAGGAATATCAATGATGCTCTCACGCTTTATGCTCAACGCTTTCCAGAAAGTGTTCCTTCACGCGCTTCTTTTTACCGGGTTGTTCGAAACTTCATCACTGATGAAAGTGTACAACCGAAAAAAAGGAAGCGTCAAGTAACAGTTACTGGAGTTGATAATGAAATTGCAATTTTAGCTGCAGTCACTCATGACCCTCATGTTAGTACTCGACAACTAAGCCGCGATTCCGGAATGTCTCTATCCAGTGTTTGGAAGGTATTAAAACGTAATAATTATCATCCGTATCATATTTCACTGCATCAAGAACTTCATGGCAATGATTTTCAGAACCGAGTGACATTTTGTCAATGGGCGGTTCAGCAGATACAAGGAAACCCGAATTTCTTTTTTCTAGTACTCTTCACAGACGAGTCGTCTTTCACAAACCATGGTAACGTTAATCGGCACATCATGCATTATTGGAGTGTAGAAAATCCACATTGGTTGCGTGAAGTTGAGCATCAGCGTCCATGGTCCGTGAACGTTTGGTGTGGAATAATTGGAGATCAACTTATCGCTCCGTATTTTATTGATGGAAATTTGAACGGTGAAAAATATCGTAACTTTTTAGAAAATCAACTTCCAATATTGCTGGAAGACCTAAGCTTGGAAGTGCGACACAACATGTTGTTTCAACATGACGGTTGTCCAGCACATTATGCGGCAATCGCGAGGGAAGTACTCAATCGCGAATTCAATGGACGATGGATCGGTAGAGGAGGTCCAGTAAATGGGCCTGCCAGATCGCCAGATCTTACGGCGCCGGATTTCTATTTGTGGGGTTATCTAAAGAATCGCGTGTATCAAGAAGTGCCCACAACTCGTGATAACATGATCGAGCGAATCAGGTCTGCTTGTGCACAAATATCACCAGACACAATTCGCAGTTGTGTGGAATCTTTCAAAGCTCGGATTAACAAGTGCATCGAAGTGCGAGGACACCATTTTGAGCACTTATTGTAAAATAATTAATCGAAATCAAGCATCCCTGTGGTGAGAGGCAAGGGGACTCACCGAAATCAAGCACCCCGATGGATGGTGAGAGGCAAGGGGACTCACCGAAATTAAGCACCCCGAAGGGAATAGACAACTACTACTTCCGCGTCGTTATTCCTGGGTAGAGCTAAAAGTAGTGTCAACAATTTCATTTTTCGCAATTGCAGCGCCATCTATCGCGAATCGAAACAAATTTTCCGAATAAAACATACGTATTTCGTAAAGGAGAATCTGAATCTGTGATAAAAAATTGGGGTTGCCATTTGAAATTACAAAGTTACCCCCACCCCTGCCTCCTGTGGGGGTGGGGTAAATTTTAGCAAATCTTTTTTCCCCCTCAAAAATTAAAAGTTTTTATTCCAGACATTTTTTCCGTAGGATGCGTATTTTTTAGATATTTCGTTGTCTCAAGTTAAAAAAAACACCCTGTATAAGCCGAGCGCCTACTTAATCGCAGCCAGAACAAGCCGGCAACAGAGAAAGAGAGGCGAAACTGAGACGGACCGCGAGCAGGTATCCAATAGAGGAAGAACGATGCTTCAGAGCTCGGAGAAAAATCAACATACAGGTTTCTCCCAAACCCAAAAATCTGACTGAGCTGGATGATGAGCTTCGTGGAGATTTTTCCGAAGAATCGGACCTCTGGACTATCAATTGTGGTGTGTACAATGCAGCGAGAACTTTGGCAGATGCAAACCGTAAAACAAAACAAAAAAAACGTTTGATCATAAGACCAAAAGACGAATACATCAACTCAGCACAAAGATAGGCTCGGCAAGACAGTACGCGTCCCGCATTCAGTTTGTGCTTGACTACATAACATCTGGCAGGATTTTCACTGCCATGGTTCGACAGTTCACGCGCGAACTGCGGATCCGTCATCACACAATCAACAAGTCAAAGCTACTGACCATCAGGCAGAATATTGTTGACAGAATACGAGTACTATCTAACGCTAGGAGAAGTTTAGAGCGGAGAGAGAGGTGGGTCAGAGAAAATCAACAGTTTTTATCTGACCCATCTCGACTCTTCCAAGACCCTCCAGTTACTGTCGACCATCCGTCCAAACCAGAGGAGGTCGATGCCTTTTGGAGCGAAGTCTACGAAGTCCAAAATCCACTTGAAGAAGGCTCAAAGAACATAAATAGCTTTAAGGAGCTGTGCAATGCCCTCATAACACCTGAGGAGGAATGCCCACCTATCATTACCGAGGAGGTGAAAAACGTATTAAGAGGCATGAAGAATTATTCCGCTCCAGGACCAGGTGGTATCAAGACCTTCTGGTGGAAGAAGTTTCCTTCAACCCACCAACATCTGGCCCGCATTTTCACCTCATATCTAAAGTCGGAAGAGCCTATTCCGGAGTAGTTGGTGGAAGGGCGCACAGTGCTCCTGCCGAAGACGGGCAACTTAGCTGACCCTAAGAATTACAGGCCAGAAACTTGTCTGAACACACTGTATAAGATCTTCACAGCTATCCTAAATGATAGGATCTGTGTGGCGAGAGATGTATGAACAACGAGGCTCAAAGAAAGGCGTAGCAAGATGTCGGGAGAACCTGCTCATCGATAGATGTGTATGTAAAGACGCAGCATCCTATCAGCGATTCCTATCGATGGCCTGGATTGATTACCGGAAAGCTTTCGATTCAATCTCCCATAGACTTATCATCTGTCTGTTGGAAAGCTTAAAGGTTCATCCACACATTGTGAGGTGCATAGAGAGATTAATGCCGCTTTGGAAAACCAGATTTACTATCTCATCTGGAAAACATCGTGTGATCACTGACAGTGTCACCTTTCCGAGAGGTGTGTTCCAGGGCGACACCATGAACCCTCTCCTCTTTGGCTCACATTATTTCCACTATCTCTCCCACTTCGCCATTCCGAAGGGTGCCTCTGCGGCAAACTTGGAGATCAAAAGCATAAGGTTACTCATGTATTTTACATGGAAGATCGCAAGATCTATGCTAAAAATAAAGAGAAACTACATCTAGCTCTAGACATTGTCAAAAAGTACACTCAAGAGATTGGAATGGAGTTCGGGTTAGAGAAATGCGCTAAGGTTAATTTCATAAAAGGAAAAATTAATGGCATCCCCGAAGATCTTGAGCTCGTCGACAGAAGCGCTACACGACAACTTGGCGCTGGAGAGACCTATACATACATGGGCGTGCCACAGAGCTGCATTCAGGACGTGACATCTATAAAAGATACTCTCCGATGCAGATACAAACGTCTTATCCGACGGATATGGTCTTCCGAACTGTCGGCGAGGAACAAAGTATCTGCCATGAACATGCTTGCCGTCCCAGTAGTACTATATTCATTTGGAGTAGTTCCATGGGCGAAGGACGAGCTCAGATCCCTCGATATCGGGTCCCGAAAGGTTATGCACATGAACAAAAGCATGCACCTTAAGTCTTCTGTTCCGCGACTTTACATCTCACGCCGTCAAGGTGGTCGCGGAATACTGAATCTTGAATGTCTTCACAACAGGATTATTCTGGGTACAGCACATATAGTTGCAAATGAACAAGACCCTCTTCTTAAAATGGTCAGGGAACACGAAGTCGGCAAAGGGGCGTTTCTGTACAAAGCAGCGGAGGAGGCTGCTGAAACACTCAGCCTTGACTTCCATATCAGGGGTGAGTAAAATGCATCAAATCTTATCCATCTTGAATACTCACTTCTGAAGGTCCGGATTAAGAAAGCACAGGAGAAAAACTTCCGCGAACAGCTCCTCGACAAGAGGATGCACGTCATCTTCAAGATCAGTCGATGTCGTATGAGCTAACGTTTGCTTTCCTTAAATCACCCGGATTGTAGTCAAGCACGGAGGGTTTCATTTTGGCATGTCAAGACGGTGTCATTTCCACTCTAGTATACCGTCGCCACATTTTGAGCAAAGACATTCCCGATGATAGCTGCAGAGCGTGTCATGCACACGCCGAGCATCTAGGACACATACTATCTAGTTGTCCAACTCATGCGGGAACGACCTACATCCAAAGGCACAATGTGGCACTCAGAGTGCTTTATTACCATCTCTGTCACTCTTACGGCATTAGCCCAAATACCGTTCCGATAAACGCTCCTAGTGAAATAGAGTCAATTGTCGAAAATGAGAAGTGCCGCATATACTGGAACTTCATGTTCTCGGCAATTGTTTCTGTTGCGCACTCGAGGCCTGACATAGTTCTCCTTGACTTCGAGAAACGAACCATGTTCGTTATCGAATTTTCGGCACCAGCTGACAAAAAAGTCACAGCCAAGGAGAAAGAAAAGAAAGAGAGGTATAAAGATCTTATAAGGGAGCTGTGACGGTTATACACGGAATACTCTGTTAAGCTAATCGTCTTAATCATCGGCGCTCTTGGAGGTGCCAAGGTTTCACTGGTTAATAGCCTGAAAAGCATCCCTGTGTGTCAACAAAATGCTGAGACATTGCGGGGAAAATGCAGAAGGCGGTCGTCCTTGGGTCGCTCTGTGTCCTCAGGGTGCACGAGACTTTTGCCGGATCGTCGTATTGAATTCGTCGCAGACTGTAACCACCTCTCTTACGGTCGTGAGCCGTGGTTACAGCTGAAATTTTACTGTGATTACGCTGGGAGCGGGTGCAATTTTTCAGATTAGCACCCGCTCCCAGCGAAATCCCGCGGTTGTCCTTATGACAAACTTTTAACTATATGTATGTTTTGGTTCCGTGCCTAGAGGTAGGCCGGGAATTGGCAGATAGGAACGTATGAACTCCTATCTAATGCAATGCTGCTGAAGGTTGGTGACCTTCTCAGCATACTCTCCACCATACGACGAATCACTACTTAACTTGGACATGATTTCGACTCGCAAAATATGTGTGTATCTAAATGTATCTGGGACGAAGAAAAAGGGATGCGAAAGTAGGAACATAGAAAATGGCATGCTGAAAGGCGGTTTTGAAATTTGTTCAGGAGTAGATAGTGAATTACATGGTAGTCAAAGGGTCGGTTTGATTATGAATGAAAAAGCAAGACAGCATCTCAAAGATCATGATTTTGTATCTCCCAGATTGTTGTGGGCTAGAATGAAGGTAGGAATAAGAAGATTGTTTATCATAGCGTGCTACGCCCCAGTTGATAGCGATCCGAGTGAAGTCAGAGACGCCTTCTGGGACACTTTAAATTATACAATAAGTACTTGCGATCAAGGTGAAAGAATAATTCTGCTAGGAGATATGAACGGATGGGTCGGCGTCCAACGTCAGGATACAGATACAGAGAGGGTGCTAGGTAAGTTTGGGGATCCAAGAAAAAATTATAACGGGGAAAAATTAGTTAGCTTATGCTTAGAAAAGGGCCTATTTATTACATATACATGTTTTCGACATAAAATGATCGACATGTACACCTAGTCTGAAAGAAATAACCACAGTATAATTGACTTTGTTATTGCGGATGAAAGACTAACATAAGAGAAATAGTAAAAGATACAAGAGTCATGAGGGGTTCTGAATGCAATACTGATCAGTCTCCAAAATAAACTTAGGGCGGGGATGGAGAAGCAAGAGAACCAAATAAAAACGAAACAAACGCGAATCAAGATTGAAAATTTACAGAAACGGGAAGTGCGAATAGATTTTTAGAATAAGATAAACGAACGCATAGATAAGGCAATTTGGGAGGCGCTTAGAAGCAATAAAGATATAGAGGGCGCGTGTACTTTGTTACGGGATATCATTGTTAAAACTGCGATTGAAGTGTGTGGTACGGCAGTGGTAGGAAGAAAGTCTGGTGATGCGTGGTGGAATGATGAAATTCAGGCAGCCCGGCAAGAAAAAAAAAGCCTACAAGAGAACATTAAACATCACAGGTCTTACCGATAAGGAGAGAAATAGACTTAAAAGCGATTACAGAGACAAAAAGAGGAAAGTCAAACGACTATTCAAGGAAAGTAAAGATAAAATCAGAACAGAAGAAGAGAAGAAAATACAAAACGACTTTGAAGGAATCATGAAACTATTATTTAAAGAGATGAAGGGATGTAAACGTACAGCGTTTGTCAGCATGAGAAAGAACAAAGGTGAAATGTTATATGGTACAGACGGGATAGTAGACGCTTTGAAAGACTCGTTTAAAGAATTATTAGGAGGTGTAGCTATAGGGTAACACACATGCGACATAGAACATAATGCATTAGAAAACCCAATTGAGAAAGTCTTGTGTCACTGAGGTTAGTGACATAATTAAGAACTCAAAAAGTGGTAAGGCTGCTGGTGTAGACAGTATTAGCGCTGAAATGCTTAAATACGGTGGCAAGTACATACCTCACAGGTTGTGCGAATTGATTAATTTATGTATCAAGTTGGGAGAAGTCCCAGACGATTGGAGAAAAGCAATTATCGTACCAATATACAACAGAAAGGGAGTTAAAAGCAACTGCAACAATTACAGAGGTATCAGCTTATTAAGTACCGTAAGTAAAATATACTCAAAAATACTTATTCTTAGGGCAATGAAAATAACAGAAGAAAATATATGGGAAGTCCAAAGTGGATTCCCAGATAGAAAACGTGTGGGGCACGTTACTCGCACGGCATGCGGGGCACGCGGTGCGTGCTGGGTGCGAGGCATATGGGTCGCACTTTGTGAGAGGCGCGTACGTGCGAGGCATATGCGATATGCGACGCACTTTGCGATAGGCACGATGTGCGGCGCGTGTGTGTCGCACTTTGTGAGGGTCATTTATATACATGATATATAAGTAATAAGCACATTTTTTGATAATAGTAGCATAGTAAACTATTATTATAATTAAAGATTCAATTAATTGATATTGTAAAAAGGGTTTATTTACAAAAATGAAAATATTCCCGATTTTATAATAAGAATAAATTAGGAAATTAGTAAGAATTATTGAATGCATGGTTGTATAGTTTCAACGTACAATATGCATTTTATTTATTTTAAAACTATAATTTACAACTTTAATCGACTATACACATAATTTCAATTAGCCTTTTGTCAATTTGAATTTGAAAAAAAGTAAATGAAATTTTTGGTATAATTTCTACTTTACATATTTATTTATGTTTATAACTTCAATTTGTGCTTTTAATTTCATGTTTAACATTAAATTGAGTTTAAAATGTAATTTTAAATCAATGTTTAAAACATTTGTTCAGAAATTTAAAGAATGCATCTTTAATTTTCAATCGTATTGTATTCATTTTTTATTATTTTGAAGTAGAAATAAGAGGAGCTATATTTAAAAACTGCGCGCATTAGCTGAATAATATACGGCGCAGACCCCGTCGCGTCGATCGAACGGTAATCACCCGACGCGCCGAAACAGCTTTTGTCGACTTCCGTTGTCGGTTTCGCACGGTTTCGTTTTGCGAGTTTTTAGCGAGAAAACGTGTCGGTTCTCGATCGCAAATTTTATTATTGCGATAGGATTTTTATGTGTAGTGACTCTGTGGTCCCCCGTTCCTCTCGATTTGTGTCGAATCGTGCGCGTGTTTATTAATATTTTGTTTTATTCTCCTTTTCGGCGTTACCGGTTTTTTTACGTTTCAAACCACAAATAGGCTATTTACCGTTTTTGTTATGTTTCATAAAATTTCTGAAAGTTTCATGCGAAAAATATTTTATATTGTGGACACAAACGTGCTAATCTCGCAAAAGTATCAGATTCTGAAGTTTGTGATAATAAACATTACAGTTATGTAAATGCGTGCGTTTTAATGTTAGTATCGATATTTAGCCTACGATATTTGCATGTTTGTGCCCAAAATAATAAATATCTTTCGCTGAAACTTTGAGAAACGTGAAAACGGATATAAATAGCCTATTTCTGTTTTGAATAATTAAAAACAGTTAATTTCTGTTCAATCTTGTTTTTTTTTTATTATTCAAACAAAACATATTAGCATGTTTGTGTTCAAAATAATAAATATCCTTCGCTGAAACTTTAATAAGAGACGTGAAAACGGTTATAAACAGTTTATTTTTGGTTTAAATAATTAAAAAAAGATAATTTTTGTTTTAGGTCATCATTTTTTTTATTATTTAAACGAAAAACATACTTTTTACCTACGTCTTTATGTTTTCTGTCAGTTTTATGTGCCTGTATCTTGTAGTTGCAGCGAAAAATATTTATTATTGTTGATATAAACATGCGGAAACTGAATTGCTAATGCGCAGCTAAAATGCATAAATATTCCTTCCACCCATAATAAAAAATACGTTCATGATAAATTACCTGCTCTTTATTTAAAAATATCAATGCAAATATTTCCTGAACCCGCTAAAAATCCTAAATGTGTGCACGCACCATACCCGCACCGGCACGCATGACGTGCGACCCTCACGATGTGCGACACACCTGTCACGCATATGAGGACGCAGCTTTTTCATCCCCTGCGCGCATGTCGTGCGAGAAAATCCGCACGTGGTGCGCGCACTTTGCTATCTGGGTTTATACCAGGAAGATCATATGATATTGTGATGTTATGATCATATGATCTATGTAGATTGATTCAAAAAAGAGGATTTGTGAACTATGTGGGAAGGGGGAGGCAAGAGTGGAGCACTGGTTGGAGGAGTGCGTAGAGGTGGAAAGGAGTGAGATAAGCATGGAGGTATTGATGCATGAAAGGGGGGACAAAAGGGCAGTAGCATGGGTGAAGGGAGTTTTGGGTAAGATGGAGAAGAGGAGAAGGAAGGAGGAAGAGGAATGGAGAAGGAAAGATTGTAAATAGAGGAGGAACTAAATATAAGTAAATGTAAATATTGTAAATAGTAGATAAATATTAGGTAATAGCCGCGGAGGCAGAGTTTGGTAATGCGCGACAAAGCAAGAAAGTAGGGACATGCGTGCGAGGCGAGGCGAACCGAGGAAGGCAATGCGATAAGAGCGAGCGGCGTTAGAGATAAGGTGTGGAAGGATGTTAGTTTTAAGGGTTAGTTTTAAGAAAATTCTGTAAAAAAATGGATGTGTAAGCAAGTCAATTTTTTAAGGCCAGCAGGCTAAAGAATAAACGTTTATCTATGTAGATTGATTCTGCGATAACAATATTTTCATCTGCGAAAGCTAACCCACGTACCCTCACTGTCTCGAGATCTACACCTTCTTCGTCGAAGAGGGCCATTCGTAGACACGTATCCATAGATATGATAAATAGCCATGAGGACATAACGCATCCATGTTTCACGCCTTGCATATATCGTACTGGTCACTCAGTTTCCTATTAACCCTTACACTCTCTTTACTACCTGTATATCTTGTTTTTATTGCTTGTAGGATTCATCTATTGACTGCGTGCTCTTTATGGACTTCTCAAAGTTTACTTCTATTCATCTTGTCAAATGCTTTTTCTAGGTCAACAAATGCGCAGAAAACTTTCTTTCCTACTCTCAAACTTTTTTCTGTGATCTGTCTTAAACTAAATATTTGATCTGTACTACCTGTACTCAAAGAAAGAAAGTTTTCTGTGCATTTGTTGACCTAGAAAAAGCATTTGACAAGGTGAATAGATGTAAAATTTGGGAAGTCCTTAAAGAGCACGGAGGCAATGGATGGTTCCTACAAGCAATAAAAACTATATATATACAGGTAGTAAAGCGACTGTAAGTGTTAATGGGAAACTGAGTGACCGGTTCGATATATGTAAGGCGTGAAACAAGCATGCGTTATGTCCTCATGACTATTTATCATATTTATGGATAAGTGTCTAAGAATGGCCCTTTTCGACGAAGAAGGTGTAGATCTCGAGACAGTGAGGGTACGCGGGTTAGCTTTCGCAGATTACAAGATTGTTATGGCAGAACCAATCGAGAACTTGCAAAGAATGTTGAATAAACTTAATAGAAGCATGAAGAACATGGGCCTCAAAATTAACGTAAGTAAAACAAAAATCATGGTGTTTGAAGGCAAAAGTGAGAAAACAACGTGCAACATTGTCCTAAATGATGAGAGATTAGAACAAGTTGATAAGTACGTACATCTGGGTAGCCTATTCACTAGCGACGGAAAAATAGATGAGGAGTTAGATAGGCGCATAAATAAGGGTAAGAAGGTTATCGGTAGAGCAGGGTCCGTTCTCAGAAATAAAAACATATCAAAAAAAGCTAAAATGGCCATACATAATTCTATATTTGTACCGACTGTACTGTACGGTAGCGAGACATGGACCTGTCAAGAAAAGGACAAGAGTAAAATAACGTGATTGGCATGAAACCTCTGCGCATAATATGCGGGAAAACACTGATGGACAAAGTCCGAAACGAGATAATCCTCAAAAAATGTGGTACAGGAGAGACCCTGGTTGACATATGGGAAAGAAATCAGTTAGGATGGTTCGGACATGTTGAAAGAATGAAAGATGAACGACTGACCAAACAAGTGTATACAGGTAAAGTAAATGGCAGAATGCCCAGAGGTAGACCGCCGAAAAAATGGTTAGAACCTGTGAATGAGACATTAATCAGAAGAGACATAAGAAGCCATGGAACACGAGAGCCTGCATGAAAAGATGCATGGACGTGAAGGAAGCTAGAGAAGTATGCCAGGACAGAAAAGTGTGGCGACAAATAGTTTATAAACAGAGTGACAATAGAATGAATAACGCCTGAAACAAAGGCCGTGCATATGGCACGGCAAGTATTCACTGAAAATCCGCTATTTGTCCAAGAAGCCTACCACGATGCCACTTCTCAGCCACATTGCTATCTTCTGTTTGATTAAAAAATATCAACTCCCAGCCTTTGCTGGGCCAGACTCTGGCTTTTCCTATTAAAACATGCTTAG
>CAKNYM010050360.1:206490-233274 GCA_932195095.1 Andricus curvator
AGTGATGCGCCTTTGCTGGGCCAGACTCTGGCTTTTCCTATTGAAACATGTTTTGCCAGAGTAAAGACGAAGTTTGGAACAGTAATGCGCCGCGTCTGGACCGATCTCTGGCTTTTCCTCATAAAACATACTTTGCCGTGATAAAAGTGACACTTTGTCCAGTAGTGTGCCAACACTGGGCCAAGTATCGGCGGGAGATCGACAAAGGGCATAGCCGGATAAGCATTTATGTGCTGCCCCCGCTCGGATCTGGTTGAGATTTTCGCAGTAAGTTGGCACAGATGTAAGACTAAATTTCCCAAAAGATTATATTTGAGAAATAATTTTTATGGGAGTTATGGGGGTTAGAAGCAAAATCAAAAAATTAGTTTTTCTCAGGAACGGCTCGACCGATTCCGATGGGCAAAAAATATGTTATGGGACACAATGAGAGAATGTTGTAAACAAATTTCAAAATTTTTTTTTATGGGATGTATTTGAGGCACACCCACCATTTTCTCTATAAATAATGTTTGAATCCTCATTCAAAACATCTCCAAGTTTCATAACAATCGGATGGGTAGAACATACTTTAAAAAATTAAAAATCTCAAGCGTATAGGTTGCAGTATCCCGGGCGTAACATAGGGTACTCGTACATGATAGCAATCCCTGTAGAACACGTGAGCATTCATTTGTTTTGTCATTACAAGTGTTTTGGTGACGACGTTCACTTCATTCTCTGCTTTATTCTTCCGTTGAAAAAACTGGTCGCGGGTAGTGTTATTTTTCTTCGATAATCGAACCTTTTCTGATTATCCAATTTGTTTTCACAATATCAATCAAGGATTTGGTATATATAATGACATTTTGGATTTTTCAGAACTGACCGAGAGAGAATTAAAAATATTTTTTACTGGATGATATCAGCTATCGCAGGCGATATCATACTTGGCCGAAATGATTGGCAAAGATGGACAGATAAACATGCAATACGTGAAACATCAAACGAATGTGTTAAGAGTGCAAGTTCAATCACGGCACATTTCTAAAAAACTATATAAATGTTTCATTAAATATAAGCCCAATAGTGTTGGCATGTCTGGCTTATCGGAATATGTGTGTGATTGCGCTAACGGAAGTAGGACTGTTGGCTGCTGTTCACACATTGCTGCAATTATATACTATCTGTCTCATGCAAGGTACTTTTCCAAAATTCTAAAGCCAGCTGGAATTCTCTGTGAAATGTTAACTCAGAATAATATTATTCCTGTAATTGAAGACGACAGCGACGAAGATTAAGAGTGGTCTTATCAATATAGAGTAACCTGATACGTGAGAGGCAAGGGGACTCACGATAAACAAGCACCCCATAATAAGAGGTCATAAATCGTACTGTAAAGTCTAAATGGTGGACTTTGCAAACTACAATTATCTTTTAGGCTGACTACACGCGTCGTCATTAAAAAATGCTTCGATTTTTTAATACAATAAAGCAGAGAATGAAGTGAACGTCGTCACCAAAACACTTGTAATGACAAAACAAATGAATGCTCACATGTTCTACAGGGATTGCTATCATGTACGAGTACCCTATGTTACGCCCGGGATACTGCAACCTATACGCTTGAGATTTTTAATTTTTTAAAGTATGTTCTACCCATCCGATTATTATGAAACTTGGAGATGTTTTAAAAGAGGATTCAAACATTATTTATAGAGAAAATGGTGGGTGTGCCTCAAATACATCCCATAAAAAAAAATGCAAACAAATTTTGAAAAATTTTTTTGACCCGTATTTTTTGAAAAAAAATTTCGAATTTTTTTTACAACATTCTCTCATTGAGTCCCATAACATATTTTTGCCCATCAAAATCGGTCCAGCCGTTCCTGAGAAAAACTAATTTTTTGATTTTGCTTCTAACCCCCATAACTCCCATAAAAATTATTTCTCAAATATAATCTTTTGGGAAATTTAGTCTTACATCAGTGCCAACTTACTGTGAAAATCTCAACCAGATCCGAGCGGGGGCAGCACATACATGCTTATCCTGCTATGCCCTTTGAATAGCCAATATAGGCAGCCAGTACGGGCACAACACGGGGACGATTAAAATGTCGATATTGGCCCAATAACATTAGCCAATCTTTGGCTGCCGAAATTGGATCAAGCCTGGGCCGTGTGTTCAGTTCCGGCAATTCGCACTTGGGTTATTGATTATAGGCAGTTGAATGAGAAAACTGTAAATGACGCGTATCCTCTTCCTAATATAAGTGATATTCTTGACCAACTCGGAGGTGCTAAATACTTTTCAGTCTTGGATCTTGCCTCGGGATTTCATCAGATCCCAATGGATCTTGATTCAAGAGAAAAAACAGCTTTTTCTACCCCTTATGCTCACCTCGAATATAAACGAATGCCATTTGGGCTAAAGAACGCCCCAGATACTTTTCAGAGCCTAATGGACCGTGTCTTAACCGGATTACAGGGTATAGAACTCTTTGTTTATATGGATGACGTCATCATCTATGCAAGTTCCCTTAAAGACCATGCACAGAAATTAAGATCTTTATTTGGACGATTAAAAACAGCTGGTTTAGTATTGCAACCTGAGAAATGTACATTTTTACGTAAAGAAATAACATATTTAGGTCACATAACTTAAAATAGAGTAAGGCCACCCTAGCGCAAGAAACGGAAAGGGTCGGAAAGGAAGTACCGTTCCGATCCTTTCCGATTTCTATGTGAACGAAGGTTTCCGAAGCTTTTCCGAACTTTTTGCCGAAGTGTCCCACTGCGTTTACTTCGTTCTGATCCTTTCCGATTTCTTTCCGAATAAATGTCGCAGTGTCTCAAAAGCTTATTCCGAATTTTCACCTGTGTCCCACTAGCTTACGTTCGTTCCGAATGTTTCCGATTTCTTTCCAAATACATGTTCAATGCAAAATATAAATTAAATTATGTAATTATTATATATGTATATATTTATTTTTAAGTAAATACCATATAATTTACTAATAAAATGAAATTTTTTTAAAAATTAAATGAATTGAAAATTAATTCAAATAAATAAATGTATAAATATCATGAAATATAAAAAGCAATATAAATAAATTAACTATAAAAATAATAAATATATTCTTATTCATGTTCTTATTATATATATTCAGAAATTTTCAAACAAATATTTGAATTTTTACGGAAATCTGCAACCTAATAGTTAAACTTTCAACCAAAGAAATATATTTTTAACCAAAATGATGAATATTACCCAGATAACAATTGTGTGACGCATTGAACCCACACGTCATACGAGGCACGTCGTGCGTGCGAAAATGCATTAATTTTGCCAACATGTGCCTCGTTCAAGTTAGTGATGGGATATCGAAAAAAAAATATCGATATTTCAAATATCGATAAATCGGAAACTACATATCGAAAAAATCGATATATCGGATAAAAAATATCGATATTATCGATATTTTCGATATTTTTTATTTTAAATATATAATTCATTATAATGAGTATAAACACATTATTATTAAAGAAAATGTATTAAAGCAACAAAGTGGTTTCATAAAATTTGTGTATCTTGATTCTTCTCTTCCAACCTTCCACAGAAAGTAAGTTTGGAGAAAAACAAAAATATCTTAGAATAACACATAGCGTTGCTATGTGTTGCATTGCAATTTGTTAACTTCTGCAACACAACCTTCGGAATTTGTTGCTTTGGTTTTAAATTCCATATCTTTGGTTGATTTCTGCGAGTGTTTATTTCCCTGATCAAACAAAATAAATTGGGTTTAATGGTTGTAAGATAATCAATCGAAAGAAATTGTACCCTTGTTTTTTAAAAACAGTAACTATATTTTAAATAAGTCTCCTGCGTTAGGCAGCAGTAACTGCGTGGAAGTAATTCCATTGGAATGTAATGACTGTTTTCTTATGAAAAAAGGGTATTGTATATAAGAGGCTGTCCATAAACTACGTTATCAATTTTATACAATCCCCCCCCCCCCTCCCCGAAAAGTAATGTAGCCCAAGAACTGTATAAAAACATAGGACAAAAAGTGATTTTTCACGAAAATAGGGTAATAATGCAGGACAAAATTCTTTCAAATAAAATTAATGTAAATACGATATTGAATGCAATATGAAACACTTTAAATTCGTAAGATTTTAAGTCGAAATGTATATTTCATTTTCAACAAAATACATGAATTTTTAACCAAAAATAGAATAGTGAAATTTTCAGATAAAAAATACATGTTTAACAACACAAAAACAAATTTTTAACAAAAAAGTTAAATTTTCAACCAAAAAGATGAATTTTCTAGCAAAAAGATCAATGTTTTTGCAAAAAAACACATATTTTCAACAAATTACATCAAATTTCAGCAAAATTGTTGAATTTTAAAACCAAAAGAAAGAATTACCTACAAAAAAGTTGAATTTTCATCCCGAAAATATGATTTTTTAACAAAAAAGTTCATTTACCACCAAAAAGTCAAATTCTCATGAAAATAGTTTAATTTTTAACCAAATAGTTAAATTTAAATAAAAAATATGAATTTAAAAAAAACAGTTAATTTTCAACAGAACCAGATTAATTTAAAACCAAATAGATGCTTTTTTAATATAAAAGGATGAATCTTCAACCAAGAAGATTAATTTTCGACAAAAATAGACGAATTTTTATCAAAATACATGAATTTTCAACCAAAAAGATCAATTTTCAACCAAAAATGGAATATTTACATTGTTAGTTAAAAAAATTAATTCTCAACCAAAAAAATGCGAATTTTTAACAAAATACATGAATTTGCAGTCAGAAAAGGTCAATTGTTAATAAAAAATATAAATTATTAACCAAACATGGAATAGTTGCAATATTAGATAAAAAAAATTATTTTTTGACCAAAAAAAAATAATTCTCAACAAAATAGTTACATTTTCAAGTAAAGAGATGAATTTTCAACTAAAATGATGAATCTTTAGAAAAATGAATTTTCAGCAAAATATTTCAACCCAAAAGATGATTTTTTA
This sequence comes from Andricus curvator, assembly GCA_932195095.1. Lineage (NCBI taxonomy): Eukaryota > Metazoa > Arthropoda > Insecta > Hymenoptera > Cynipidae > Andricus > Andricus curvator. The sequence goes on from CAKNYM010050360.1 coordinate 211,516, forward strand.
ACTCTGCCCTGAGACTTATGTTATTTAGAAATATTCGCATTATACACATTAGAAAGTATACAAAGGTAAATAATGAATGAAAAATATGTCTACTTACGATTTCTTGTATTTAGTTTTTGTTTGGGTTTTCACTCACTTTTCAACTAAAAAGCACATTCTGTCAAGTAACATAATAGTGATGGGATATCGATATCGAAATTATGACAAAATATCGATATTGACTTTGATATATCGGTTTCTAAATATCGATATGAAATATCGATATATCGGACTCTGAATATCGATATTTTCGATATTTCGATATCGATATCCCATCACTAAGTTCAAGTGATAGGCACCAGAGTGCGAGCAGAATGCGTCGCATTTCGCTGTCACGCATGCAGTCACGCATGCAGTCACGCAGTGTTGATATTATGCGACGCACATCGTGTAGGCACGGTGATGGCCGGGGATGACGTAAATTTACGGAAATTTAAAATGATCAAAATTAAAAATTAACGTAATATTAAAAATATTTAAAAACTAATTATTGAGCCGGGCTTAACATGTTTTGGTCCAAGCGAAATGGTGTTTCACCGCTTTTGAAAATTCTTGTGAACTTTAATTTTTGGAAATTGAATTTAATGAATAATATCAAAAAATATTTGTTAAATAATAATTTTATCATTTTCAGGGACCGTTTGCTCTCTGACCAAAAAATTGTATACCCTCTTCTGCCATGCGGCGGTTCAATTATAAATAAAAAATTTGTAGATATATTAAGTTTTGAAAAAATGTTAATAGATTAAATCACTTAAGCATAATTTTTATCATTATATATGAAAATATATATATATTCGTTTCAATAATATCAATAATAATATGTATGTATGTATATTTAATATCTCCCTTTTGCGGGTTTGAGGGCCTCCGCTCCCTGTACATATATTTACATTCCATCCTTAACCTAACTTAACCGCTGCTTATATTCTAATGCTTCGCCTTACTTAAAATAACAATACTCTTACTACTAATAATTCTTCAACTTTAAAATGAGCGATATTCCAGGGCTTCCGTTTCCTCTTACCATAAAATACATTTTCAACGATTTCAAAAGTTTACTTTTTGCTATTTAATTTCCTTTAATAGGATTACCCGTTTGGCTCTGCCCTGTTCTCTTGCTTTCTCTTATTTCTTCCAATTTCTTCATCCACGTCACTCCCTGTCCATTACCATCCAAAATCCATCTCACACACTCATCCACACTCAACTGTCCATCTTCGTCTCCTGTACACCTCTCTAACACATGTGCCCATGACTCCATTTCGTATCCACATACTCTGCACAGATTCTCCTCTTCAGCCATCCAATATCTACAAGCTCTCACTCCTTCTCCCATTCTAAACCGTACCACCCTATTCCATTTGTCTTCCTTTTTTATTTTTTGCAAATATTCTGGTTCCGTTAACACTTTGACCATCATATACCATCTATTGTACCTCGAATCCATCCTCTTTCTCCATCTTTATTCTCCTTGTCTTACTAATAGGTCTAATGATATGCTCTGCCAATTCAGCACCCCTTCTTGTATATCAGAAACCCTCCTCATTTTTTTCCTTTCTTCCTCCCATTTCGAATTTCCCAAATTGCCTCTGGTCTCCTTGTTCCGAACTTCGTCCAAGCATACTTGTGCTATTCTGCTCCCCGTTTCAACTTCTCTTCAAACCTTCAGGCTCTCTTAATTTGTCAAGTTACCATTTTTTCCCTTCCTAATTCTTTCCTTAACATGTATCCTGGGCAACTCCAACTAACCCCCATTACCCATCTCAGGAATCTTTCATGCATGCTTTCCACTTTCCTATGTTCCTTCCATCCCCAGACCTCCACTCCATAACACAACACCGCCCAAACCAACGCATCAAACAACCAAACGCTCATTCTCCAATCGTCATCACCTTCTATTTCCTATACCCCATACTTGGCCCATTATTTTACTCGCACATTCGATTCTTTTCCTCACCTGCGCCTCGTTTCCCCCTCCTGCCTCAAACCAAAAACCTAAGTAACAGAACTCCTCCACACTTTCCACTGTTTGTCCGTTCATCTTCCAAACGTAACCTATTTTGGTCTTTCTAGTTCTGAAGCACATCACCTTGGTCTTCCCTACGTTCACCGTCAGTTCTTTTCTTCCCACATACTCTTTGAAAATTTTCATCATTAGGTTCATCCCCTTCTCATCGTCTGCTAACAGCACTACGTCGTCTGCGTATGCTAGAGAGTATAGCTTGCTATAACCCAAAATCGTTCCCCCTTTGCCTTTCTCCTTGTAACAGAATTGTTACCATAACGCGGGACTCGGTACGATCCTGCACGAAAGGGTTGCCGGGCCGCACACGAGACGGAACGTAATCCCCCGAGGGGACCCGAAGTCCCGAGCAACAGCACAGCAGTTGCTCACCCGGTAACAAGGAGTTCATTGGAACGCATTGGAACGTTTCAATGCGTTTTAATTGCATTTTTGTCTGAATGCTTATTAATGCGCAAGGCGCAATGAAACGCATTAAAATAAAAACTTAAAATGAACAGCATTAAAAGGCATTCGCATGAATGTGAAGTTAATGAAAGGGCATTTAATGGCATTGAAATGAAGCAAAATGAGTATGTGCTACATAACGGAATAATTATGAAAAAATCAAACTAAATAATTTTCAAAAAAAAAACTTTTTTATAATTATAAAAATTCAGGACCAGACAAACGTTTCTTAGTGCTTCTCATTTGATTTCCCAAATTTTCAACTCGATATCGCGTTTCGTCTGAACGTAAGTTGGTTTTGAAAAAAATGTCAAAAAAAATGTTGAGGTTATGCTCACATGGCCTTAAATTGAAAAGCTTTTCAACTTACCCGCTGATTTTAATATTACTCCCTCCTGTATGTCGGCCTTTCCGCCGTTATTCAGAGAGACGAGGATGTGATATTTTTGCGTTGGCGAATGCTTCGCGGCATCAAATTTTTTATTCTTGACGTATGAACTTTTGTTGAAAGGTTTCGCGAGAGTAAAAGCACATACGCGAACATCTTGCAGTTATCACTAAAAAGTATCAAAATGCGAGAATGTTCCACAACGAAATACAATGACCATGCTCACTTTTCGGCTACTATATCACTTTCGCGTCTGTTCCTCAGTTCCTATATGGTTCCTATTCTTCTTAAATGGCATTAGCCTTGTCAATGCAATCTGCCGCAGAAGGCATTTTATGGCATTCAGCTGAAAAGATCTCGAAACAGCATTGAATGGCATTAACCCGATTCAATACTTTGTGTCATGAAAGACATTGTATGGCATTCAAGTGGGTGACTCGGCGAACCGCATTAAATGGCATTAACCCAATTCAATACTTTGTGTCATGAAAGGCATTGTATGGCATTCAAGTGGGTGGCTCGGCGAAACGCATTAAATAGCATTAACGCCAATTCACTTAACAGTATTACCATGACGTCAGTTTAATGCCTTTTCATTTGTGCGCATTGAAAATGATTGGAACGAGACAAGATTCAAGCCATAAAACGCATTTAATGGCATTTCGGACAAAAATGCAATTAGTACGCATTTCAAGGCATTGAAGTGTCTACTTTTTTTAAATGCCATTCTATGCGTCTCAATGAACTCCTTGTTACCGGGCAGTCTGTGCTCGCTCGACTCAACGTCGACTACTCTCGCCTTTTCGGTTACCGTGCCGCTTTTCCCAGTGTCGTGACTCCTAAGTGTTCCGCCATCGTGCTACCTAGTGCTCTCTTCTCGCCCTAGAACCGCTTCGCCAAGGAAGATCTCCTGCCACCACTAGAGCCCCCGCTCGGGCCACCTTCGATAGCCACCGACCCACAAATCCTCTAGGAGGAAACTCTCGGTCGTCAGCACCCACCACGGGCTGACAGCCACCTTCGAAATGTAAGTGGCAATAAATCGCCTTTCATACCATTCCTAGAGTTGTTTAAATGTGTTTCACCTTCTTCTCGGCTTTCCAATCTCCTAACTTCCCTCCTCGGCATTACCTCCGTAATATCCTTTAGCTTCTCCTCTAAGTCTGCCAGCAGCATATTAAAGAGTAGCGGACTCAACGGGCACCCTTGTCTTATACCTCTTCCTGTCCAGAACACCTCCCCTTCCCCCCCCCCCCCCCCCCTATCATCGCCCTAATCCTGGTTTCAGTAAAAATTTCCTTTATCCTCTCCACTAACCCTTCCTCTTTCCCCTCTCTTTCAATGCCTGCCATAGCACTTTTCTATTCACTGAGTCAAAGGCTGCTTTAAAGTCTACGAACAAGGCGACTAATTTCCCTCCCTAAATTTCTGTTAACCAAGTAGTTGAGTACGTAAATGTTATCTATTGTCCCCATCCCTTTTCTAAATCCCGTCTGATTGTGTGGGATACCCGTCTGGCGAAAATTAATAGTCGCGAACGGAGAAACAGTCGACATAATTGGACAATCAGTAATTCCAATTATGATCGGGAAAAAAGTAAAACATGTAATGTTCAGGTTAGTCCCAAAATTAAACTCCGTAGGTATTTTAGGCACAGACATGCTAAAAGCCTTACGGATGACCTTGAATTATCACTCAGAAACCTGGTGGTTACCAGGGAGTCCCCCTACCTACTATCTTATGGAAGCTTACCCAAAATCGCTCCCCACCCCAATAATCGAAAACAGAATCGAAACTCAACCTGACATTACAACAAAAGAGAATAAGGAAGGTCAAAACGAAAAAATTAGAAATAAACCAGGGATTAAAGAAAAAGAAAATAGGACAATAGAGACTAAACCGAAATTCGGAGGTAAAATTAATTTAAAAAGTACCAGAGAGCTTAACATAAATAGTCCAAAGTTAGAAAATAGTGAAATTCCCATTGTACCCGTCAATCCTAACCAATCCCAAAAAACCATAAACGCCCAAATCCCTGTTACAAATTCTACTAAGGATATCCCAAGCCTAATGAGCATTCCAACGAGCAACAAATTCCAACCCCTAGAGAGCATCCCCACTCCAGATACTAGCGACGACTCAAGAACTCAAGACTCAGATGCATTAGGCAAACCAAGAATCAAAAGGAATAATAAGAAAAACAATTCGGGAAAAATATTTTACAATAAAAAATACGAGGAAAAATATAAGGATAGTGACAGTAATCTTTGGAAAAATAAAAAAGTTACTGATCAAAATGAAATAGGAAAGGAATCTCAAAAAGCGAACGAGATCAGGGAAATAGATAATAGAAATCAATGGATTAATTTTAAAAATAAAGCAATAAGATTAAATAATATTTCGGACAATTTAGGAAAAATTGACGAACAAAACAATAGTTCGCCAGAAATTTGCGAAGGTATTGTTGAGCTTAACGAAAGCCAATAATCCCAATTAGAAAAACTCTTAGAAAATAAAATTAAAATACACCAGGGAAAAGAACACAGGGCTACTCATTTAACGAAACATAAAATTGACGTCCAGGGCCACGATCCCATTAAACAGCGATATTATCACGTGAACCCAAAAATAAAGGAAATAATTTATCAGATAGTTGATAAATTATTAGAACAAGACATAATTGAACCGTCTTGCTCCGATCGGTCAAACCCTATAGTGATGATCAAAAAACCGGGTAAAGATTATAGATTCTGTTTAGATTTCAGAAAGGTTAATAATATTACTAAAAAATACCTCTATCCAATCCCACTCATGACAGAAATACTGTACACTTTAAGATCAGCAAAATTTATCTCCAAAATTGATTTAAAATTAGCTTATTTACAAATACCTTTAGAAGAAAATTCAAAACCAATCACAGCATTCACAGTCCCTGGAAAGGGCATGTATTAATTTAAAAGGATGCCATTTGGTTTAACCAATGCTCCAGCCACATTCCAGAGACTGATGGATAAAATCATCACCCCAGATTTAAAGCCAAACGTTTTTTGTTATTTAGATGATATTGTAATAGTAACACAACATTTTTATGATCATCTGAAATATTTAAATATCGTATTAGACAAAATAAACGAAACAAATTTAACGATCAGTCCGGACAAATGCGAATTCGGCTGCTCAGAAATCAAATACTTAGGTTTTAAAGTTAACGACAAAGGACTCCAAATAGATGACGAAAAAATCCAACCAATCATAGAATTCCCTAAACCTAAAAATATTAAACAATTACAGCGCATAATAGGGATGGCAAGTTGGTACAGAAAATTCATCCCACACTTTGCCGAAACAATAGAACCAATGAACAGATTACTCAAAAAAGATAAGCCATGGGATTGGGGATTGGAACAAGATGAGGCTTTCCAGAAAATTAAAGACCTTTTAACTTCAGGACCAATCTTAACATGCCCAGATTTCACACAACCCTTCCAACTCGAAACTGACGCGAGTAATACGGGGTTAGGAGCTGTACTTACACAAACAATCGAAGGTGTAAATTACGTAATCGCTTACGCGAGTAGAAGCCTAAACGGTGCGGAATCGCGTTACTCGGCATCTGAAAAAGAATGCCTAGCAGTAGTTTGGGCCATACGAAAATTTAGGCCATATTTAGAAGGTTGCAGCTTTAAAGTAATCACGGACCACTTAGCGTTAAAGTGGCTCCATAACCTAAAAAACCCCACGGGCCTACTAGCCAGATCGGCCTTAGAATTACTAGAATATGACTACGAAGTCATATATCGTAAAGGTAGCTCAAATTTTGTCCTTTATGCTCCTTCGAGATTAGGAGAACCTCCAAAAAACATAGCGTTCGCGTTAGCTTGTATCGTAGAAAAACCAAAAGCGGACGTTAACGACAAAACAGACGAATGGTACTCCACTAAATTCAGACAAGTTACAAAAAGACCAGAAGAACACGAAAAATGGCGAATCAGAGATTCGCAACTCTACTTTTACAGAACTGACCCACTCAAATCTACACTATTACCAGACTCTAACCCCTGGAAATTAGTCGTACCTAAAAAACTTAGAGCTCAAGTTTTACGGGAAAATCACGACGAAACCCAGGCAGGACATTTAGGCTGAGAGAAAACTTACGCGAAAATTTCCGAACATTACTTCCGGCCAGGGGTATATTCGGACGTTATCAATTAGGTGAAAAACTGCCAGACTTGTCAAAGAGTAAAACCGGGTAACCAAAGTAAAGTAGGATTAATGGGGAAGAGAATTGTCGAAGAACCATGGACTATGGTAGCAGCTGATATCATGGGTCAACTACCGAGTTCTAAAACGAGAAAAAATCAATACATTTTAGTGTTCGTAGACCTATTTACAAAATGGGTCGAAATAATCCCGATTAAAAAAGCAAACGGAACAACGATAGAGTCAGAATTTCATAAACGTGTCATTTCGCGTTGGGGAACACCACGGATTCTTCACACCGATAATGGCACGGAATTCGTCAATAAAATACTAAGAGACTTAACAGAAAAATTCGGTATCAGGCACACGAAAACGCCAAAGTACTACCCCCAAGAAAATCCAACCGAGCGATACAATAGGACAGTTAAACAAATAATTAAAACCTATTTAGATAACGACCACACTACCGGGGACGAATATATAGAGGATTAGCAGTTCGCAATAAGTACTAGCAAAAACTCGTCGACAAAATTTTCCCCTGCATTTTTAAACCTGGGTCGCGAACTAGAACCAATTCAGTCGCTCAGAAAAAACATAGAAAACGACAGCGAAATCGAGTTCCAAAGCGTGGACAAATGGACAGATAGGTTAAGAAAGTTACAAATCATAAAAGAAGAAGTCCAGAAAAATTTAGATAAGGCGAACGAAAGACAGGCTAGTAAATATAACTTAAGAAGAAGACCCCTAGAATTTAAAATAGGAGATAGAGTTTTAAAAAGGGTAACCAAACTATCAAATAAAGCAGATAAAATAGCAGGCAAACTATATGAGCAGTATGAAGGTCCATTTATTATTAAAAAGAAAATTTCCCCAACAATCTGCGAATTGAAAAACCTCAAGCGAAAACGTATTGGAGAATGGAATATCAACGATTTCAAATTAGAAAAAGCCAGCACAAATACTGGTAAATAGCAGTATAAAAACTGACAACTTTAGGTTAAGAACATTTAAAATTAGGCAAAGGCAAAAATGGCAAAGATCAATAGCATTAACGACACAAATGAACTCAAAAAACTATAAACAACACTCTGAACACATCTACTGTAAAACGACTCTAACAGAAAATTTGAAAGATAACAGCATCTTGACTCCTAACACAAAACAGAAGTAACAGTCTTCTTTGAGAAGAAAGAAAAAGATGATAATACAAGAAGAAATATAAACCTTAGAAAGGAAGTACAAACAGTGGAACAGAGAATTAAAAATTCTATAACAGGAAACAAATTGACTCTGATTTTTTGTTAATAAACTAAATTACATAGTTTTAATGGGATTTACAATTTTAATAATTAATAACTAAATAAAACAATCAGAATTGAACTCAAACAACAGACTCAAAGGACAATCGACTCTAAAGTCAAATAAAAACAGACTCAGAGGACAATCGAGTCCAAAGACAAACAAAAAACAGACTCAAAGGACAATCGACTCTAAAAACAAGAAATCTCCTCGACAGTTGACTATACGGACAGATTTTTCGTTCTTCTTTTCATATTTGTTTCAGAAAGAAGATAACCATGGAGGAGGATCAGAAGCGAAAAAACAACGAGAGAAGATGAACCTAAAGCACAAATCTAGGGACAATTGTAAATAACTATAATATCAGTTTCGCGAAGGTTGATACTCAAATTTATTTACATACCATGTAACCTTTTTGACAACGAAAAACAATTTAAATTGAGGAAAAATTTACAACCCCAGACTCCAACAGACAAATTTACTCATACTGATGAAACCAAAACATGATGATTGACTAGATTTAAAATTATTACAGCAAACCTCGAGAGGAAAACAGCAGATTTGAAAACTTTTGTTTCAATGCCTTTTTTTGGGACTATATCAGACTTGGATAAACACATTACGGAAATTAAAGTTATATACCCGAAACCCCGCGGGGGAGGGGGGTGTAACAGAATTGTTACCGTAACGCGGGACTCGGTACGACCCTGCACGAAAGGGTTGCCGGGCCGCACACGAGACGGAACGTAATCCCCGGAGGGGACCCGAAGTCCCGAGCAACAGCACAGCAGTTGCTCAGTCTGTGCTCGCTCCACTCAACGTCGACTGCTCTCGCCTTCTGGCTACCGTGCCGCTTTTCCCCTTGTCGTGACTCCTAAGTGTTCCGCCTTCGTGCTACCTAGTGCTCTCTTCTCGCACTGGAACCGCTTCGCCAAGGAAGATCTCCTGCCACCACCAGAGCCCCCGCTCGGGCCACCTTCGATAGCCACCGACCCACAAATCCTCTACGAGGAAACTCTCGGTCGTCAGCACCCGCCACGGGCTGACAGCCACCTTCGAAATGTAAGTGGCAATAAATTGCCTTTCATACCATTACTAGAGTTGTTTAAATGTGTTTCACCTTCTTCTCGGCTTTCCAATCTCCTAACTTCCCTCCTCGGCATTACCTCCGTAATATCCTTTAGCTTCTCCTCTAAGTCTGCCAGCAGCATATTAAAGAGTAGCGGACTCAACGGGCACCCTTGTCTTAGACCTCTTCCTGTCCAGAACACCTCCCCTTTTTTCCCCCCTATCATCACCCTAATCCTGGTTTCAGTAAAAATTTCCTTTATCCTCTCCACTAACCCTTCCTCTATTCCCCTCTCTTTCAATGCCTGCCATAGCACTTTTCTATTCACTGAGTCAAAGGCTGCTTTAAAGTCTACGAACAAGGCGACTAATTTCCCTCCTTCCCTCCCTAAATTTCTGTTAACCAAGTAGTTTAGTACGTAAATGTTATCTATTGTTCCAACCCCTTTTCTAAATCCCGTCTGATTGTGTGGGATACTTTGTTTCTCTTCTATCTGGCTCTCTAACCTTTTTCTTAGAATTTCTGCGTATATTTTATAACTCACTGGCATGAGAGTGATCCCTCTGTACTCCTCTACCTTCTTGCCCACCCCTTTCTTGACAAGCGGTACCACCAGCCCTGTCATCCACTCCTCCGGCCACCCATCTCCTTTCCAGACCTTGTTGCAGATCTTCCAGATCCCTTCCCTAACCCCTTCTCCCACATACTTTATCGCTGCGTTCTCTATACCATCCTCTCCTGTAGCCTTGTTTCTTTTTAGTCTATCTATCGCCTCATCCACTTCTTCTCTTGTTATTCCGTTCCCTTCCTCCATTTCTCCTTTGACTATCCTTCTATTTTCCCCTTTGATCCTATTTTGTTCTCCCCCTAACAGACCCCTGAAATAATCGGTCCACTCATCCGTTTCTATTTCTTCATTCACGGCCTTCCTTCATCCTCTTTCCCTATTTATCACATCCCAGACCCTATCTTCTTTGATCGCTTTTTCTACTTCTTCCTTATATTTTTCTTTTCCCCTTTTTTTTCCTTTCCAGCATCCTCTCATTTTCTCTTTTTCCCCCGTTGTACTCCGCCTTCTCCATTTCTCCTTTCCTCCATTTTCTTACACACTCTTTCATTATCTCTTTGCTCTCCCTGCATTCCTCGTCCCACCAGCCTCTCTTTCCCTCTTCTCTTCCTTCTTTTGTACCTATCTCATCCCTTACCTTCTCAATCGACCCTTAAAACCTTTCAATTAACGAGTCTACTCCCTCCTCTTTTTCATACCTAACATTCTCCTTTTCCATTTTTTGTTTAAACTCTTTTAATTTGTCTTCCCCCCAGACTCCCATTTTCGTGTCCCTTTCTCCCTCTGCCACGCTTTCGGACGGCACTTTTCAGTGTAGCTATTACTGGGAAGTGTTCGGACCCTATCTCATTCCCCACGTTCATAATGCCTATCATCTTCCTCATTCTTTCTTCCGCCAGAATGTAGTCTATTACTGTTTCTCCCTTACCTATAAATGTGATCTCTCCTTTCTCATCTCCTTTCATATTGCCATTACATATAAACCATCCTGTTTCTCCTATTTCGTCTAGCAACCTCCTCCCTTCCCGGTTTGTCTCCCTATGTTTGGAGCTCCTTACATAGGCCTCCTTTTCTTCATCCCAAATCCCTCCCCCTTGCTCGCCGGTCCAGGCATTCAAGTCACCTCCTATCAGAACCAACTCTTCCTTCTTTTCCTCCATCCACCTCCTTATTACTCTCCAACCTTCCTCTTCCCCTCTTCTTCTATATACACAAACCACCGCTATTTTGACTTTTCCAATTATAATCCTTCTTACCATTGTTCATCCTTTTCCTCCGTATCCTCCTCTGTTCTCCCTTTTACTGCCAGTTCTTTTCTCACCCCTGAGACCATGCCGCCCATCCCTCTACCTTTAACGTGTTCCTTTCTTGCTTCTTACATTGTCCACACATAAACTTTAGGTAACATCCTTTTCATCCCCTTCCAGTCCTTCTCATCTGCCCATGTTTTACTCAACATAATCACATCCCACTTTTCTAACTCCCGCCAAAATCATTCATTCTACTTCTTCAAGCCTGACACATTCCAGAAAGCTATTTTCACATTTTTCTCTTCCCTTCCCTCACCTATCCTCCTCACTTTTCTTCCGCCTTGCCGTTTGGAAACCCCTCTGTTTGATCTTTAAACTCTTTTGCATCTTCCTTTCGTCTACCTTTCTCAACTCTTTTTCCCTATTTCCTAATTTCTTCTAATTCTTCGTCCCAAAACCATTCCTCCCCATTTATCCATAATCTGTCTCTCCCTATCCATACCATGCGCCCTTTTTTCCTCTCGGCCTATGCCTTTTGCTCTATTTGCCATCTCCTTTTCCTATCCCTCCATGTCAGATCCTCTTCAATTCTTTCCCTTCTTCCTCTCAATAATTTCTTTCCCTCCATAATTTTCTTTTTCACCTCCTCACTCCCTATTTTCACTAGAAACATTCCTTCTTCTACTTCCTTCGTCCATCTTTCAGTCCCTTAACTACTATGTTATTTTTCCTCTTCGTCCTTTCTTCCCCTTCCAATCTTCTTTCAATCTCACTCAGTCTTTTCTTCAATCTTTCATTCTCATTTTGCAAGTTATCACTCCCTTTTACTATTTCCGCACTCAGTGTTTCCTTCCCCATATGCTCATTCCTGATTTCTAAGTTGCTTATCCGTTCTTCCAACTGTTTTATCTCACTATTTCTCTGTTCGTCCACCTCTCTCTGTCTTTTCTCTTACTTTTCTCACTTCCCCCCTTACGTCTTCCCCCTGCCTATTCATATCCCTATTCATATCATCCAGTCTCTTCCTTGTTTCCTCTCTGAACCCTCCAGATAACAATGCGTGCGATGCACGTCACCCGCATTTCGTGATTCTCATGCAATGCGTGCGAGAACGCTTGCATCTCGCCAGCAATATATGATGGTCACTTAGCTGCGAGCGTTATGAGTCGCATTTCGCTAGCACGGAACATGGGCACATGCTGCGAGCTTTATGAGTCGCATTTCGTCATCATGAAGATGCGTGAAAATTAACTTATATTTAAAAAATTTCTTAATCAATTGAATTTATTTTTCAACATGTTTTTAAATTACATACATTGGTATAAATTAAAAAATTTCAATAATTCTAATCGCAAATAAATTTCAAGTGAAATTTATTTTTTCTTTGCACTTTTAATTTTTAATATTCATGAAGAATGATCGAATAATATTAAAAATGATATGCAGTTAAAAATTTAATTTATGTTCACATAAATTTTAATTTCCGACATCAAAATCACATAGAATTAGTATATATGCGCATTTGAATATTTGTTAGACGCGCGGATCAGTGGCGCGTCGTGTAATATATATTATCTCCGTCTCCATTCGTCAGGTTCGTTTTCCTTCTACACGACAGCCTACTGTTCACACTCGCTATCAACTTGATGACGCCTGACCATCGTTGGTTTTTGTAAAAGTCAGTAAAAGTGTTTTCAGCATCTTTTGGCATCTGTCGAAGAATTTTACTATCGTGTTTTTTCGTTTTTATCGTGTTTTATATCCGGCATTCCGAAAATTAATAGACTTGTGGTAAGTACAGTCGAAAAAATATATAACCAGTAAGTAAACCTAACCTATCCTTTTTATGGTGAAGCAAAGAATTTACTGACTTTTCCCAGATTTTACGACTGACAAAATGGGCTCTTTGGTTTATTGGACGTATAAAAATATTAATATTACATAATTTATTATTTTTTGGGCATAACTAATCACGTCGTGCGAGCGATATGCGTCGCACGCGTGACCCGCACGACATGCGAGAGATATGCGTCTCAATTGCTGACACATATGTCTGCGTTGGTGAGTGCATCTCGTGCGTGTTGATCGGCACGACGTGCGTGCATAATGCGTCGCATATTGCTCGCATTTTGTTATCTGGGCCTTTTATGAGGGCTGCTAGATTCTCAAACATCCCCCATCCTCCCTATCTCTTTATGGTGTTTTTCGTTTATTCCTAACTTTCTTGTTATCCTTGTCCCTTTCTGAATCATCGTCCTCTTCATCTCTTTTTCTTTTTTCTTCCCCTTCACTACTGGTCGCGCTCACTTTATTTCGCCATTCGTCTAAACTCCTGTTCGAACCCGCGCTGCCAAGCCTGTTAAGGCGATGTAGGTTAGAGGGTCTCCCGGGTTCATGTCTCGTGCCTGTATCCCTTCTCTCTGCCGTCCCCTCCCTGGTCGGCGTCTTTAACGTCTCACCGCTACTGTCATCTTCCCCCTTCGCCCCACTTACCGCGCTCTCATCATTGTCACCTGTTATTTCGGCTACCTGTTCTATGCGATCGTCTATTGACTGTCGCCCTCTGGCGCCCGTATTTGGACTTCGATACGTCGGCATCCTACCTTGCCCAGTGATCTGCGACGTTTCCCGCTCTTCACTCACTTTCCTCTTGCCCCCCTTGCCGAGAAACTATTTTTACTGCTCCTAACCTCAAAAAAAAATCGCACTCTTCAATTTTCACTTCACACAACTTTCTTTCACCCTTTACACCTTTGCCTTCACTCACCCTTCTTCCTATACACCTGATCTACCCACTCACTGCCCTTTCTGCATCCACACACGCTTATTCCCTTCACCAAAGCCAAAAAACTGACATTAGAAACATAAGCGTTCTCTCACTATCGGTACTGGAAACGGAAGCCTATCAATAATAATATTAGTTTAAAATGTACTGAGCGAAATCTTTATTGAAATATATAATCATTTCCAAAAAGCGCGCGATGGCAGTATATCAACGATATGCGTAGTAAATACAATCGCTAACCGCTCGCTTGACTAGTGCGTAATGTGTAATTTTTCCTCCATTTGCAAAGAAGAAGAAGAAGTCATTGTTTTTTCCTGCTCCCGGCGTCTCTTATTGTGTCCAGTTTTATGCGTTTTCTCAAATATATCGCAATATAATCGATAATTGAATTCTTGGATTTTAAGTTATTGTGGTTTTTTTTTTCGTTAAGCTTTTCTAATAATTTTGCCAAAGTTTGAGACTGAAGCAAACTTTATTATAATATTCTTTTACAAATTGCGTTTAACTTTACCAAAGATTTACGATAAGTGAGTCATATGTAGATCCACGACTTTAATAAAATAATAAACGATATAAAGTCCATTTTTCACTTGTTATTTTATATTTACAAACAATTAAATTAATTATTTATTAACCCTCCCATTAGACCTGCACTTCGTGCGTTCAATCTGCCCGCACGCATTGTGACTGCACGACGTGCGACTTATATGTGCATCAATTGATGTCGCAGCTGTGTGATCATATATACAAGATTGATATTCTATCACAAAAAGACAAACTTTCAATGAAATACAGGAATTTTTAATGAAATAGTTGAATTTTCAATTGAATAATATAAATTTGTAACCAAATATGAAATTTTTCAAACAAAAAGATTATTCTCGACAAATTATGGTTAAATTATTAAAAAAAGGATTTGTTAACTAAAATGATGGATCATAACCAAAAAAATGTATGTTTAACAAAGTAGTTTTACTTTCAAATATAAGATGTTGTATTTTCATTAAAAAAAGATGAAACAGATAAATTTCAATCAATCTGTTGTGATTTTTAACCAAAAATATGCAAATTCTATCTAAATATATGCATTCTTAACCAAAAAAGACCAATTTTCAATAAAACAGTTGAATTTCCTACCAAAAAGAATGACTATAACAAAATTGCTGAATTTTCAACAAATTAATCAAATTCACTCCAATTTTCGAATTTTCTTCTTCTGAAAATAAACGGTCATACAAAGATTTTTTCTTGAAAACCTAGAAATAGGAAAATTTCATAACTATTAAGAAAGCCTTTTTTACTTCCACACTTCAAATATTCCACTTGCACAAATATCATTTTTAATTACTGTATCTCCTTTTTTCATAAAATTGCTTTTTTGTATTGTAAAAGAAATGTACTGTATATTAGATATAATTTGCACTAAGCTGGACTTGTAGAAGCATCACTTGGCTCCATTTTTATATTGACACTAAAAAAACAGATTTACTCCAAGAATAACTGCACAAAATAATGTTTGACTAAAAACACTATGGGAAATTAGGTATAGCCGAAAATTTTTGCGATTTTAAACAAAAATCTTCGGAAAATCGCTATCACTGCAGTGTCTCTTGCGTCGCCATTTTGTTTCTTCGATTTCATTCATATCGATTATGGCAGGTATTCCATTACACTGAACTCGATTGAACCAAAGATCATTTGAAACAATGCAATTAAATGTGGTATTTTTTGTGAGATCTACAAGAATCATTATCATTGGCATAGGTTGACGCTCATTAACGAGATTTTTTGAAACTTATAATGACATTCAATTCTTTTGTTTCAGTCGAGTATTAGTGCAATCGAATACACACTATCGGTTGGGTTTATCGATTGCACAACTAGGAGCGAGTGAGTGAGTAAGCGACAATCTTAAATCAAAATGGCATTGGAGACAATCAGAGACGACGAGATGCTGTCAGAGCTTTCCCGAAGATTCTTGATTGAAATCACAACAAATTTAGGATATTCCTAATTTCCCATAGTGCTTTCCAGTTTTTTCGGTAAAACGTCATTGCGGGCTCAGTTATTTTTTCAGTATACCTTGTTTTTTATTGTGAATATGGAAATCGATCAAAGTGACGCTTCTTATGGCTTTTCATCATTTAGTCCAGCTCAGTGCAATTTATATTTCATAGTGTATTGCTTTTACCATACAAAAAAGGAATTTTATAAAGCACTTATTATAGTAATTACAAATGAGACCCAGCAAAAAAAAAAGGATTGATACGTATTTGGGCGAATTAACATTTTTGTAATGCGCGTGAATCCCGATTTCTGATTCGTTTAAACGCATTGAGACGCATTCAGATGAATTGAGACAGCGCGAACTGAATGCGTGTGAATTCATATGAATCCTTGGTCAAGGTCAATTAGAAAAAAAATTAATAAAAAGTGCATGCGTCGAGACTTGAAACAGCGATCCCTCGTGTATCAGTCCAGAGTACCCGCCACTGAGCTAGGAGACAATTTACTAAACATTTACAATAAATTCTATATGCCCCGCACGTTGGTTTTCCTGTTACGGATTAAATTGTATAAATCAACACTTGCTGAAATTCGCCGTGACGCATTGGGGAGAATTCAAGCGTGTATTTTACTCTCGCGAATTCAGACGCATTGACCAATGTTAAGGCGTTTGTGTGCTGACGCATTGAAGTTTATTCGCTGAC
Organism: Andricus curvator; assembly: GCA_932195095.1. Classification (NCBI taxonomy): domain Eukaryota; kingdom Metazoa; phylum Arthropoda; class Insecta; order Hymenoptera; family Cynipidae; genus Andricus; species Andricus curvator. The sequence continues at coordinate 228,298 of CAKNYM010050360.1, forward strand.
TTTAGTCTTTGGCACCATATTTGTACGTATAGAAAGATTCAAAATTGAAATACCGTCTTCACGAATGTACACGCATTGACACATAGGTCCAATGCGTCATTGTCGCAAAGCTGGATTTGCAGGGTGTCTTAGTCTTTTCAATCCAATTCGTATCAATACTTTCTTTTTTGCTGGGAAGTTGGGCAAATGGAATATTCGAAATTTGGAATGTTTAGATGTGATAATGTGCAGCAATAATGTACGAAAGTCAAAAAGGCTTTCTGAGTTATGAAATTTCCCTATTTCTAGGTTTTTAGGAATCGTCTTCGCTGGATTCAACAGGAATCAATAGGATGCTTGCAATTTAAAATGCTTTGAAGATTACGAGAATAGATATATTTTTTATTCGATTCGGAAAGAAATTGGATACATTCGGAAAGAGTAAAGTGGGGAGTCATTCGGAAAGAAATCGGAAAAATTCGGCGACGCTCGGAAATGATCGGAAAGAAGTCGGAGAGTGGGACATTCGGAAGGATTCGGAAAGGTTCATGGGACAGCTCGACGTTCGGAAAGAAACGGAAGCAAAGTTCACATAGGATTCGGAAAGGATCGGAACGGTACCTCTTTCCGAACTCTTTCAGAAACCTTTATGAATCTTTCCGACGCGGTCTTTCCGAACCTTCCCGTTTCTTCCGGCAGGGGGACAGCACCTATGCTACTAGCTGTGGGGGAGAGACTCTCAACTTCCGGAATTGATAGGGAATATAGGGATACTGCCTTAAAAAATGGTCGTCTCGGTGATGAGGCAAGTATGGGGAGTGGAGGTAATCCCGTGGATGCATGCGATAAGCGGCTACCACTGTACCGGCGACTCAAATTAACATCTGATCATCAGGTAACTCTCACGGAAGGTAGTCTTATTAGGGAACCCTTAAAGATACAGGAAGCACTACAGCGACCCAGTCGAGGCTACCCTCCCTGCTAAAAATTCCGGAAGAATTTCGGACAAATTCCGGATTCGGAAATTTGTCCGGTTGAAGGAGCACGGAAATTAATCCGAATATCATCCGGTAGAATCCGAAAGTTGTACGGTCTGATGGATTCGATCAGTCCGGGTTAGATCCTGTTGAGTCCCTATTTTGTACGGTCTGACGGATGCTATCAATCCGGATTGTGTCCGGGACGTCGCCCGGATTCTATCCCGGTGTATCTAAAAAATTTCCGAATAAAGTAAAACGAAAAAAATAATAAATCTGTATATTGTCCGGTAAAATCCGAAAGTTGTACGGTCTGACAGATTCGATCAATCCGGATTGTATCCGATCATTTCCGTTCATTATGCGGTCTGACGGACCGCCTAAATGTTATATAACAAGGTTATATAAGCAGTTTACACACGATAAATGCATTCTTCATTTAATTGACGCACACAACCCTATTTCTATAGTTTAACTTAACACTACTACATATATAATGCACTTCACTAACGCAGAATATCGCACGCTGAGTATACCCTGGCGGACCGTCCGAACGCAAGCATTACGCTGCAGCGTAATGGTAAAGTAATGTTAAAGTAATGGTAAAGTAATATGGCATTATAATTAATAAAAGAAACAAAATAAATATGTAAACTGTTGCAATTATAGTACGTTAAAAATTAAATTAAATACCCAGATAACAAAATGCGAGCAATATGCGACGCATTATGCACGCACATCGTGCCGATCAACACGCACGAGATGCACTCACCAACGCAGACATATGTGTCATCAATTGAGACGCATATCGCTCGCACGTCGTGATTAGTTATGCTCTAAAAATAATAAATTATGTAATATTAATATTTTTATACGTCCAACAGCCATACCACGCTGAAAAAACCAGTTCTCGTCAGATCACTGAAGTTAAGCAGCGTTGGGCGCGGTTAGCACTTGGATGGGTGACCATTCGAGAAAATTGAGTGCTGTTGGCACATCGTGGGTGTGGTGAGCCCACACTTGTAGTTATTTACTACAAGTTATCAACCTAGAAACACTACCCGAATCGGGTAGTGTCACGCCTACCCCGAAAGGGAAATGGCTTAATGGTATACAATAAACCAAAGAGCCCATTTTGTCGGTCGTAAAATCTGGGAAAAGTCAGTAAATTATTTTGCGTTACCATAAAAAAGATAGGTTAGGTTTATCTTACTGGTTATATATTTTTTCGATTGTACTTACCACAAGTCTATTAATTTTCGGAATACCGGATATAAAACACGATAAAACACGATAGTAAAATTCTTCGGCAGATGCCAAAAGATGCTGAAAACTCTTTTACTGACTTTTACAAAAGCCAACGATGGTCAGGCGTCATCAAGTTGTTAGCGTGTGTGAACAGTAGACTGTCGTGTAGAAGGAAAACGAACCTGACGAACGGAGACGGAGATAATATATATTACACGACGCGCCACTGATCCGCGCGTTTTACAAATATTCAAATTCGCACATATACTAATTCTATGTGATTTTGATGTCGGAAATTAAAATTTATGTGAACATAAATTAAATTTTCAACTGCATATAATTTTTAATATTATTGGATCATTCTTCATAAATATTACAAATTAGCATGTGCCCATGTTCCGTGCTAGCGAAATGCGACTCATAACGCTCGCAGCTAAGTCACCATCATATATTGCTGGCGAGATGCACGCGTTCTCGCACGCATTGCATGAGAATCACGAAATGCGGGTGACGTGCGTCGCACGTATTGTTATCTGGGTAGTCATGCCGTAATTGCAACAAGTTGCTTTTTCAGCGTTAAAAAGTAAAAAAACAAAGTGGCTGTCATTGAAGTCGGACCCCTGCATACTGGCAGTCTGCTAAGGCGGTTTCAAAAGCTCGTTGATGTCCAAAAAACTGCTGAAGAAAATTTGAAAATGGCAAAAGAAAAATCGAAGAGATATTATGATCAAAAATTAAATATCCAAAATTTTAGAGAGGGAGATTTTGTTAGACTTCTGGAACCTCCATCTACTCATAAATTCGACAAACAATATTCTGGACCATTTCAAATCGAGCGATTAATCGGAGATTCCGATGCAGAAATTAGACTGGGACCCAATAAAACAAAAATTGTGCATCTTAATAGATTGAAACTAGCTGCAATTCCAATGGATACTTAAATAAGAATTGTAGGAAAATATCTAAATAAATAGCGAATCATTATTTAAAAATAACTTTATTAATTACAAATATAAATTCACAATTTTAAATTGTAAATAACAATGAAATATTATAGAATACTGCAAGTAAATTATGCAATTGAAATATTGATAAATTAGAAATTATGCAGTTTGAAATTATACAATTTAAAATTTTCTAATTTAGATATGTAAACAAAACAAAAAAATCAATAAATTAAATACTAAAGTAAATTAGATCTTAAAAATAAAAATTTACTTTTGCAATTTTAGTAACTATTTAAATAAAATTACTTGCCTGCGAATGAAATTTTAAAATATATTAAATAACTTTCTTGATTCAGAAACATAATTATTTCCTTATTGAATAAAAATTAAGAAGAAGAATTAAGTAAATTAAATTATAATAAATTATATCATGATAGATTAAAATTTTAATTATTAAATTAAAATTGAACCTCCAATCAATTCATTCAATACAATTTGGCGCAAAAATTAATTAAAGCAATAGAAGAATTTATTAATATGACAATAAACTCAACCACCAAAAACAATAAAAGCTAACTAATTCTTAAATATATCCTCACCTAAGAATAAATTTATCATAACGAGGAAATAATAAATATTATTTAAGGTACTAAAACTCCTTTCGTCATAAAGACCGATCTACGTATGAACTTTAAGTAAAAAAAAACCTGAAGGACTATAAAATTAAGATTCTTAAAATAAATAAATCAAAATTTTATTTGGGTCGTTAAATAACCCTTTTTAGGTTACTTTTAAAAAAAAAAACAATATCATAGAATAATATGATTGTTCAAATAAAACTCGAATCTTCTAAAAATTCAAATTAGATAATTCAGTAGTTACGAAGGGAAAATATTTCACTATTCTAAAATAAATAAACCAGAATTATTTTACTAAATAAAAATAATAATTTTCTTATAATACCAATAAATGGTAATCGGCATAAAAATATTACCAGAATAAAAATAAGGGAATACAACTTTTAAACTAAAACTTAAACACAAACAAATAATTATAAATAATAATAAAAGCTGTTTTCAATAAGTAAATACCTTTTAAAATAAGGGGAAGGTGTGACGGAATGCAATTTTCATTTTACAAATTCTTATGGTTTATGGCTAGGAATCCGACAACAGCTATATGCTGAAAAACTAAAAACCTGTATTATCATGCGTGATTTTGAATCAAGCGGAAAATTCAAAAGCTGCGTAGATTTCAAATTTTCAAATAGAATTACTACTTCCGAATATTCTAGAATAAAAATTAGTCACTCATTAGGAATTTTAGGGTCATAGCCTACGATACATTTAGCACCTTAAGAGCGTGAGAAACAAGATAAACCGAATGAGTCAGGACCCCATGAAAACCCTCGTGAAAAGAAAGACCAACTTTAGATCACAGTATAGGCAGGTATAGTCCTGTCCCGGCAGTTTGAACCCCCAATATTCCATCATTATTAGGCTCATCACGAGACAGGGCGTCTCTAGACAAGTTAAAATTTATGAGAGGGTAGAACATTCTTAGACTAATTCCCACGCGCCAGCGGGTCGTAAAAAAGGATGATTAAGGGTTTCTTAGACAAGAATGAGTCATCGAACACGTGTTCACTATGGTTAATGACCGCCTTTTTCGTAAACAGGTTGAAGGTTAGGATATTTTTGGACTGGCCAGCCCCGTGACTCTCTGAAACAGCCCTATCCGACTAAAAAAAAATGGCGGTTCCTTAGTGATTATAGTTTGTGTTACGTCCTGGGCCTATCCTGGCCCTCTGCTGTAGAGTTGTAGAA
>CAKNYM010050361.1:13084-24319 GCA_932195095.1 Andricus curvator
AGATTTGAACTGGATTACGCCTGATTAGAACTAGATTACCCCAGATTCCAAGTGAATTACGTGGATTACAAGTGAAGCACAGCGGATTATAACTGCATTACTCCATATAAAAACTGGATTCCCTCAGATTACAAGTGGATTACGCTGGATTAGAACTGCATTATCCAGATTAGAACTTGGTTACCCCAGATTACAAGTGGATTACACTGGAATGGAACTGGATTATCCAGATTAGAATTTGACTACATCAGATTACAAGTCGATTACTTCGGATTACAAGTGTATTACACTGGATTAAACCTAAATTACTCTAGATGAGAACTGGATTACCCCAGATTACAAGTATATTACTTCGACTTGCAAGTGGATTATATGGATTAGATTTCTATTACTCCAGATTAGAACTTCATTACACCAGATTGCAAGTGGATTACACTGGATTGGAACTGATTATCCAGATTAGAGTTGGATTATCCAGATAAGAACTTGATTACTCCAGATTACAAGTCGATTACTTCGAATTTCAAGTGTATTTCTCTGGATTAAACCTGGATTAGTCGAGATGAGAACTGGATTACCTCAGATTACAATTCTATTACTTTGGATTGAAAGTGAATTATTTTGGATTAGATCTCTATTACTCCCAATTAGAACTTTATTACCCCAGATTACAAGTGGGTTACACTGGATTGAAACTGGATTATCCAAATTAGAATTGGATTATCCAGGTTAGAACTTGATTATCGCAGAATACAAGCGGATGACTCACGATTAAAAGTGGACTACTTCAGATTACCAGTGGATTACTTCATATTACAAGTAGATTACTTTGGACTGAACTTGGATTACTTGAGATTATAAGTCGATTACTTCAGATAACAAGTGGATTACTTAAGATTAAAAGTGGACTACTTCAGATTACAAGTGAATTACTTAAGATTACAAGTGGATTACTTTAGATTACAAGTAGATTACTTTGGATCAAACTTGGATTACTTCAGATTATAAGTAGATTGCTTCAGATTAAAAGTAGATTATTTTGGATTAAACTTGGATTAATGCAGATGAGAACTGGAATACTCCAAATTATAAGTCGATTACTTCGAATTACAAGTGGATTACTTCCGATTCCAAGTGGATTACTTCAGATTACAAGTCTATCACTCTGGATTAAACCTGCATTACTCTAGATGAGAACTGGATTACACCAGATCACAAGTCTATTACTTCGGATTGCAAGTGGATTATCCTGAATTAGATCCCTATTACTCCAGATTATAACTTTAGTACCCAAGATTACAAGTGGATTACACTGGATTGAAACTGATTATCCAGATTAGAGTTGGATTATCCAGATTAGAACTTGATTACCCCAGATTACAAGTGGATTACTTCAGATTTCAAGTGAATTACTTTAGATTACAAGTGAATTACTTCAGATTACAAGTGGATTACTTCAGATTACAAGTCGACTACTTTAGATTACAAGTGGATCACTTCAGATTACATGTGGATTACTTTGAATCAAACGTGGATTAATCCACTTGATAACTGGATTACCCCAAATTACAAGTCGATTACTTCGGATTACAAGTGGATTACGGCGGATTCCAAGTGAATTACGCCGTATTACTTTGGATTTATTGGATTATACAGATAGGAACTTGATTACGCCAGATTGCAAGTCGATTACTTCGGATTACAAGTCTATCACTCTGGATTAAACCTGGATTACTCTAGATGAGAACTGGATTACCCCAGATCACAAGTCTATTACTTCGGATTTCAAGTGGATTATCCTGGATTAGATCTCTATTACTCCAGATTATAACTTTATTACTTCAGATTACAAGTGGATTGCACTGGATTGGAACTGATTATCCAAATGAGAGTTGGATTATCCAGATTAGAACTTGATTACCCCAGATTACAAGTGGATTACTTCAGGTTTCAAGTGGATTACTTTAGATTACAAGTGGAATACTTCAGATTAAAAGTGGATTACTTCAGTCTACAAGTGGACTGCTTCAGATTGCAAGTGGATTACTTCAGATTACAAGTGGATTACTTTGGATTACACTTGGATTAATCCAGATGATAACCGGATTACCCCAAATTACAAGTCGATTACTTCGAATTACAAGTGGATTACTCCGGATTCCAAGTGAATCACGCCCTATTACTTTGAATTCATTGGATTACACCGGATTACCAATTAGGATAACCGAACGCTGCAGCGGATTACCAAAGTTGTTTCCCCTCGACTAAAGGTTTTCCAGCTATCTAAATTTACAGGATTCCTACTGTAATTGAGAATTTATATCTGACCCAGTTACAAGTACCACCAGCCTCGGGGAGTGATAAATTATTACTGGATGCGATGCTCACTTTCTTTTTCTTCCAAGCCTGTCATGTCCTATCTAAAGTTAAACTTATATCATCCGGATGGATGTGATTTCGCTAAAGTAAAAAATTACAATCTCCGAGAATTTACTGCGATTATCGGTATTAAGGGTATTAATAGTTATTGATATTCGTCTTTTTTGGCTCACAAGGTCAGGGCCTAAAATGTTTAAGTTGAAAATTAATTTCATTTTCTGAGCAAGAACACCAGTTTTCAACACGTAGTATTTTTAAACATTACAAAATCAACTTCAACGTTTATTTAAACTATTATTCTTTTATCTGTAATGAATATTCAAAATTCCTATTTAATGCTGGCTTTAGATACTTACCCCTATTCACCTCTTTTTATCTTTTCTCGATTTTCAACTCAATTTCGAACTAAATTGGTAGACCCCTATATCAAAATCCAACTATTTTTGGTTGAAAGCTCATTTTTTGATTCAGAAGTCTACGATTATGTTTTCGGTTGAGAATTTTTTTTTGGTTGAGAATTTTTTTTCGGTTAATAATTTTATTATTTGCTTAAAAATGTAATTCTTTTGTTAAAAATTCAACAATATTGTTCGAAAGTTATCCTTTTTGGCTGAATTCTCAACTGTTCTGCTAAAAATGTGTCTTTGTGCCTTCAAAATTCAACTATTTTGATATAAAATTCTAATGTTTGGTAGAAAATATTACTGTTTTAGTTGAAAATGGAACTATTTACTTGAAAACAATCATTCTAAGTTAAAAATTCAACTATTTTATTGAAAATTAATATACTTTGTTGCAAATTTGTCTTTTCTCTCAGAAAATTATTCTTTTTAGTTGATAATTCATCTCTTTGGTTGAAAAATTAAATATTTTTTTTAAAATTTGCAATTTTTCTTATAAAATTAATTTTGTTAACTGAAAATTGACGTTTTTATATTTGATTGAACAGTTATAACTTTTAGTTCAAAATTTAACTATTGTGTTATAAAGTCATCCTTTTTGTTAGAATTGTCAACAGTTCTGTTAAAAATTCGTCGTTTTGGGTTCAAAATTTCACTATTTTGATATGACATTCTAATGTTTCGTTGAAAATTGTACTTTTTTAGTTGAAAATGGAACTATTTACTTGAAAACGCATCATTCTAAGTTGAAAATTCAACGATTTTGTTGAAAACTTATGTATTTTGTTGAAAAATTGTTTTTTCTGGCGGAAAATTAATCTTTTTAGTTGATAATTCATCTCTTTGGTTGAAAATTTAAATATTTTTTGAAAAAATCTGCTATTTGTGTTATTAAATTAATTTTGTTAACCGAAAATTGACTTTTTCATTTTTGGTTGAACAGTTATAACTTTTAGTTCAAAATTTAACTACTTTCTTATAAAGAAGGAAAATTAATCTTTTTAGTTAATAATTCATCTCTTTGGTTAAAATTTGGAATTTTGTTTAATTTTTTTTTTTTTGTTAAAAATTAATTTCGTTAACTAAAAATTGACCTTTTTATTTTTGGTTAAACAGTTATAACTTTTAGTTCAAAACTCAACTATTTGATCAAAAACTTATCCATTTCAGTTGAAAATTCAACCGTTTTGTTGAAAAGTTGCCCTTTTGACTTGAAGATTCAACTATTTGGTTGAAAATTTACTTTTTCCTTGAAAATTAATATTTTTGTATTAAAAATAAAAAAATTTGGTTAAATTTTTTTTCACTTTTGGCTGAATGTTCAACAGTTTTGTGAAAAATGCTTTTTTTCGGTTTAAAAATTTTAATATTTTCTTGAAAAGTCTTCATTTCTTGTAAATTCATTTTTTCAACCCAAAATTTCAACTTTCTATTTTTGGTTTAAAATACATATTTTTTAGTCGAGAATTAAACTATTTGGTTTTATTCATTTTTTTGGTAAAAGATTTATCACTTCAGTTGAAAATTATTCTCTTTTGATGAAAATTTAACTATTTTGTGGAAATTTGCCTTCTGGGCTTGAAAGTTCAACAATTCTGTTGACTTTTTTCTTTCTTGACTGAAAAATATTTGTTGGTTAAAATTTCTTTCCTGGTTAAAAATTCCAAACTTTGTTAAAACTTTGTATTTTTGTTCGTTAAAAATAAATACCATTTTGTGAAAATGCCATCTTTTTTGATTAAAAATGCCACTGTTGGGCTAAAAATTTGTCTATTTTTGTTGAGGATTCAATTTTTTTTTCAAATTTGTTTGGTTAAGAATTCATCACTTTGGCTGAAAATTAAACTATTTAGTTGAAAATTCATATATTATTTTGAAAATATGTCGTTTTTGGTAGAAAGTCAATCTTTTTAGTTAAAAATTCAACTAATTGTTTGAAAATGTATGTATTTTTTGTAGAATAATTACTTTCTTGGTTGAAAATTTATCTTCTCAGATAAAAATTCATCTCCTTCGTTGAAAACTTAACTATTTTGTAAGAAATTTAGCTTTTTGGCTTCAAAATTCAACAATCTGGTTAAATTTTGTTTCTTGACTGAAAAATTTTTCTCGGTTAAAAATTATTTTTGGAAGAGGTCAGTGATGAGAATTTATTTATACAACAAACTGATACACTGGAAACTTTGTAAGAATAAATTGTTTAAAACAATTACATCGAATTTTGGAAGCAAAAATTGTTTAGTTTAAACTCTTATGTTCTACCCATCATATTTAAATTATGATAGAAATCCTAACTGGGTACGATTCTGCAATATTGCTAATTAAAAATTTTTCAAACTATATAAATTGTTTATAACTTTTCAATTTGTGACAGTTTTTCTTTAAAAAATACTATTCCCACAATATATCACAGCGATTTCAGGACGAAACCATTTTTTCTATAAAACAAACCAGTACTATTTTGTATTTGTTTAAACTATAAATTTTTTTATAGTTTTTGACTTAAAAAATGTTTTTTTAACTCTCATGTCCTAAGCATTATTCCTAAGTTACAAAAGAAATTTCAATCATAATTTGGTACAGGATATTTTTTTTTCCAGCAGAAAAATTAATTTAACTGGACCAAATATATATGTCTGTCAATGAGTAACCGTTTTCACTTAAAGTAGTAACATCTCTTGATGAAGTGGATGCGTCCAGTTTTAGGCAGGCACCAGACCTAGTAGAAAAATGGGTGTTTGGTGCGAAAACATAAGTAGTTCGGAATTTTTCAAATGATATATTCAACTTTTCCGTCAGAACAAAGAAATAATTAATTACAGTTAGCAAAAATAATTGTTTCAAAAATTTATATAATTTATAACAATATTTTCTCAAAGGAATAATGATAAAAAGGTGCGATTGTTTCTGGAATTTCCAACCTTTTCTAAACTTTTCAGTTAGAGTGAGGCAATAATTAATACAATTTAGAAAAGTTTTTGTTTAAACAATTTATTATTGCTTATAACTATCTATTCTCAGAGTAATGCTAGAAATTTGCAGTATTTTCTCAAATTTCTAACTTTATATCAAGTTTTCAGTTAAAGTGAGGTAAGAATTATTTCAAGTTAACAAATTATGAGATTATCTATCATTATTTATAACTATCTTCTCTTAGAGATATGCTAGAAATTTTGGGTTCTTTCTGAAATTTCCAAACTTTTATTTCAACTTCTCAGTTAGGAAGGAGTAATAATTATTCCACGTTAGCAAATTATTAATTAATATATTATTATTTATAACGATCTGCTCTCAAAGTTATGCTAAAAATTTGTGATTTTTTCTAAAATCTCCAACTTTTAGTCAAATTTTCCATTAAAATGAGGTAATCATTAATTGAATTTAATAAAAATAATTTTTCAAACGTTTTATTTGTATTTATAATAATATTTTATTAGAATAATGCTAGAAAATTGCGATTTTTTTTTGCAATTTTGAACTTATGTCAACTTTTTAGTTAGAGCGACGTGATAAGTCAATGTAAAATAATAAATTAATAAATTTGGAATTTTTTAAAGTTTTGTTAAATTTTTTGTTAGAATAAGGTAATAGGAAATTTAATTTAGTAACCGTAATTTTCAATTAGAGTGAGGTAATAGTTAATTTAATTTGAGAAAAATAATTTTTTTGAACAATTTATTTTCATTTTTAATAATATTCAATTTGTTGTCAACTTTTCATTTAAAGTAAGGTAATAATTAATGCTAGTTAACAAATTAATTCAACAATTTATTATTATTATTATCTGGATATATTTTTTTCAGCAGAAAAATTAATTGAACTGGATCAAATATATATATGTCTGTCTATGAGTAACCGTTTCCACTTGAGTAGTAACTTCCCTTGATGGAGTGGATGCGTGCAGTGCTTAAAAATAAATATCTTTTTGTAAAACTTCCATCTTTTTTTTTGTTAAAAATGCAATTGTTGGCCTAAAAATTAATCTATTTTTATTGAGAATTCAATTATTTTGCTTAAAATACATATTTTAGGGTTGGAAAATAATATAATCAAAACGCAATTTGATATTACGTTCTCGTCTGTCATCTATAAATCATCAGAAAGATACTGTTCACTCCCTTGAATTTACCACTCTTATGAACGCAGCCGCAAACACAACTATTGTGCAAACCGGACAAAAATCAATCAATCATTCTGGTGATTTGTGTAAGAGTCTGTGGTTATATGAATAACAGCACAAAAAGGAAAACTGAATATTTACAACATTTTTCTAAGAGGGGTTTTTGCCATCTTCTAGAATCAGGTATGATCATGACATACGAGACCTTAGATCATATTTCATACTGTCCGTGTCATCCTCTGACCATTATAATAGCCAAGAAACCACCTCGGTGATATGTGTTTCAACATTTCCCTTGAGATTTATATATATTTTTCTCCTTTTCCTTTTCTTCTTTCCTCTTTTTCGCCTTGTCCCCTTATCTTCTTCTCCTTTGCTCCTTTTTCTTTCCTCCGGTCCCTTCTCCTTCTCAATTTCTCCTTTTTGCCCTTTCCTCCTTGTCTCCTTCTCCTTCTCTCCTTGTATTATTTTTTCCACTTCTCGTTTCCCCCTTATCTACTTTTTTCCTTTTCTCCGTTCCCTTCACCTTCTCCTTTCCTTCTTTTCTTCTCTCCTCCGTTTATCCCTTACTCCTTTTCTCTTTTCCGCCTTTTCTTCTTGTTTACTTTTCTCCTTCACTTCTTTCCTCCTTGTCTCCGTCACTTTTTCTTCTTTTCTCATTTTCTCGTTTCCTTGTTGTGTACTTTTCTCCTCCTATTACTTTTTTCTCCTTCCCTCCTTTTCGCTTTTTCTCGTTTCCTCCTTATCTACTTTTCTCCTTTTCCTTATCCCAAATTGCTTCTCCTTTTCTTTCTTCTCTTTTCTCCAGTTCCTTCTCCTTCTCTTCTCTTCTTCTTTTCTCATTTCCTCCTCTTTTCCTTCACTCTTTCCCTTCTTGCTTCGTTAACCTTTTCTTCTTTTCTCAATTTCTCTTCTTCTTGTCGCCTTATTATCTACTTTTCTCCTCTTTTTCTCCTTTTCTTATTTCCTTTTTTCCTTCTATTCCTCTCCTCCTTCTCCTTATCAACTTTTCTCCTTTTTCTTTCCTCCAATCCCTTCTGCTTTTAAATTTCTCCCCTTCGCCCTTTACTCCTTGTCTCCTTTCATCCTCATCTTCTTTTCTTGTTTTCTCGTTTCCCCCTTATATACTTTTATCCTTTACTTTTCCTCCGTTTCCTTCACCTTCACTTTTTCTTATTTTCTCCTTTCCTCGTTTCCTTGTTGTGTACTTTTCTCCTTCTATTACTTCTTTCTCCTTTCCTCCTTTCCTCCTTATCTACTTTTCTCCCTTTCTTATCCCAAGTTCCTTCTCCTTTTCTTTCTTCTCTTTTCCCCAGTTCCTTCTCCTTCTCTTCTCCTTTTCTCATTTTCTCCTCTTTTCCTCTACTGTTTCCCTCCTTGCTTCTTCAACCTTTTCTCAATTTCTCTTCTTCTTGTCGCCTCATTATCTACTTTTCTCCTCTTTTTATCCTTTTCTTATTTCCTTTTTTCCTTCTATTCCTCTCCACCTTCTCCTGATCAACTTTTCTCCTTTTCCTTTCCTCCGATCCCTTCTCCTTTTAAATTTCTCTCCTTCGCCCTTTCCTCCTTGTCTCCTTCTCCTTGCTTCCTTATCTTCTTTTCTTCTTTTCTCGTTTCCCCCTTATATACTTTTATCCTATACCTTTTCTCCGTTCCCTTCACCTTCTCCTTTTCTAAGTTTCTCCTTCCGTCCCTCACTCCTTTTCTCCTTTCCTCGTTTTCTCCTTTTTCACTTTTATCCATTACTTCTTTCCTTCTTGTCTCCTTTTTTCAATATTCTTATTTCCTCTTTTTCTTCTTTCCTCCTTATCTACTTTCCTCCTTTTCCACAGTTCCTTCTCCTTTTCTTCACTTCTTCTTTTCTCATTTCCTCCTTTTTTCCTTTTTTCCTTTACTTCTTTTGTCCTTACCTCATTCACCTTTTCTCAATTTCTCTTTTTCTTGTCTCCTAGTTGTCTACTTTTCTCCTTCTTTTCTCCTTTTCTCCTTTCCTTGTTTACCTTGTTTTCCTTCTCATCTTCTCCTTGTCAATTTTTCTCCTTTTTCTTTTCTCGGGTCCCTTCCCCTTTCTCCATTTCTCCTTTTCACCCTCTTCTTCTTTCCGCCCTTTCCACCTTGTCTCCTTTTCCTTTTCTCCTTGTTTTCTTTATTCCCTTTCTCGATTCCCCCTTATCTACTTTCCTCGTTTTTCATTCCATTTTTTTTTCATTTCATTTTCATTTCATTCCACCTTCTCCTTTTCTTCTGTTTTCCTTTGCTCATTTACACTCTTTATCCCTCACTCCTTTCCTCTTTTTCTCCTTTCTTACTTTTCTCCTTTACTTCTTTCCTCCTTGTCAACTTGTCTCCTTCACTTTTTCTTGTTTTCTTATTTTCTCTTTTTCTCGTTCCCTCGTTATGTACTTTTCTCCTCCTTTTATTCTTTTCTTTTTTTCGACTTTTCTTCATTTATCCTCCTTTTCTGCTTTTTTCTTTTTCTCGTTTCTCCATTATTTACTTTTCTCTTTTTCCCCAGTTCCTTCTCCTTTTTTCTTCTCTGCTCATTTTCCCATCCCCTCTTTTTTTCCTTTTCTTCTTTCCTCTTAACCTCCTTATCTCCTTCACCTTTTCTTCCTTTCTCAATCTCTCTTCTTCTTGTCTCCTCACTGTCTACTTTTCTCATTTTCCTTTTCTCCGCTCCCTTCATTTCCTCCTATTCTTTTTTCTCCTTTTCTCCTGTTATCACTCACTCCTTTTCTCCTTTTTCACTGTTTCACTTTTTTACTTTCCTCCTTTACTTCTTTCCTTCTTGTTTCCCTCACTTTTTCTTCTTTTCTCATTTTCTCTTCTTCTTGTTTCCTCGTTGTATACATTTCTTCTACTTTTATTTTTTCTTCCTTTCTCCTTCTCTTTTTCTCCTTTTCCTCCTTTTCCTCTTTTTCTTTTTTTCTCGTCTTCTCCTTATCTACTTTTTTTCTTTTTCTTTTCCCCAGTTCCTTCTCCTTTTCTCCTTTTCTCCATTTTTTCTCTTTTCCTATTCTCATTTTCTCTTTTTTTCTTCACTTCTTTCCTCCATACCTCCTTCACCTTTTATTCTTGTCTCAATTCCTCTTTTTCTTGTCTTCTCGTTGTCTACTTTTCTCCTTATTATTCTTTCCTATCTTCCATCTTGATTTTTTTTCAAATTAGAGACATTAATGAGTGTTTTGGCCTATAACTTGAGCATTGGATCAAAATTTAATTATTTTGTTGAAAGTCCAACAATTCTGTTAAAAAGTACTTTTCTGCTTTTCATTTTCTTTTTTCCCTTCACCTTACCCTCCTTTTCACTTTACTTCTTTTCTCCTTCACCTTGTCTTTTTTTCTTTTTCTTGTTTCCTCGTGGTCTACTTTTCTCCTCTTCTCCTCTTTTTCTCCTTTCTTACTTTTCTTTTTTTCTCCTTTTCGCCTTTTATCCTCTACTCCGTTTCTCCTTCTCTCCCTTACTTCTTTTCTCATTCTCTCTTTTCCTGGTTTCCTCGTCTAATTTTCTCCTCCTTCTCTCCTTTTCTTCTTTTCTTCTTTCCTCCAATTATCTTTTTCTCGTTTCCTCCTTCTTTACTTTTCTCCTATTCTTCTTTTCTCCTTCACCTTTTCTTCTTTTCTCATTTTCTCGCTTCTTTCTTGTCTACTTCCTTCTCCTTTTCTCCTTCTGCTTGTCTCTTTTTCTCCTTTTCCTTTTCTCCACTCCCTTCTCCTTTTCTCCTTTTCTCCTTCTCTTTTTTTTCTTCTCCTTCATCTCGCTCCTCTAATTCTTCTCTTTTATATTTTTTTGGATAATTAGAGACACTGAAGAGTATTTTGTCCTATAATTTGATCGTTGGATCAAAATTTAATTATTTTGTTGAAAATTCAACAATTATGTTAAAAATTAATCAGTTATTGTTTTTTTAAATAAAATTCTTCTTTTTGACTTCCAAATTCAAGAATTTAGTTTACATTTTTTTCATTTCTGGACTGAAAAGTCTTTTTTGATTAAAAATTCGTCATTTCGGTTTGAAAATCATCTCTTTTGGTAAAAAATTTCATCTTTTTGGATTAAAAATACAACTGCTAGGTTGAAAACTAATCTGTATTGGTTAAAGACTCATCGCTTTAGTTGAAAATTAATATATTTGGTTAATAATTCGTTTTTCTTTCAGAAAATTAATATTCTTGGTTGAAAATTTATCTTTTTGGTTGGAAATTCAAATGTTTGGTTGAAAATGATCTTTTTCGTAGAAAATTCGTCTTTTTAATAATTATGATGTTAAAGTTTCTGTCTACTGGTCGTTTCAATATTTTTATTAAATATTGATTTTTAAATTGTGAAAAAAA
>CAKNYM010050361.1:24719-78905 GCA_932195095.1 Andricus curvator
GATTTTTTTCACAATTTAAAAATCAATATTTAATAAAAATATTGAAACGACCAGTAGACAGAAACTTTAACATCATAATTATTACGTATTTAACCTGGTCAACAACCTTAACATCTCAAAATTCGTCTTGTTAGCTTGAAAATTAAAAAATTGGGTTAAAATTTTTTTTCTTCCTTGAATTAAAAATCCTGTTTGGCTGAAAACGGTTAATCTTTTGTTTCGAAATTCGTCTTTTTGGTAGAAAATTAATCTTCATGGTTGAAAATTCAACTACTTGGTTAAAAGTTTAAATCATTTGTTCAAAATGAATCTTTTTGTTTGACGATTCATCTTTTTAGAAAAAGATTAACTATTTTTCTTAAATTTATTAATTTTTTAATTACTGTCTTTAACTGAGGATCTAAGTATTCCATTTTTGGTTGCAGACTGATATTTTATAGTTGAAAATTAGTTTATCTTTAAATTAATATTCTCGGTTGAAAATTTATCTATTTGCTTGAAAATTGAAATATTTGGTTAAAAATGAACTGTTTTGTAGAAAATTCGTCTTTTTATAGCTAGAAAATTCAACAATTTGGTTGATATTTTTTCTTTCTTGAATTGGTTATGTGGATGATTCAAGTATTTTGTGGAAAATTCGTATTCTTAAATGAATCTCCTTCTCTCTCTTCTTCTTCCTTAATTCTCCTCTTACTCTTTCTCGCTAATACATCTCCTTCTCCTCAATTCTTTTCCTTCTCGTTCTTCCTTAATTCTCCTCCTACTTCGTCTTCCTTAATTGTTCTACTTCTCCTTCTTCCTTAGTTCTTCTCCTTCTCGTCTTTCCTTAATACTCCTCCTACTTCGTCTTCCTTTATTCTTCTACTTCTCCTTCTTCCTTGATTCTTCTCGTTCTTCTCCTTCTTCTCCTCCATCTCCTCCATCTCCTCCATCTTATTTTCCTTCTCCTTTCATCTCCTCCTCCTTCTAGCTTAATTCTTCTCCTCATCCTTATTCCTTAATTTTCCTCCTACTTTTTGTTCTTTATTTCGTCCACTTCACCTTCTTCCTTAATTCTTCTACTCCATCTCCTCATCCTTCTCCTTTAATCTCCTCATCCTTCTAGCTTAATTCTTCCCTATCTCCTACCTCCTTAATTCTCATCCTTCACCTTTATTTCCTTCTCACGATTCCACTTGGTTCCTTTTATCTTGTGGGAAATCCCTTCTCTGTTATTTCTATCGCTGCTGGACTGTACCGTTCCGACCGCGTTCCGTTGGCAGCCAGGATAACCTGATTTCTCTACTTTTACCTCAGCTCGCGCGACCCTGCTACTGCTGCCAGTGGCTGGTCCAACCCACTCCTCACCAACCACCCACCTACCCGTTTTACACGCCCCCCCCCATCAGACTCCTACTCCCTCCACCTCACCACCACCCTTCGACCATTCGCCAACAGCATATCCGGCTGCGACAAAGCCCACGATTTATTGAACCCACACCCAATGGGACGCGTGACTGGATTCATACTCAGCTGGAAAGCAAGTTACGGAATTTTTGCATTTCGGAAAAATCTTATCCCACTTTTTTTTTAAATTAGTTTTTTTCAAAATCTCGAAAAATATTGATTTTAGAAGAAAATGTTTTGAACAGAAGTTGTAGATATCGTCGAAACACATATTTTTATATGTATATTTTTTTTCTAAAATTAATATTTTTTGAGAAAAATGACAAAAATGGCTGTTGAAAAAGGGGCTCGGCGTGAGTGGGTGGAGAGGGTGTGGTTCAGTTCCACTCACGCCGAACCCCTTTTTCAACGGCCATTTTTTGTCATTTTTCTCGAAAAATATTAATTTTAGAAAAAAAGGATACGTACAAAAAATATGTGTTTTGACGAGATCTACAACTTTTGTGAACAAAATTTCTTCCCAAAATCAATATTTTTCGAGATTTAGAAATGAACTAATTTCTAAAAAAAGTCAAAATTATTATTAACTTCATTTTCATTGATCTGCGCCAAAAATCCTTTTAGTGTGTTCTTCTAGGGTTTAAAAGGAACCCCTAAGCCAAGTATCAAGTCAATATTCTTGGGTGACCTTTTCGGAAGTATATCCAAATTCTGACGAGCCTTCAACTCGAAATTTATGTCTTCTCTTTTTGTTTATTTCTCATATTTAGACTCAAGGTATGAAAAAAGAGACATTTTTTACACAAAAGTTTTTCGTGCTTCAATAACGGCTTGACTAAACTTTGAATCATCTTAAATCAATGCATGATGACTAGCAGAATACAAATAGTTTGTTTATGGATCTATTTATTTTTTACAAACAAATTTATTGAACAAATTGGAAAATAGGTTTACTCAGGGTAAACATTTTTCTGCCTGCTAAAACTGCTTTGTGTTAATGTAGAGCTGACATTTAGTTACCTAACATTTTTAAACATTTGCTCATTATAAACTTATAAATCTTTACTTATATACTTATAAACTTATACAATATTATAAATAAATTTTGTGAAAAAAATTTTTATTTTCCATTTTTCCAGACTCATTTTCCCCTAGTGTTTTAATTACTTAGAATATTTTTCAAAATGATATGTACATCATAATATTTGGTAAAATATGACCATTCTACTCTTATTAGGAAATAAGGTAAACAAGTTCCAAATATTGGCAATGAACAATAACCATTGTTTTAAACAATTTTAGGGGCAAAATATGGAAATTTAAGGTTATTTAGATTTGGATTTTCCATAATTATCTCAATTGCTACCGACATTCCTCAAAATAATACACGTTTGATATTTGATAAAATATAACATTTAACATTTTGATAAACAAATGAGGCAAAGAAATGCCTACATTGTACAAATTTCAACTTATTTACAATTCAATACGAATTTCTATTTTTGTAAATGTTACACATTCGTTGCTTTTCATTTCCGGGACTTGAAAATTCTTAATTAAGCACCCTCAATTTTTCTTTAAATTTTAAATTTTCACGCCTCTAGTTTTGTACCCACTGAATTTTAACGTCTTCAAATTACTTTTACATTTTATAGGTCTAAAATTAATAAATTATTTTCCAAACCTGGTACTTTTTATTTAAAATTATTTACTTATTCCTTGAAAATTAAACGGCTCTTTGTCATCGCTTTGAAATTTATAAGATTTGAAATTTTCATTTTCGCAGATTTTGATTTTAAACAAAAAATTCGTGCATTAAAATTTAGTTCACAGAATAAAGAATTCTCTACTGAAATTTTATTTTGGGTTGGTATACTTTAAATTATGTATCTCAAACTTTCTCCTCTTGTGCAATTTTTAAATAATACATATTTAAATTCTTCTTTAACTTCCAACATTCAAGTTTAACTACGTCAATATTCACAAAACAAATCATAAATCTAAGTATCAAATTTGAAAAAAAAAAAATTTTGGAATGTCTCAATGCAAATTTAAAAAAAATGCTGGTTGCCTTCTTCTTCTTTGCTCTTTTTTTATTTTATTTCTTTGATTTTGAATTAAGACATGTAAAATTGTGTTTTCCAAATTTAATTGTACTTTTTTCTTAATTTCCGAGAATTTCATGGTTAAATTTGTATTTGAATGTTATCGAGCGTTGCTCGTTTGAAGAAGATACAATGAACTCGCAAAAAACATTACTTTCAGGGGAAAAAACTATGAAACCAAACATTAAATTAAGACAACATTCACTCAAGTGTTTTTGAATGAAAATTTAAAAATGCAAAATTTGTAGGTTGACTTCTTTTTCTCTCCTCTTTTTACATTCTCATTCTAATGAGAAGGTATTGGTTTTATGTAAAATTTGACATAGTCGGTTTTCATCAAATGTCCACGTTTTGAGACCTCCTGAGTCAGAAAAAACGATTTTTACGAAGGTGTCTGTCTGTCTGTAGTCTGTAGTCTGTCTGTCTGTCTGTCTGTCTGTCTGTCTGTAGCCACGATAACTTTCGAAAAAATGATCAGATTTGATTGAGCTTTGGCACACTTTTTTATGGCCGAAAAATAGAGAACGAGTTCGTTAACCAGCTATTTTGGATGAAAATCCAAAAAGTGAGCACATTTTGAAAATTTTTGAGACCACTTTTTTTGAAGATTTGAAAATTCTATGTACGGTTATTAGTAGTACGCAAAATGACGAACAAAATATTCTCATGACTTTTCGTGATAAAAAAAAATTACTGGAGTTATAGCATTTTCAAAATTCCAAAAAACAAACGAAAATGAACATTTTAAGCCGAAAAACGCACGATATGAAAAAAAGTCAAGAGGAGAAAAACGTTGATTCCTGAACACCCTATAATATTTTCATAACAACTTTTTGAATTTTTTGAAAAATAAAAAATTCAAATTTTGATCGCACAAAAAATTAATGAAAAATCAAAAAAGCCATTTTGCTGTAAAACTATGCAAGATACCAGAAAAGGTCATCTCACCAAAATTGTGCACCTAAAAAAGATCTACAAATTTCTTATCATTCACTTTTTGATATGACGCGTAGTTTTTGTTTTATTCGTAAAAAACAGCATTGAAAATAGAAAAATCAAATTTTCAGACGAATATTACCAGCTACGAAAAAATGACCGAAACAAAATTTGTTCATCCAAGGAAGAGGTACAAATTTATTGTGACAAATGTTTCGATAGGATGCGTGGTTTTTGTTTTATTCGTGAAAATAACATTGACAGTAAAAAAAAAATCAAATTTTTGAAAAAACAATGCAAGGTACGAAAACATATAAATGAACAAAAATTGTGCATTCAAAAAAGACTTACACATCCGTAATCAATTTTTGTGGTAAGAATATATTCAAAATGAAAAATTTAACTTTTTTGATGAACGGCACAAGCTAAAATAAAATGTTAACTAATAAAATTTGTCGCCTGAATTATATCATTACTTTTCATTTGAAATCAAATACAAATTTAGTAATTTGTATATGAAGAACATATAATACGAAGCACAAAGTGCGCGCTCAGTGTATTTACCAAATCGCACGCCGTAAGTGCGCTCAAACTTTTTTGTTTCTATCATACGGTTCAAATGATTTTCAAATCAAATATCGAGCGCGAAGCGCGAGTGTCTGGATGAGAATGTGTTCCTTAAGGTCGATAGAACCTTGAGTAAATAAAGTTCCTTTTCAGTCTAAAATAAAAACAAATTTAACAGTCACTTAATATGTAGAGGTTTTGATAATTTTGTAATATTTGCAAACAAACTTTTTCTTTTCGTCGAAGTCGAACACGAAGTTCAAAAATCTAGAGGAGCCTAGCGTAAAGCGCGAGATCCAATAGTCGCGCGCCCTAGGCGTGCTCAAACTTGCGAGCGAAGCGAGCCGCGCGCGAAGCGCGCCATGAGAATGTGCCCGCGAAGCGGGCACATTTTTTTATTGTTAATTCCCAAGAATATCTCAGTTAAATTGTTATCAAAATATTATCGGGTGCTATTCGTTCGATGCAGGTGCAATGAAATTGCACAAACATTATACTTAGAAAAAAAAAACAATCAATCTAAGCATAAAATTTGGACAAAACAATATCAAATGCCTTAATGCAAATAAAAAATTGAAAAATCTGGAGGTCGTCGTCTTTTTCTTTTCTTCTATTTTCTTTTTTTCTTTTTTTTTCTTTCATTTTTTAAAAATTTAAATTTAGACATTTAAGATTTTGTTGTCTAAATTTGATTTTTTTTTTAATTTCCTAGAATTGCAGAGTTTAATTTTTGTTTAAATAATATCAAGCGCTATTTGCTTGATGCAAGTACATTGTAATTGTACAAACATTACATTAAACAAAACTATTAATCCAATAATCAAAGGACAAAACACTCCTAAATGTCTCAAAACAAATTTGAAAAATGGAGATTGTGTTTTCTTTCTTTTCTTTGATTTTTTAAATTTGAATTGAGACACTTAAAAGCGTGTTGCTGAATTTGATGATTGGCCAGTATATTTTTTAATTTCCTAAAATTTTAGAGCTACATTTTTATTTGAATGATATCGAGCGCTATTTGCTTCATGCAGGTACAATGTACTTGTACGAACATTACATTGAAAAAAAAAGAAAAACTATTTATCCAACAATCAAAGGACAAAACACTCCTAAATGTCCTAATGCAAATTAAAAAAAAAGTAGATTGTCTTCTCTTTCTTTTCTCTCCTTTTATTTGATTTTTTAAATTTAAATTGAGACATTTAAGAGTGTGTTGTCTAAATTTTATTCTTTTTTTTTTAATTTCCTAGAATTGCAGAGTTTAATTTTTGTTTAAATAATATCAAGCGCTATTTGCTTGATGAAAGGTACATTGTACTTGTACAAACATTACATTAAAAAAAAAACTATCAATCCACCCATCAAAGGAAAAAACACTCCTAAATGTCTTAATGCAAATTAAAAAAAATGGAAATTGTCTTCTCTTTCTTTTCTCTTCTTTGATTTGATTTTTCAAATTTAAATTGAGACATTTAAGACCGTGTTGTCTAAATTTGATGGTTGGCTTCTATTTTTTTTCAATTTCCCAGAATTGCAGAGTTTAATTTCTGTTTGAATGATATCGAGCGCTATCCGTTTGATGCAGCTACAATGTACTTATACAAACATTACATTAAAAAAAACTATTAACCCAACAATCAAAGGACAAAAGACTCCTCAATGTCCTAATGCAAATTTAAAAAAAATTGGAGATTGCTTCTCTTTCTTTTCTCTTCTTTTACATGATATTTTGAATTTGAATTGAGACATTTAGGAGCATGTTGTCTAAAGATGATTGGCTTCTATTTTTTTCAAGAATTTTGAAGTTACACTTTTTTTAAATATTATCAAACGCTATTCATTTGATGCAAGTAAAATGAACTTGCACCAAAATAAACTCAATAATCAATTGTTATATTCTTCCTCATATTTATAATTTGCATTTTTGCGATCTGAATCCAGTTTTTTTATGATATAAAGGATCATTTATTACAGTTGTAATCAGTCATATACGATTGAAATAAGAGCCTTTTTCACGCACATAATACAAACTTATAAATAATTATTGTAATTCTTCAGCGTTTATGAGCACCTTGAAGACCCTAAACTTTAAAATTTTAATTAAATTTATATTAAACTAAATTTAAATGAATTAATTTCAAATTTAGTTTACAATGATCCGAACAATAAACGATGTTAAAAACAATGCCTGTTCACGTTTGCGCGTTACACTCGCCGCAGCGCCCATGCTTCATGCGATATGAATAATAATCTATCCCATCTACATCATAAACCTGTCCTCTCATTCAACCATGAAAGTTAGCAAGCGAATCTGTTTTTAGTATCTCACGATCAGCAGCCCAAATACACTAAAAAAATGCACTGATTCAACCCATTCTCTGTCAATTTAAATAATTAAAAGACAAATAGAGAGCAAAGGAAATAATTTATTCATGTTTATATAATTTAGTATAGTATTTTAACTAAATACTATAATAATCATTTACCTTCATTAGATCAACCAATGGTTTGATCAATGTTATTAATTCTTATTAACTATAATAATTAATAAGAATGTTCGAACTTTTTGTGGGAGATTTCAAACCTTATAAAGGAAATTTATTCTTTATCAAACACTGATAAGTAATATTTGTCATTGCGGTCATAATCGATATAATATGCATTTAATTGCCAGAAAATGTATTGAATCCATGACATATTTCTTTTTAGTGTAAAGAGCAAGGAAAATATATTTCTAATATATTTATCTTTAGAAGGAAAAAAAATATAGAAAATGCAAAGGAGAAAACTGGAAATTAAAAGAGTATTACCACTTGCATCGAACAAACATTAGCAATACAATTATCATCACAACGTGCTAATGGACTCGTGAAAATGTTTGAATCAAATTCTATCTTTGATATAGATTCAAACAAATATTTGATAGATTCAAACAAATTGTTTTTCATTCAAACAGACCATTGTTTAACTCAAACAAATGCTTGTTCGATTCAAACAAACATTTTTCTGAGTAGTTCATCAAGTTTTTCGACTTTAGTGAGCATTTCTTTCCTGTGACAATTCTCTCGAATTTAAAAGCAAATATAGTTGTGTATACTTTTTATTACATGCGATTTCATGGCTGAAGTGTAGTGAAAAAACGAGAAAAATTTGGTGCTCGTATTGAATTAGATCGTAGGAGAAAAATATTGTCGTGAGTCTAATATGAATGAAGCTCTAAATTAAAAAAATGTAAAAAAATTAGCTGACTAATTTTTGATTTACTGAAAGCATCAATTTCAATTTACTTTACTCAGAAGGTACTTTGTTTCATTTTTTGAAACATGACACAAATTTTCTCTTTTTTTCATAACGACTAAATACTCCATCTGAGTAAAGAATAATTATTTTCATAACTAATACTAAGTTTTGTTTAGGATGATCCCAAAACTTTACGATTATTTTTGAAGATACGAAACGGATATTTTTCGGATTTTTGATTAATATAAACTGAAAACTATCATATATGGACGATCTAAATTCCTTTGATGTAATAATTTGAATGAAAAAGGGAATTCGCTCTGGTCTCATGAGTTTTGAACATTCTAGGAGTATTTAATCGCTTCACAAGTTTCTGGCAGCATGCTTTCCCACTACGCCACAAGATATATGAATTCTATGTATATATCTATATATGGACTATTCAAATTCATATATATAAATATACATATATATTTATAAATGTATACAGATATAGGTATAGTGTGTGAGATTAAACTTAC
This sequence comes from Andricus curvator, assembly GCA_932195095.1. Taxonomy (NCBI): domain Eukaryota; kingdom Metazoa; phylum Arthropoda; class Insecta; order Hymenoptera; family Cynipidae; genus Andricus; species Andricus curvator. The sequence goes on from CAKNYM010050361.1 coordinate 33,475, forward strand.
TTATTGTAGAGTACTATGTCAGGTCGCCATATGTGATCCGATGGTACGTGTAACATATGTACACCCCCATACTCCTTTGGCTCCCATCGCAGTTTGTAGTCGTACCATGACTTGAAACAGCCAATACAATGAATATAAATGATTATTGATGAAAATATTTTTCATAAGGTTTATTTTACACACGGAAAAAATTTATCTTTATATATATATATATATATATATCATTCTTCTGTCCGTGTGTATGTGACTGAACTACTCCTAAACGGCCGGACCGATTTTGATGAAATTTTTTGTGTGTGTTCCAGTGGATTCGAGAATGGTTTAGATTCACAATTTAGTCCAGTGGAAAATGTTTATTTAATTAATTTTTTATTTATAAATTGTTGTTGATACAGTACAACGTTTGTCGGGTCCGCTAGTATTAATATAAAATGATGATAGGTGCTAATCAGTGTAGGAAGAAACAAAACAATGTTATCGAATAACAAACAAAACTAGCGAAAATAAAGAAACTGTTTAAAGTAAGTTAGGAAAAACTAACCTTTAAAGAAAATATAAAATTTTCGGGAGCATATTTAAACATTTTAGAGGAATTATCATCGAGTGTCTTTTTCCTTAAATTTGAGCATCGTTTGTTAAGATCGCAAATAACATGGTTTCTTTAAAGGTTAGTGCTTGCCAACTTATTTAAACAGTTTATTTATTGTCGCTAGTTTTGTTTGTCAATTTATCACATTGTTTTGTTTATTAATTTTCTGATTAGGAACATATGATATAGGTTGCTTTTATTGTATACTTCTAAAAGAACGTTTTTATACTGAAGATGCTTGTTAATCGTATCAAGAGAAACGTATATATCTTTATTTTATAAACATTAATAGTATAATGAAAAATCTTTTATCAGACCATATTAACGAAAATTCTTTTCCAGCTTTCATTTCACCAGTGATATTTACACTCTAAATTCGAATCAGTCAAAATTTGACTGATTACATTAATCAAGCATGCTTTGACTGAAATATCAGTCATTTCGACTGCAAAAATAGTCTTGTTAACAAATTAATCAGTGAATATTGCTGACTGAATCAATCAGTCACATGACATTACTGATAGTTTGCCAGTAGAAATGACTGATTTATCTGCTATAACAAAATTGCACAATTGTTTCTAAATTAAAATTTCATCATTAAATTCCTACATTTTAATAAAGACCGTAGCTGCTACGTATACTGAAATTTCGGTGCAAATAACAGGATTTTTTCGGTGCATATAGACACTTTGTTCAATAAATAATTAAAATGTACCATAATGGACTGGTTAACATATTGAATGTTACGGATTAGATAATTCAAAGTGACTGATTTAATTTGTGAAAGTTACTGGTTATATCATTCAAAATGATTAGATACATTCGTCTTTATTTGTAGGAAATAAATCTTCTTGGTTCAAAATTATTCATCATTTTGGTTGAATTTAACTGTTTTTGATTTAAAATAAACATCTTTTTTGGTTGAAATATGAACTATCATATTTTTTGTTGAGAATTTGTAATTTTTTGTTGAAAAATTATATTTTTCAGTCTAAAAAAATGTAATTAGTTGGAAATTCAACTTTTTGAGTAAAAATGTTGTTAAAAATTTGTATTTTTGTTTTGAAAAAAACCTTTTTTCGTGTTGAAAATCAACCTTCTTTAGCCAAAAGACGAATTTTTCTACTAAAATGTTGAACCTTCCACCTTGAAATACGTATTTCCATCAAAAATATAAATTTTTAACCAAGATCTACGTTATTGAGAAATATATCAATTTTTAACCAAATAATTGAATTTGCAATCCAATAGATGAATTTTCTACCACGTAAAATAATTTTCAACAAAAAGACGAATTTTCAACAAAGAAAGATTTTTAATTCCAGAAAGAAACAAAATTTTAATCAAATTTTTGAATTTTCAACCCAAAAATATGAACTTTTAATCAAAGTAAAAATTTTTAACCCAAAAATATGAATTTTTAACAAAACTACATTTTCAACCATATAATTCAGTTTTCAAACAGAGATTAATTTTCTACCAAATTCTACATATTTTTATAAAAATATGAATTTTCATCCAAATAGTTAAATTTGCAACCAAAAAGATTAATTTTCTACCAAAAAAGACGAATTTTCAATAATAGATTTGAATTTTCAACCAAGAAAGAGTTTTCATTTAAGAAAGAAACAAAATTTCAACTATACTGTTGAATTTTCAAGCCAAAAATAAATTTTTTTAGGAAATATATACATTTTCAATGAAAATTTACATTTTTAACAAAAATATAAATTTCCACCCAAATGAATCAATTCGCTACCAAGAAAATTAATTTTCTATAAAAAAAACGAATTTTCAACAAGAGAGTTAAATTTTCAGCCAAGAAAGATTTTTCATTCGAGAAGGAGAAAGAAAAAATGTTAACCAATTTGTTGAATTTCCAACCTGAAAATATGAATTTTTAATGAAACTTAAAAATATTAACCAAACGATTGAATTTTCAGACAAACTATTGAATTTTCTACCAAAATGTTTAATTTTCTACAAAAAAAAAAAACGAATTTTCAACAAGAGATTCGAAGTTTCAATCAAGAGAGAGATATTTTAGTCACGAAAAAAATGTCTAACATACTGTTAAATTTTTGAGACAAAAATATGAATTTTCTACAAAATGTTCCATTTTTTACCAAAAAGACGAATCTTCAACAAGAAAATTGAATTTTCAATCAAGGAAGATTTTTAAATCAGAAAATATAAATTTTTAACAAAAGTACAAACTTTTAATAAAAATATACATTTAAAAAAAACATACATTTTGAACAAAAATATACATTTTCAAACAGAATATAAATTTTCAACCAAATAGTTGAATTTGCGGCTAAGGAAGAAAGAAATAATATTTCAACCAAAGTATTGTGTTTTCTACTAACAAGATTAATTTTCTACCAAGAAGGACGAATTTTTAATATGAAATTTGAATTTTCAACCAAGAAAGATTGTTCATTAGAGAAGGAAAAATATTTCAACTATACTGTTGAATTTTCAAGCCAAAAATATAAATTTTTAAGAAAAATAAAAATTTTTAAGAAAAATATTCATTTTTAATGAAAATTTACATCTTTAACAGAAATATAAATTTCCACCCAAATGAATCAATTTGCTACCAAGAAAATTAATTTTCTAAGAAAAAAAACAATTTTCAAGAAGAGAGTGGAATTTTCAGCCCAGAATGATTTTTCACTCGAGAAAGAGAAAGAAAAAATGTTAACCAATTTGTTGAATTTCCAACCTTAAAATATAAATTTTTAATAAAACTTAAAAATGTTAACCAAATAATTGAATTTTCAAACAAACTATTGAATTTTCGACCAAAATGATTAATTTCCTACAAAAAAAAAACTAATTTTCAACAAGAGATTCGAAGTTTCAATCGAGAAAGATATTTTAGTCACGAAAAAAATGTCTAAAATACTGTTAAATTTTTTAGTCAAAAATATGAATTTTCTACAAAATGTTTAATTTGTTACTAAAAAGACGAATCTTCAACAGGAAAATTGAATTTTCAATCAAGGAAGATTTTTAAATCAGAGAATATAAATTTTTAACAAAAGTACAAACTTTTAATAAAAATATACATTTTTAACAAAAATATACATTTTAAAAAAACATACATTTTTAACAAAAATATACATTTCTAAACAAAATATAAATTTTCAACCAAATAGTTGAATTTGCGGCTAAGAAAGATTTTTCATTCAAGAAAGAAATAATATTTCAACCAAATTGTTTTATTTTCTACTAACAACATTAATTTTCTACCAAAAAAGACGAATTTATGATGAGAAATTTGAATTTTCGACCAAGAAAGATTGTTCATCAGAGAAGGAAAAACATTTTAACGATACTGTTGATTTTCAAGCCAAAAGTAAGAATTTTTGATAAAAAAATATACATTTTGTAGAAAAATTTACATTTTAACAAAAATATAAATTTCCAACCAAATGAATGAATTTTCTATCAAAAAAGACAAATTTTCAACAAGGCAGTTGAATTTTCGGCCCAGAAAGATTCTTATTCGAGAAAGAAAAAAAATGAACCAAATTGTTGAATTTTCAACCTGAAAATATGAATTTTTGCCAAAAGTTAAAAATGTTAACCAAATAATTGAATTTTCAACCAAACTGATGAATTTTGTACCAAAAATATTAATTTTCTAACAGAAAAAAACGAATTTTCAACAAGAGATTCGAAGTATCAATCGAGAAAGATTTTTCATTCAAGACGGAAAAAAAATGTAACCCAATTGTTGAATTTTTATCCAGAAGATATAGATTTTTAACAAATCCCTAAATTTTTAACCAGATAAATGAATTTTCAAGCCAATAGATGATCTTGTAGGTTGAAAAATTTATTTATTTTTTTGAAAATTCGTCTTTTTTGGTAAAAAATTATACTTCTTAGTTGAAAATTCATCTTTCTGTTCAAAAATCCAACTGTTTGGTTGAAATGTAATATTTTTCAGTTGAGTATTCAATTATTTTGTTGAAAATCCGTCTTTTTGGGTAATACTCATCTTGTAGGTTGAAGATTTATCCTTTTTAGTTAAAAATTCAACTATCTGGTTGAAGATTAATTTTTTTTTTTTTACTTTTTTTTATCCTGGAAAATTAACCTGTGTGGTCAAAATTCATCCTTTTGTTTAAAAATTCTACTATTTGATTAATATTTCATCTATTTTGTTGAAAATTTATCTTTTTCAATAGAAATTTATAGTTTCTGATTGGAAAGTCAACTGTTTAGTTGAAAATTCATTTTTTTTTTTTGAAAATTTCCTTCTCTTATTTGGTATAAAATTAACGAAAGTGGTTGAAATTCAACTTTTTGGTTAAATATTCAACTACTTGGTTAAGAATTTGTCTATTTGTAGAATTGTTGTACGTTCTTGTGAAAATTTCTTCCACCAGGGTTTTAACCAAGAAAAAGAAAATCTGCAACAAAATAGTTAAATTTCCCATCAAACTGATGAATTTTTGAAAAAAAAAATTAATTTTCAACAATAAGTGTAATATCTGATATCTCCAAAAAATTTTCTTTCTAATTTTCAAAAGAAACTAGTAAATGTTGATTTTTTAAGTCATAAAAAGACGAATTTAAAAAAAAGAGTTAAATTTACAACACAAAAATATGCATTTTCTGCCAAAACAATTTAATTTTCAACTAAAAAAGACGAGTTTTTAACGAAATAAGTGAATTTTCAACTGAAAAAGACTTTTTAACAATATTTGTTAAATTTTTAACAAAAGAAATAAACTTTTAACTAAAATGATGCATCTTCAACCCAAAAAATAACTTTTTAACCAAATAAAATAAATTTTCAACAAAATTGTTCAATTTTCAACCAAACAGATGAATTTTCAAACAAAAAGGTTAAATATCTATGAAAAATGTCGACAAAAAATGGAATAGTTAAATTTTTAGTTAAAAAAATTATTTTCAATAAAAAAACTAATTCTCTACTAAAAAAGAATACTTTTTAATAAAATAAATGAATTTTCAAACCAATGTTTAAGTTGTAACTAAAAAAGATAAATTTTCAAGAAAAAATAGAATAGTTTAATTTTCAGTTAGAAAAATAAGTTCTTAAGCAAATACAATCAATTTTCAAACAAAGAATTAAATTTGTAACCAAACAAATGAATTTTTCACCAAAAAGATTGAATTTCTATCAAATAAAAATTTTCGACAAAATATTCAGTTGCAAAAATTAATTTTTAATAGAAAAAAAAAAATTTTCTACAGAAAAAAAAATTATTTTTAACAGAATACATGAACTTTCAACCACTTATTTTAATTTTTAATGGAATTTTTAACCTCATGGTTGAATATGTAACCAAAAAGGTGAATTAGTCACCATGAAGATTAATATTCTACCACAATTGACAAAGTTTCAACAAAATACTAAATATTAATTTTCAATAAAAAAACAACTGATTTTGAACCAAAAAGATTAATTTTGTACCAAAAAAAATAATTCTTAATAAAATACATGAATTTTCAACCAAATAGTTGAATTGTCAACTGAAGAAGATAAATATTCAACCAAATATGGAATAGTTAAATTTTCAGTTGAAAAAATAATTTTAAAAAATGTTGACAAAATAGTTAAATTTTGAACAACAAAAAAAAAGATTTTTCAACTATGGGGAATCATCAACCAAAGAAATGAATTTTTAACAAAGTAGTTCCACTTAGTAGATTTTTTTAAAAGGGTAATGTGCGAGAGCAGCGCGCACAATGTGCTAGTTATTTAAAAAGTAATTTGAATCCTTAAAAAATTTATGGAATGAATTTAGTTATTATATATCAAAATTATCAAAAATGATGATTATTAATTAATAAATTATTTAAATTAATTATATTTTATATAATTATTATAATATAATGGTAAATATAATAATTATATACTATAATTATATTATAATAAAAAAAAATTATTATTTATATATTATTTATTATTAATTTTTGCTGAATTTTTAAAATTAATTCTGCTGTATAAGGGGGAGTCTAGTATTGCATGTAACTATTTTAAACAAAAATTTAATAATGTTAAATAAGATTAAAATCAAATTCAAAATCCTATCTAATGTCCAATACTCAAGTTAATGTATAGAATCCCTGAAAATAAAAAAAAGAATTCAACGACCAAATTTTGACAACCACCATAAAATGCTCCTATAGTAACTCAAAAAAAAACTTTCTTTTCAAAAAAAAAATTCTTTGGACAAAAATAATAATAATTGCAAAAAACGTGACACAAAACTTGAGAAAATTTTCTTTCTCAGAATTTTCATCCTGTTATTTCTTATCATAAATATTAGTATACCATTAAGCCATTAATAATAAATAAATAAATAATAAATAAATAATACATAAATAATAATAATAAATAATAATAATTAATAATAATAATACATAATAATAATAAATAATCTCACATATATGATAAGAGAAGCTTTCCTGCAAATAACAAAATGCGATGCGTGTAAAGTTCTACTCCAGGTTCCTGAGGTTTGAAAACAAATATATTTTCAAAAAATGGCCATCCTCCACTTTTCAGGAATTCGATTTTCTTTGCATAATCTTTAGTTTCGAAAGACTTCCCAAGTTCTATAGAAATACAATCGAAAAAATCAAAAACAAAAAAGTCACAAAAATTGAAGGTTTTAAAATTTTTGAAAAATAGTTTGTCAAGTGTTTTCTTCAAGTTGACAACATTAGCACTAAAGAAGGAAAAGTATTCAAATGTGTCTTGAATTGAATAAAACGTTTCTTTAACATAGCTTTTTCCACTTTATTAAAAATAACTTCAAATTGAAGAAAATCATTTGAAACTGAAGAAAAATTGTCATTGAAATGAAAAAAATTTCTTTGAATTGATAGAAATCACTTAGTATTAAAAGTTCTGGATATGCTTTGTTCGCTTTAACATTTCTCAAGCCAGATTTTTATTAAAAATTTGTTTGTTTAACCATAACTCAGTGTTTCAATAATCAAATAGTAACATTTTAGCATAAAAAATTGAAAAAAACACAAGTTTATTTTACGAACATCCAGCTGTGAAAATATATTGACTAATTCTCTAGTGATTGCAGTTACTAATCAGTTAGTGAACTTTTCTTTTCGATTTTTCATTTCAATATACAACACGGTTTGAAAGAATCAAAATATATTATAAAATGAAAATAACTTGTATAACACATTTTTACTTTTTTTATCGGAAATAAAGTGTGTTTAATAATTTTTTTTTTGTTATTCTTTTTTTTCCGTTTTCAAAGAATAATGTGTGCAAACATACATTTAATAGAACGACGCATTGGTGTAGCATTTTTATCTTTATTGACATAATAAGGTCACACCGCCTCCTAATTGGCTGAAAAAAGTTAAGGAAAATACAAATATTTTAAAATCTTAAAATTATGACTGATCAACATGGGATCAATGAGTGTTATTATTAATTATTATTTTTATTATTATTTTCTTATTATTTTAATTTTGCTTATTTTTCATAGAAAATTGCAATTATTTCTCAAACTTTCTGAAAATTATTCGACTTGAATAAACATCAGCTTGAATAAGTATAACATTGAGTGCCTAAAGAAGGTTATTTTTATTCTACAGCTTTTTCCTTATGCAAAAGATACTTTGAGGTCTTTTTAAATAATGATTGGTAAAATTTAAATTATTACTAATGAAATTATACAGATTCATTCAGCGAAAAGTGAGTGATTAAAGATTAGCAGAAAATTAATAATTCGATTAGTTAAGTTATATGCTAATTTAGCAGTGTAAAACAAATAATTGCTTCATGCAAATGAATTAATTTACTTTGGACTGTATATAATTATTTTTAAACAAATTATAAAATGGAAAACTTGAAAAATAAAAAAGTTTATTAAAACGACGCAGTGGTATCCGATTCGTATCTCTATTGACACAATAAGAAGGTCATATTCTAAACTTGTAAACGTGACGTAGCCAGCCTGAATTCAAATACCTTTGAGCATAATTATTTGAACAAAGTTGAGAAAAATAAGAATATTCTAGTCTCTTTAAATTACAATGAATTATTATTAAATTATTAAATTATTTAGCAAACTAAGTAACAATCATTTGCCTTTTCTCATTAGCATCATTAGCATCAGCTTAAATACATATGCAATACGGTGGTCCAAAAATGCATTGCTAAATATTTTTTCTCTAATTTTTATGAATTCATTAAAAAAAAATAAAAAAAAAATAAAATAAAATAAAAAAAAGAAGATTTTCAGAGGTGGCGCAAGCCCCATGAAGTTTAACACGTATTTCCCATAAAAAAGACGTTTTTGTCAATTTTATTCAGAATCCTCAATATTAGCTGAATTGAGTCGAAACTCGATAGTTTTCTTCAAGATTAGCCATAGAATACGAATCAAATATTTATTTTCAAATATCACCCCCATAAGTCTGTTTTATAGGGTCCCAAAAAAACCCCCATAAGTGAAAAAATGGGTTTTGCGAGTTTTTGGCGCTAATTATGATTTTTTTTGTTCTTTTCAAAATTCAAATTGTTTCTAGTATAAAAAATACTACTTTATACTGATAACTAGATGTTTAAATAAATTGTTTAAACAATTTTATATTGTTTTTAGCAATTTTCTTTTAGAATGGAGATAGAACGTCGCAGTTTTTTCCAAAAATTTTCACTTTTTGTAAAATTTTCAATGAGAGAGGGTTAGTTCATTAATGTTCACAAACATAATTGTTTAAACAATTTATTATTATTGATAATAATATTCTCTTAGATAATGCTAGAAAATTGGCGTTTTTTTTTTAATTTGCACTTTTTGTCCAATGTTCAATTAATGCGAGGTAAATAATCAATTAGAGTTAACAAAATTACTTGTTTAAACGATTTATAAATATTATTAATAATATTCAATTTGAATAATGTAAGAAAGTTGCGGTTTTTTTTTTAATTTACAACTATTTGCCTGCTTTTCACATAATTTAAGCCAATAATTAATTCAATTTAGCAAAAATAATTATTAACAAAAATATATATTATTTTTCATAAATGTTTAACTTTTCACCAAGTTTTTACTCAGTGAATTAATAAATAATGCAAGTTAACAAACATATTTGTTTAAACAATTTATAATTGTTCATAACTATCTTCTCTTAGATAAGTGCTCTAAAGTTGCGGTTTTTTTCTGAACTCTTGATCTTTTTGTCCACTTTTCACTTAGTGAGGTAATAATTAATGCAACTTAAAAAACATTCTTATTTAAACAATTGATAATTATTACAGCTATTTTCTCGCAGAGTAATGCTAGAAAGTTGCTTTTTTTCTAAAATCTTTAGTTTTGCTTTTACTTTTTAGTTATGAACAAATAATAAGTGAACCTCAAAAATAATCATTTTTTAAATATTATCGTATTTTTTTAAGTTCATTTGTCATTTTTTGATGAATAAAGAGGCAAAGCAAAGTTAAAAATTTCAGAAGAAACCGCAACTTTCTAGCAGTTATCTGAAATAAAATAGTTATAAACAATAATAAATTGTTTAAAAAACTGTTTTAATCAACTTGCATTAATCATTACCTCACTAAGTAAAAAGTGGACAAAAAGTTACAAATTCAGAAAACAACCGCAATCATCTGACATTAATATAGATAAAGATAGTTATTAAAAATAATAATTTGTTTAAACAATAATTTTTGCTCAACTATAATCATTATTGAGTAGCTACAAGTGAAAAATATTCAAATAGTTAAAAATTTCAGAAAGAACCGCAACTTTCTATCATTGAGCAAAGAGAATATTATGAAAAATCATAATAAATTGTTTAAACAATTATTTTTGTTAACTTGAATAAATTATTCCTTCATTATAATTGAAAAATGGACAAAAGTTTAAAAATTCAGAAAAAGCCGCAACTATCTAGTATAAATATAAAAGAAGATAGCTATAGACAATAATAATTTGTTTAAACAATTATTTTTGCTACAATACATTAAATATTAACTACTCTAAGTTAAAAGTGAAGAGAAAGTTGAAAATTTCAGAAGAAACTGAAATTTTCCAGCATTATTCTAAGAGAACATTATTAACAATAATAATAAATTGTTTAAACAATCATTTTTGTTGCAATTCGTTACCTTTCTCTAATTGAAAATTGGACAAAAAGTGAAACATTTTTCAAGAAACCGCGAATTTTCATCTCCATTCTAAGAGAAAATTGCTAAAAACATTAATGAATTGTTTAAACAATTTATCATCGTTCGTAGTAATTTTCTCTCAGAATTGAGCTAGAAAGTCGCGGTTTTTTCCTGATTCTTTACTTTTTTCAAGTTTTCCGTTAGATCCTGGAAATAATAAACTCAATTTAAATAAATGTTCATTTCAAAAATTTATTCTTATTTACAATATCATTAAAATAATGCTAGGATAGTGCTTAGAATAATGCTAGTAAGTTTTTTTTTTTAATTTTCTACTTTTTGTCTACTTTTAAATTATATTCAGGTATTGATTAATGCAGGTTGGCAAATATAATTGTTTAAAAAAAATTATTATTGTTTATAACTATCTTCTCCTATATTAATGCTAGATAGTTGCGGTTCTTTCTGAAAATTTTAACTTTTTGTTTATTTGTTACTTAGTGAGATAATAATTGATGCAAGTTAACAAACATAATTGTTTAAATAATTTATTATGGTTTATAACTATCTTGACGTAGAGTAGTGCTAGAAAGTTTCAGGTTTTTTTTTAAATTTTCCAATTTTCTTTGACTTTTCAGTCTAAAATATGCATCATTAACCAAAAAATGAATTCTTAACAATAGATGAATTATTATCAACAAAATAGTTGACTCATCAGCTAAAACAGATAAACTTTTTACCAAATATTCTAATTTTCAATGAAAAATGGAACAGCTAAACTTTTATTCAAAAAAATTAATTTTCAACAAAAAAAAGGAAGAATTTTCCATAAAATACTTCAATCTTCAGCCAAAACGATGAATTTTCAACCTTAATGATAAATCTTCAACTAGAATAGTTACATTTTCAGTAAAAAAATTATTTTCAAATTTAAAAAAAAAATTTTTAACAAGATACATGAATTTTCAACCAAATAGTTGAATTTTTTTTACTAAAAAAGACATATTTTAAACCAAACATGGAATACTTATATTTTCAGTTATAAAAATTCATTTTCAACAACAAAAAAAGAATTTTTCACAAAATACTTAAATGTTCACAAAAAAGTTCATTAAAAAAAAAACAGCCAAATTCTCAACAAAAAAGGGCTTCTAACTTAATTGAATCATCAATAAAATAATTAAATATTTAACAACAAAAAATTTAACCACAAATATTAATTTACAATAAAAAAAAATTGTCAACAAAATTAATTTTTAGCATAGGAGTTCAACTTTCAACCAAGTAGTTAAATTTTCAACTAAAAAGATTAGTTTTCAACCAAGATGATTAATTTTCTACAAAAAAAAAACGACTTTTCAACAGAATGCTTAAATTTTCCACGCAATAGTGAAATTTTTAATCAAAAAGGTCAAATTTTCTACAAAAAAAATTTTTAACAAAAGCCTCCATCTTTCAACCAAAAAATATGAATTCTCAACGAAAAATGTAATAGTTGATATTTGAAGCCAAAAAGATTTTAATGTTAAATCAAAAACTGTTTAAATCAACCTAAAAAGACGAATGTTCAACAAAATTGTTGAATCCTCAACTAAAACTAACTGAAATGAAATTTCTTCCAAAAGATATAAATTTTTGAACAAAAAACGGATTTTAATCAAAAGGCTTGCATTTTCAACCAATGAAGACGAATTTCTAACTAAAAAGGATTTTATTAATTTTCAACCCATAAACTTTAGTTTTCCACAAAATAGTTTATTTTCAACAAAATAGTTCATTTTCAACAAAACAGTTAAATTTTCAACCAAAAAATAAAACTTGTAACCAAAAAGGTTATTTTTAAACCAAAAAAATTAATTTTTAACACACAAACAAACAAATATTCAACAAAATAGTGAAATTTTCCTTCAAATAGATGAATTTTCATCTAAAATTATGAATCATGAACAAAAAATAATTCATTTTTAGCAAAGGAGTTTAGCTTTTAACCAAGTGGTTGAATTTTCAATCAAAAAGATTAGTACTCGACCAAGAAGATTACTTCCTTACCTAAAAAGAAAACTTTCCAAGAGAATACATGGATTTTCAAAATAATAAAAAAAAAAAGATTTAAAAAATAGAAAACGTGGAAAATAGAAAAGTTTGAAAAAATAAAGCATTTTCATCTCTTTTGAACAAATAAGGTCATATTGTGACATTGTAAACATCACGTAGTCTGCCTCAATTTAAAGACATTGCCTTCTAACTGTTGGAACAATTAGATTTTTTTTCGATTTTCAAAATTTTTTTTTCGTTGCATATTTTTCTCATTTTCCATAGAAAATTTCAATTATCCAGCAAACTTTGTAAACATTATTTGCCATGAATAAGCATCACCTTGATGCGTATGAAATTGAGTACCTGAAGGATGTTATTTTAAATTGAGGTCTTTTTAAATCAAAATTGGTAAAATTTAACTAATTACTAGTGCAATTTTTTTTCAATTTGTTTGAAAAAAAAAATTTTTATCTAATTTAAAATTCTTAAATTTTAGAATTTTACAGATTCATGTAGCGAAAAGTGGGCTGCTAAAGATTAGTAACAAATTGCTAACTCGATTTTTCAAGATATTTCCTATTGTTTAATTTAGAAAACTTTGACAAATTACATTGCGAGATATTCTTAAATATATCAACACCATCGATTAAATAAATAATTTAATACAATATTAAATTTAATTTTAATGGCACCAAATTTCTAACTTTTCAAGTAAAAATATGGCATTTTGAACAAGAATAAATTAATTTTTGACAAAATAGTTCAATTTTCAACCAAAAAGATCAATTTCTGCCAAAAAAGACATATTATCCAAAAAATACATGAATTCTGGACCAAATAGCTGAATTTATAACTAAAAATATCAGTTTTCGACCAAAAATGGAATACTTAAATTTTTAGTTGAAAAAATTAATTTTCCACCAAAAGAAAAAACAAATTTTCAATCAAAGTGATGAATTTTTAACTAAAATTATTAATCTTTAACTGGAATTGATGAATTTTGAGCCAAAAAAATGAATTTTTAATAAAATAGTTTAACTTTCAAACAAGTAACTTTATTTCTGGATATTTATCTAGAATACTTCAATTTTCAAACAAAAAGATGAATTTTTAAAAGAGAATAATAATTCTCTACCAAACAAGATACGATTTTTCTACAATATACATAAATTTTCAACGAAATAGTTTAATTTTCAACTGAAAACGACAAATTTTCAAACAAACACTTGAATTTTTAACTAAAAAAGACCAATTTTCAACCGAACTGATGAATTTTTTAATAAAATGATAAATATTTTACAGAAATAGACAAATTTACAAAAAAAAAAAAAAAAAAAATTTCGAACAAAAAGATTAATTTTTACAAAATAACAAACGATTTTACAACAAAATACATGAATTTTTAACTAAATAGTTGAATTTTCAACTTAATAGTTGAATTTTCAACTAAAAATGACCAATTTTCAACCAAACAATTGAATACAAGTATTACAATTTTCATTTAAGAAAATTAATTTTCAACCAAAAAGATGATTTTTTAACTAAAATTATGGAACACTCAATTGGAATAATTACTTTTACAGTTAAAAAAAATTTTTCAACAAAAAAAAATTAATTTTCAAACAGATATTTACATGTTCAAACAAAGTGATGAATTTTCAACTAAAATTATCAATCTTTAACTAGAATAATTAAATTTTCAACCAAAAAGATAAATTTTCAACCAAGGAGTTTAATTTCTAACAGAAAAAAGTGATTTTTCAACTTAAAAAGATAATTAACAACCAACAATTCAAAAGTTAAATTCTTAGTAAAAAAATTATTGTTCAACCAAAGAAATACATTTTTAACTAAAATGATGGATTAGTTACATTTTCAGTTTAAACAAAAATATCAACCGAAAAAAAATAATTTTCAACAAAATGGTTAAAGTTTCAACCAGAATAGTTAAATTATTGTCAATGAAAAAAAAATTTAGCCCAAGGAAAAAAGAATGTTAAAAAAAATAGCTCACTTTTCAACCAAAGGGATGAATGTTTAAAATAAACGATGAATTTTCAACCAAAAAATTAATTTTTAACAAAAGAGTTTAACTTTCTATCAAATGATTAAATTTTGATTCAAAAAAAGATAAATTCTGAACGAAAAATGTACCAAAAAGATTTTTAATTTTTAATGAAAAATAGTTGAATTCAACCAAAGAGAACAAATTTTCAACAAAAAAGACAGGAATTTTAAACTAAAAGCGATCAACTTTTAACCAAAAATAGCAAAGATGAATTGTTGGCTGAAAAAATTATTTTCAGACAAAGAAAAACGAATTTTCAACGTAATAGCTCATTTTTCAATCAAAGAGATTAATTTTTAATTAAAATGACGAATCTTCAACAACAAAAAATTAATTTTCATGAAAAGAATTTAACTTTCAACCAAGAAATTACATTTTCATTCCCAAAAAGCTAAATTCTGAACAAGAAGATTAATTTTCTACCAAAAAGAACAAATTTTTAATAAAATACATGAATTTTCAACTAAAAGCGATAATGTTCAACCAAAAATAGAACAGTTAAATTTTCAGTTAAAAAAATTAATTTCAAGGAAAAAAAAAACAATTTTCAACATAATAGTTCAATACAGTAGCATATAGCTACTTTTAAAAATGAAGAATCATCGTTATTCAATATTATATTATTGTTATTATTATTATTACTATCCACCTAGAAACACTACCCGAATCGGGTAGTGTCACGCCTACCCTGAAAGGGAAATGGCTTAATGGTATACATACATACATATTGCAATTTAAACAAAAAATTAATCACGCTCTCGAAAAAATTCTCTGACTTTAAGGGCATGCTCTTCGGTGACCACGTGACCAAACCAGTCCTCGGTTATGAAATTTTTTTTGGTGTTCACCATGTCCAAACGCAATGATATATCGCTCTAAAAATTTGGAATATAGGAAATGAGACAATAAATTGCGTTTGTATATTTATTTTGAGTAATAATTTTGAAAAAAATTATTCATGTAAAAAATAATGTGTAAAATTTCATAACCCAGCTTGCTCATGTGATCTCTACTTTACCGACGTTGAAAGATTCTTTTTTTCTCCGCTAGAAATTGCTAAAAATGCTCCAAAAATAATGACAGGTTACGTGTGTGCAGATAATTATTTTTTGATTTGCAACAAATGTGCAAATGTTATTGCTTATATTGATTTTTTTTTAAATGTTTAGACGATTTAATCCAAAATTTGTGTCAGTTATCAACATACGCGAATCAAAAAATCTGAAATGCATCAAACCAAACATTATACCTACAAAGTGCTCGACTCGAGGGGTAATATCCTATTTTATTAATTTATCAATAAAATTTCTTTGAAATTATAAACATATTGATGTATACAAACGTTCTTTAGTGCTTTTTATTTAATCGTTCAAATTCTAAACACGATATCTCAATCCTTGTGGACGTAGTGAGCACCAAAAAAAATGAAAATAATATTACACATTTATTTTTTACATGAATAATTTTTTTCAAAATTATTACTCAAACTAAATATACAAACGCAATTTATTGTCCCATTTCCTATATTCCAAATTATGAGAGCGATATATCATTGCGTTTGGACATGGTGAACACCAAAAAAAATTTTCATAACCGAGGACTGGTTTGGTCACGTGGTCACCGTAGAGCATGCCCTTAAAAAAAAATACATCATTTTATTCAAGACTGTATATAGTAATTTAAAAAAGTTGATAAAAATTGTAAAAGTTAAAAATAGAAAAATTTAATAAAATAACGCCTTCATCCATTTCCAAAATATTGCCTTCTATTTGCACAAAGTTCAGAAAAAAAGGAATTTTTTGAAATTACAATCGGATCTATAATTTAATTATGTATATGCAGGGTCTTCATGCGCTGCTTTTCAACAGATTTTTGTTTTTAATTTTCAAAATTTTTTTACGGTCGTACATTTTTCTAATTCTCCAGAGAAAATTTCAATTATTCAAGGAAGCATGGATTTATAAAAAATATTTTTTCAATTATTTATTTTTTTTCTGAAAAAAGATCTTCTTTCGCTCCGCTGAGAAATGAACCACAGAACTATTTTCAGAAAATACACGCATTATTTTGCCAGGTGGTACAAGTCAAATTTTCCGAGGAATCTGTATTATCATCAGAGAATAACATACATTTTTAACGTCTTTTCAGACTAGATGGAGTTATGAATTAAAAATTATTTTTAATTAATTTTTTTCTGAAAATAGATAAATAAAAAAAGATCAGCGGAGCGAAAGGAGAAGATCTTTTTTCAGAAAAAAAATTAAATACAAATATTTTTAATTCATAACTCCACCTAGTCTGAAAAGACGTTACAAAAATAAGTAATGGCTCATCGTACGAGAAAATGTCATGAGAGAAAAAAGTTTTATCTTCTGTCAAAGATTAATTAAAAAAAAATTTCAAAAAATCAGTTCGAGTCATTGCTTTTTAAGATGTTATTCACTTTTTCCAATTTGTAAAGTCACGAGAAAAATATTTTTGTTTATTGGAAGGCCTGAAATTTCGACGACAAGATTGAAAAACACTTTTAACTTTATTCAGTCCATAAGTGAAAAATATTTTCAACTTGTAAATCGGCTAAGTCATGCATTCGGGATCATGATATGTGATTTAAAAGTCATTGCCCAAAACTAGAACAATAAGAAATATTTTCACGACTCATCTATTTTGGCTTACTTTATTCACGGTAAAAATAATTTCTTTCACTAATTTAAGAAAATTTTAAACTCTAAAATGACTCAATAATTTATAAAAAAATTGAAAGAAATTGTGAATAATAAAGCTAAAAACGCCAGATTTTGACAATACCAATACAGAAGCGAATTTAATGAAAAAAAGAATTTGAATTAATTAGTCATGCAAAAATAAATAAACCAGATAATAATTACATAATAAATATTATTAATAAAAAATAATAATAAATAAACGCAAGATATGGAAAAAGTCAAAAGAAGGAAGACGTTCCGTTTTGAAAGTCTTACAAGATTATTCTAAGAACTTTTTGAATTTTCTTGAAAAATCGAAAATCCAAATTTTGATCACACAAAAAATAATCAAAAATCAAAAATTTTATTTTTTGTTCAAACTATGCCAGATACGAAAAAAGATAAAGAGACAAAATTGTGCATCAAAAAATAAATATAAATTTGTTATCAATTTCAATTAAATTTGACAAACGACACAAGCTACGATAAAAATAAATATATAACATTTGATAATCCAAAAATTAAATTTTCGGAAAAACCACACAAGATTTTTTAATTTATTTATCATTATTATTATATTATTTTTCAAATTATTAAACAGTCATTTTTTCTTTGAAAATTCTTTTTTTTTTGTTGCAGACTCAATTATTCCGGCAGAAACGTTATTTCTTTGATTGAAAATTTAACTATATTGTTGAAAATTCAATATTTTGACTAAAATGTTAATTATTCCAGTTTTAGTAGAAAATTTATCCTTTTTAGTAGAATTTTTTTTTAGTTGAAAATTTAACTAATTTGTTGAAAGTGAATTACTTTGTTCAAGATTTTTTTTTGTCATTTAATAATTTGTTTGACTGAAAATTTATCTAATTCATTTCTAGTGACAAATTTTTTCCTAGTTTAAAATTCATGGAATTTTCAAAAATTCGTCTTTTTGGTAAAAACTTAATCTTCTTGGTTAAAAAATCATTGTTTTGGTTAAAAATTTAACCATTTCGTTGAAAAATAATGTGCTTTGTTGAAAATTAAACAATTTTGTTAAAAAGTATCCTTTTTGGCTGAAAATTCAACTTTTTGTGGAAAATTCGCCTCTTTTGTTGTGGATTGAACTATATTGTGGAAAAGTCGTCCTTTTCGGTTGGATTGAACTGTCCTTGTTTCAAAATTCAAATCTGTGTTGGTTGAAATATCAACTGTTATATTTTTTCGTTGAAAATCTTTGATTTTTTGTTTAAACTTAGCTTTTAACTGAATATTTAACTATTCTAGTTGAAGATTCATCATTTTAGTTGAAAACTGATCTCTTTAGTTGAAAATTTATCTAGATTGTAAAATTTTTTTTCTTAATTTAATTTTTCAACTAATAATTCAACTGTTCTATTTTTGGTTGAAAATTTATCTTCCTTAGTTAAAAATTCCACTTCCTCGTGGAAATATCATGAATTTTGTCGAAAATTCATATTTTTCGGTAAAAAAGTTGATTTTTTTGTTTGAGAATTTAATTGTTTGTTTCAAATTTGATCTATTTGGTTGAAAATTGAACAATTTTGTTAAAATGTATTCCTTTTTGCTTGAAAATGTACGTGAATTTAGGTGGAGTAATCCACCATAAATTTATGTAATTTAGAGTAATTTTTTATATAGAAGTAATTCAATGTAATCTGTTATAAGCCGGAGTAATCCTGCTCCGGCAGACCGCATTTTTAGGATTTTTTTTCGCCTAGATCTTAATATAGGCCATCTTAAATAAGCGTGCGCGCGCAAATTAAAACGAGAGGTGGAAATAAATTCAGAGTGGGCTGTTGCGAATAGTTTTTATTTGATGTTTCTCAGTTTTATTTTTCAAAATATCATTTACAAGAATCAAAGAATAGAATTTTCAAAATTTACATGTATACTACATGCGTAAAGAATTTCGCTTACTTAATTATTATTTTAAAAATAACAAGAATTATCGCCAAAAATCGAAACGTATTTTCCACGAATGGAAATAAAGAACTTGACAAAACAACAACCATCGTTTGTTTCCGAACAAAAAGAAAAATAGGAATAGAATACATTTTCAGGTTGAAGCAATAACAAGATTTCTAATATGATAAATAAGTTGCATCTTCAATTTATTTCAGCATAACATTATGTTTAAATATTAATAATTGAAAATCAATCCCAATGTAAAAATGTATTTCAAATTTTTATTCAAAAAATGGTATCATGAATGAAATGTCAGGACGGAAATTCCTACCTCAAATCTTGTGAACTATGGTTAGGATCATAGTTATTGTGGCGACTTTTCATCTAGTCAAGTGCTTATTCACAGTAACAAAAAATATATCTTGATTCGTCCGCGATTAATGCAATTAATTTTTATATAAAAATGTAACAAGTGCAATGTTTTTTAAAATCTGGTTTCCTGATTTCCAGACCGATTTCATTTATAATTTCATGTTTTTCGTCTTCTTAAATTTTTTGTTTGGTCATACGGCAGTTGTAAGAATCCCTCAATTGTAGGATCTCTAGGGGGTTTCTTTGGAGGATGCGCCATACCTCGAAGGTTAGGAAGTGCATCTCGTTCTTGCTTGTGCATTAGCTGAGCTGTCCACGGTGTCCTTGCAGTAGGTTCGTGTATTGTAACTTGATGGTAATTGTGACGAAATATAGCATATAATGCTAGAAACGACGGATGATGTTTACCTACGAGTATTCCAAGGTATTGACGATCGGGAATTGAATATAATACCCGATACTTTCTTCCTACATGTGGTACCTCGATAGGCGTGTTCTCTAGATATACAAATAAGCCGGCAGGAAGAAAAACGTCCTCGTAGGTTACCAAAGGTGGATTCTGATTACGCTGTAGCACGACAGAAGGATAAGGTCCTATATGAACAGCGGCACTAGGAAGAACGATATTAATAGTCTGTTGAAGAGAAGGATTCCCGGCGATAGAATACTCGAAGACAGAAGCATCTCCTCCAGGAGCATGTCCTGCAGAAGATTGTCCAGCAGAAGAATGTCTGACAGAAGAATGTTCGAAAGGAGAATTATCGACAAAAGGACTTCCGCCCGTCGAATGTGCGGCGAAAGGATCAGGATCATAGCCAGATTGTAAACTTAATTCTGAAAGTAAAATAGAAACTGATGAATTTTAATTTTTAATATACCTATAACATAGTTTTGCTAAATCATTGAAAAACATTAGGGTTTCGTAGCCTAGTAGGTCATCAATTAAGTGGACAATTCTTCCCCTCTTATACTTTTTTACCCCTACTCCCACTTACTTATTGTACTTTCGCTTTCCTCCCACAACTCCACTCGGGCAGTCGTCAATTCGCCAACGGCTACCGACGACCTCTTCCCCCTCTACTGCGCTTGTCGGCGACGAATTACCCTCATGCGCTTCGAGAGTAACGCTTGGTAACGCTTGCTTATTGTAGGTCTGACACGATGTTTCGCTCGGCATCAGTGAGTTAGAATGCAATGGCAAGAATAACGATAGTAACGATTATCGATCTTTCCGCTCAACAATGTGTGTGTGTGGTACTGCATTTGAAATCAGTGATGCTAATTGAGTCGCCTTTATTTGCGCATGTTTTGATTGTAGTATGATTGATAGGCTGTAGTGCGCGCCTGTATGCGAAATAGATCCAATGATGATGATGATGATTCTGGTGCGCACTTCGGTGCGCATGCGTTGGCTTCATACTGACCCGGTAGTCGTGCATATACAGCCATGATCAGGTAGTGTGTGATTCCATGGATGGTGGTGAAAAGCGAAGTGCCCAGTAGGGCAGAACGTCGCCTTTCGACGCGATGTCGAATGCGGTCGACGGAGCTGGAAGCGGAAGGGGTACACGCGCTTGGTTATGCGCGGGGACCCCGTCCCACTCCAACCCATGACGCGCGGGCACTAGAGCCAATGAGAGTCGTTCAGTTCCAGCATGCGCAGGTATTTTTGGATCTTTGTTGGGGATAATAATCGAATCGAAGATCAAAGTCGATAATACGAGTCGGCGATTCTCTTCCGTCACTTCGCAACGTAATGCAAGTTCAAGGAGAATGAAGAAGAAATACTGCCGAAAAAGTGTGTGTTGGCCTACGACGTACATTTTTGTTTTCGTTCAACTCACTTTACTGTGTTTTGAAGAATTTCCCTTTTTTTGTTGTTGCTGAATTATTGGTGCACTCAATCCGTAAGTTTCATAAGAATATGTTTTGATTAAATCTTTATTCTTTTAATTTAAAAAGTATAATTTCTCATTTATTTATTTTAATACAATACTATTATATTTTTGATTTACAATTCATTTACTTTGATTAAATCAGTAATTGTTATTTTTTAAATAATTTTAATTTATAAATATTCAATAAAAAATATTAATCTTTATAATTAATGTTTTACTTTAATGTATTAATTATGTATTTATATATACATAATAAATTTTTGTTTATAAATTTTGTAAATCATGACTTAACATTATGGACATATATTATAAATATTTGTTAGTTTGTTACAGGATTCTGGATCAAATTTTGTGATTCACATGTGATTATGAGAATATAAATTTATGAGATTATGATTTTTTGATTTATTTGACACTATTTTTTTAAGCGATGACGCTGTTTTGCTACTATTTCGAAAAAATACAGTAAAGACACTATTTTTAAATCAAAAACACCAATCTAACAACCAAGAAAGATTTTTCAAACAATAAAAAACTGTCATAAAAAATGTTGATTTTTCAAGCCAAAAACAAAACTGTTGAATGCTCAACTAAATATTTAAATTTTCAATAAAAAATATGAATTTTTAAACAAGAAGATTAATTTTCCATCAGAGAAGAAGCATTTTGAATAAAATATGTACATACATTTTCAACAAAATATTTGAATTTTCAACTAAAAAGATTATTTTTTACCCAAAAAGACGAATTTTTAACAAATGACGTAAATGTCCACCTAAGTACTTTGAGCAATGCATGTGATCTTAGTTCAAATTTGATTTGATTAATTTTTAGTTTATATTTTTTCGCTTTCAATTTTTTTCATAAAGGGTTGAATTTAAAACCAAAAAGATCAATTTTTAGCCACAAATGAAGCAGTTCAATTTCAAACTTTGATATTTTCACAAATGGAAGATATTATCTACATTTTTAAACGACAACTAAACAATGATAACGAGAAAGAATCTAATATAAAAATTAAACCATCAGACGAAAACAATGCTTCATACAAATAAAATAAAAATAAAAAGCGCCGTAAGTCGGACGATGTAAACCAAATACTTTGTGCAGCGTTTTTGTATTATTACTTATATAACATTATGTGGATTTAAACAATAAAATTTATACTTTATACTTTCAATCATTTTAGGAAAAATATTTTACATACAATTTTTGTCTATTTAAATAATCTAATGTAAAATTAGACATGTTCTACAAGTACAGTCGCAGAATAGATCAGGGTGAGATTTTTTTTAGAGTAAATTATGCGATACGTTAAAAAAAATTATTCTAATAAAAATTAAAAACAGATTTTCGCAGAAGGAACGAATTATGTCTTTTGAGATTTTTTTCTTTAACATAGCTCTCAATAAGAAAGAGACTTTCACGTTTATAAAGGCCTGCAATGTTTTATTGACAGGATAATTTTTTTCTTATACTACATCTCTCAATGCATTGTAAAATATTAGTGGCGAATGGATTATTATAGAGTGAAGGCAATAAATGCCGAGGAAATAGACAACTTAAAAATTTCTAATCGTATTTCTTGAAAACTGAAAGATTGGTAATAACTGCCATTATTCTATGTATCATTCATTTTTTTTAACTTTTTAAAACATATATAATAATGAAAATTAATATTATTCGTGATATTTATCAATTTGAAATTTATATGCTCATATACATGTTATAACGAATAATTCACAATTTATTCTAGAAAAAACATTTCTTTTAATTTATGAAATAAAAAAAATTATTACAACAATGTAATTTACAAATAAGTTAAGCGTTAAACAAATTTAAGAGCCAATATGCTAAATTGAATTTCAATTAGATTTACAATATTTTCCAGATGATAACGATGATAGAATTTACCTACAAATAAGATATGAGAAGTGCATTATGTATTCCTTTAACAGAAAAAAAAAAATGAAAAGGAGCTTCTTATTGAAACTTCTATAACGCATGACATGGCACGAGAAAGGACCTAGCACGCAGGAATTTTGGGAAAGGCTACAAAACCCTAAGAAATATATATATTTCAAGAAAAATATTAAATTTTTCTATATTTACCTATATTATTAAGAATGACGTCCATGACAAGAATATAAAGGACCTTCATTTTTTCCAAATACTGGTAAAACTGGTGACTCAAAAACTTTTTCACCGTGTTAATGACGAATATTCTACGGCTACCAGTATATATACTTTTTGTGAATTTGAGTTATTTCCTCTCCGAGCATAGATCGTAGAAGCCCTTATCTGAGGTGCTTAGTTGATAAACACATACCAGAAAAAGCTGCATCTCATACAAGTTTATCCACATGAATCATTATTTTACCTTGAGACACTTAGACTTATATTTGAAAGAAGCAGAGATTAATTTCTGAATGGGTTGCAACAATATTTGTCATCTTTCTAGAAATTAGGTATTAAACGATTTAAATTAATATAAAACACGAATGCCTTCTTATCTACTCTGTAAATCCGCATTAGTAGAAATTTTACGAATTCAATTAGTATAATTGTATCTGCCTGTGAAATTAGTAATTTTATCACTTTCTACTAAATTAAATGGTAAGGTTTATTTAACTAAATGAATTTGTAAGGGTATTCTACTAATCTGCTTAGTAGTACCAACTTACTGATTCAATGAGTAGCAATGAATTGCTGAGGAAACATAATTTAATAATTTTTTTAATACTGCTGGTTTTTCAGTTTTAATTAAGAGAGGTTACTGTTTTCTCAATACACCATCTATTTTTTCAATGCGGCCAAAATGTTACTATGAACTATGTTACTAACATGAACTAGGTTATCTCTAACTTGCAGAAAACTCACTCAACATACATTAGAATCTACGTAGATGGTTCAAAATTTTTAAAAATTACTTTACAACTTCTAAGTCAAATTTTTGGGTTAAAATTTTCATTTAATTGTGGCTACGAATAAAGGGATTGTTTTAAATAAGATTTTAAAGTCTTTTTTCATGTTTTGAACTTACAATTTTGAGGCAGCACTTATAATAATCAGATCTAGTTTTCCTAAGGCACAAAAATTATTAGTTAACCTACATTTTAAACAGAATCTAAAACTCTGTTGTCTTCAAAAAAGCCTTTTTTGAACCACCTTATTGTTTTTAGTTTAAAATTCAAATATTCATCTTCTTGCTTGAAAATTCAAAAGCTAGTTTGCAATTTTTTCTCTCCCTTGACTGAAAAATTTCAAGTTGAAAATTCAACTCATGTTGAAAAGTAATTTTTTTGTTGAATTCAACTGCTTCTGACTGAAAATTAATTTTTTTGTTAATATCAACTACTACATTTTTCGTTCAGAATTGATCTTTCTTGGAATACAAATTTAATCACTGAGATAAATTTTTTTTTTGTTTAAGATTCATCATTTTAATTAAAAATTTATCTTTTTGGTTGAAAAGTGAGCTTTTTTGTTGAAAATTATATTCTACCTTAACAGAAAATTAATTTTTTTTTAACTGAAAATATAATTATTCCACTCGAATATTCCAACATTTTAGTTAAACATTCATCTCCTTAGTTTACCATGATACAAAATTTAAAATTGAATTATTCAATTTTAGGTTGAAAAATTATCAAAAAATTGATTTTTTAAACTGAAAATTCAACTATTAGTTACTTATGTTTCAAAATTAATCTTTTCGTTTGAAACTTTATCTTTTTGGTAGAAAATTTAAGTATTTATCATGATTACTTTAATATTTGTGCCTGATTTTGCATTTAGTTTTATCCTCAGCTACCGTGCAAATTTTATATCATTTCAATAAATGTATTTATATAACAATTCATAATATGCATTGATATTAAAAACAGACGTCTTTTCCTTGCCTTGTTGTTATAATTGAAAAAAAGTGCGCATCCTATAAAAAAAAACAATTTTGTTATCATGCATTTTATTGCTACTTGTGTCATTTTTCCATAAATTTAATTTGTTTATGTTCAATGTTATTTTTTACGATTTGAAGCAAAAATATGCATCCTAGCGTGAATAGTTCTGAGAAAATCTGTAAATGTAATTTAGGCGAAAAATTTTATATTATAAAATGTTATTGTAGCGTGTATCGTGTTTCCAAAAAGTTGATTTTTTTTTATTTTAAATGTATTTTTATAACAAATTTGTAGACCTTTTTTGGTTAAACAACTTTTGTCTATTCATCTTTTTTCGTACCTTGCGTCGTTTTTCCACAATTTTTTTTATTGTTAATGTTATTTTTCACGATTGAAACAAAAATTACGCATCTTATCAAAAAATTATTAAAACAAATTTGTAGCTCTTTTTGTTTCAACAAATTTTATTTATTTATTTTTTTCATATCTAAGGTTGTTGAATATTATTGTTGGATTCAAAACCTAACCTGAAGTTTTTTGAAGGTGACCTGAGTGATTATTTTCACTTAAAAATTATCTGGCTTTTTTACTTGCAGACCTTTGAAATATTTTCGTTAAAACAACTAGGAGTGGATTCTAAGGGTTGTTGAATATTATTGTTGGATTTAAAACTCAACCTGGAGTTTTATGAAGGTGACCTAATGACTTTTTTTTTTATTTAAGATACTCATATTTTCAGTTATGAAAATTAATTTTCAACAACAACAATAGAAGAATTTTTCACAAAATACCTAAATGTTCACAAAAAAGTTCATTTAAAAAAAACCGCCAAATTCTCAACAAAAAAGGACTTCTAACTTAATTGAATTATCAATAAAATAATTAAATATTTAACCACAAAAAAAATTTTAACCAGAAACATAAATTTACAATAAAAAAAAGTTTTTGAACAAAATTAATTTTTAGCATAGGAGTTCAACTTTCAACCAAGTAGTTAAATTTTCAACTAAAAAGATTAGTTTTCAACCAAGAAGATTAATTTTCTACAAAAAAATGACATTTCAACAGAATGCTTAAATTTTCAACGGAATAGTTACATTTTCAACTGACAAATATAAATTTAAAAAGTAAGCAATAGTAGCAATAGTGAAATTTTTAATCAAAAAGGTCAATTTTCTACAAAAAAAATGTTTAGCAAAAGACTCCATCTTTCAACAAAAAATATGAATTCTCAACGAAAAATGTAATAGTTGATATTTGAAACCAAACAGATTTTAATGTTAAATCAAAAACTGTTTAAGTCAACCTAAAAAGACGAATGTTCAACAAAATTGTTAAATCTTCAACTAAAATTAACTGAAATGAAATTTCTACCAAAAGATATGAATTTTGGAACAAAAAAACGGATTTTAATCAAAATACTTGAATTTTCAACCAAGGAAGAAGAATTTCTAACCAAAAAAGATTTTAATAGTTTTCAACCCATGGACTTTAGTTTTCCACAAAATAGTTTAGTTTCAACAAAATAGTTCATTTTCAACAAAACAGTTCAATGTTCAACCAAAAAATAAGACTTTTAACCAAAAAGATTATTTTTAAACCAAGAAAATGCATTTTTAGCACAAAAAAACAAATATTCAACAAAATAGTGAAATTTTCCTTCAAAGAGATGAATTTTCATCTAAAATTATGAATCATGAACAAAAAATAATTCATTTTTAGCAAAGGAGTCTAGCTTTCAACCAAGTAGTTGAATTTTCAATCAAAATGATTAGTACTCGGCCAAGAAGATTACTTCCCTACCTGAAAAGAAAAATTTCCAACAGAATACATGGATTTTAAAAATAAAAAAAAAACAAGATTTAAAAAATGGAAAACGTTAAAAAAAGAAAAGTTTGAAAAAATAAAGCATTTTCATCTCTTTTGAACAAATAAGGTCATATTTTGACATTGTAAACGTAGTTTTTTTTCTGAAAAAAGATCTTCTTTCGCTCCGCTGGGAAACGAACCACATAACTATTTTTAGAAAATACACGCATTATTTTGCCAGGTGGTACAAGTCAAATTTTTCAAGGAATCTGTATTATCATCAGAGAGTAACATAATTTTTTAACGTCTTTTCAGACTAGATGGAGTTATGAATTAAAAATTATTTTTAATTATTTTTTTCTGAAAAAAGATAAATAAAAAAAGATCAGCGGAGCGAAAGGAGAAGATCTTTTTTCAGAAAAAAAAAATTAATTAAAAATAATTTTTAATTCATAACTCCACCTAGTCTGAAAAGACGTTACAAAAATAAATAATGGCTCGTCGTACGAGAAAATGTCATGAGAGAAAAAAGTTTTATCTTGTGTCAAAGATTAATTCAAAAATTTTTTCAATAAATCAGTTACGGTCATTGCTTTTTAAAATGTTATTCACTTTTTCCAATTTGTAAAGTCACGCGAAAAATATTTTTGTTTATTGGAAGTCTTAGAAATTCGAGTACAAGATTGAAAAACACTTTGAACTTTATTCAGTTCATAAGTGAAAAATATTTTCAATTTGTTGATCGGCTAAGTCATGCATTCGGGATCATGATATGTGATTTAAAAGTCATTGCTCAAAACTAGAACAATAAGAAATATTTTCACAAATCATCTATTTTGGCTTACTTTATTCACGGTACAAATAATTTCTCTAATTAATTTAAAAAAATTTCAAACTTTAAAATGACTCAATAATTTTTAAAAAATTAAAAGAAATTGTTAATAATAAAGCTAAAAACGCCAGATTTTGACAATACCAATACAGAAGCGAATTTAATGAAAAAAAAAATTTGAATTAATTAGTCATGCAAAAATAAATAAACCAGATAATGATTACATAATAAATATTATTAATAAAAAATAATAATAAATACACGCAAGATATGGATCAAAAATTAAATTTTTTGGTCAAACTATGCAAGATACGAAATAAGATGAAGAGACAAAATTGTGCATCAAAAAACAAATGGAAATTTGTTATTATTTCAATTAAATTTTTGGTCAAACGACACAAGCTACGATAAAAATAAATATGTAACATTTGATCATCTGAAAATGAAATTTTTGGAAAAATTACACAAGATTTTTTCATTTATCTATTATTATATTATTTTTCAAATTATTAAACAGTCATTTTTTGGTTTGGAAATTCATTTTTTTTTTTGTTGCAGACTCAATTATTCCGACAGAAACGTTATTTCTTTGATTGAAAATTTAACTATATTGTTGAAAATTCAATATTTTGACTAAAATATTAATTATTCCAGTTTTAGTAGAAAATTCATCCTCTTTAGTAGAATTTTTGTTTAGTTGAAAATTTAACTAATTTATCGAAAGTGAATTATAATAAGGGCTTATGTACTTGTACGATGATTAAGTAAAGAGGGTGTTGGCTATTCGGTCACAGATAGTGCGAGGAAGAGAGAGAGAGAGCGAGCGAGTGCGAGCATAGTGCTAATATAGCGACGCGACGGTAGACGGGGTGGCGCAGCGAGAGTGAACGTAGGCAATGCTACTTCCAAGATGGCAGCTACAGCGCTGCGGAAAATACCCGAGAGAGAGCGCGCACGGGGGTAACTGTAGTTACCGCTAGTTCTAAGATGGCGCGTGACTAAGTGCGCTATGTCCATATTAGTTCTCGAACGCAATGAAGAGTGACGTCACATGTACATGCGAGTGTGACGGAGAGAGAAATGTGCTGACGGTCACACTAACGTCGGTGTTCGTTCGAGGTTGTTGGGACCAGAGTGATGTCACGGATTCGTATTGGTAAGAGGGAGAGAGGTAAATGGAAATGACGGCTAGCGGGAAAGAGATACGCGAAATAGAGTTAGCCGGTATGCCAGCTAATCTGCAACGTGTGGAGGTGGAGGGAGAGCATAACCTCGTTTCAATAATGCCGGGCGTCTTTGGTATTCTTCCGCCCTTTTTGTCTGACCGTCGTTGCTTATTGGACGAACCTATAACAAATTAGAGCCTTGTCGTTACTAGATGTGCCGAAGTGTGATGATTTGGGATTGGTTTACGTCTTCCAAGATCTTGCCGTGGGAGGGAGGTGTAACGTCCTCTGGTAGAGTGAGTGAGACAGATGTATTTCGTCGGAGGTTGCCTTTGAATTTCCAAGGGGGGGTTGTTTGATTAAAGGAGGTGGGTAGAGATGCCTAGAGACCTAGAACGTCTTAGGGTGTATCGCCGGTATGCCGCCTATCGGATTGGGGGAGGAAGAAGGGAAGGGAGGCGATCGCCTTGTCACGACATCCGGTATGCCGGCTGCCTGACGGAGTAAAGAAAAAGGGTAGAGAGAGAGAGAGAGAGTGAGAGATCGCCTGGTGGACGCAGCCAGTATGCCGGCTGTGCCACGTTTAAAGTTTGGTGTAGTAATTAATCAGTAAAGATAGCCGCTTACC
Organism: Andricus curvator; assembly: GCA_932195095.1. Lineage (NCBI taxonomy): Eukaryota > Metazoa > Arthropoda > Insecta > Hymenoptera > Cynipidae > Andricus > Andricus curvator. The sequence continues at coordinate 63,527 of CAKNYM010050361.1, forward strand.
ATGATTGCGTAAAATAAGTTTTATTTATCAATGCGTACAAAAGGGTATAGTGTAACTCAAGCCTTACAACCGGATTACCAGGCTGTTTTTCTTTGCTGCTACCAGGAATGCCTAGCTGCAGCAGATCTGTCGATTTTCGCTTGAGCACGCCCTTTTATAGCCGTACTCCCGGAGAGTCTCACGAGAGGCCGTATAGAGAGGGCAGAATCGAGTGGCGGGAGGTGCGTGCGCAGAGATTCACTGGCGCTGTATTCGCGGCACTTCCCTTCACCCGGTTCTGCTACTCCGCCGGCGCGTGTGGAGCGCGTCCTTAACTTGACATGGACAGACTAAAAGTAGGTGTGTTCATACCAAAGCATGGACGAAGTCTCCTTCGCGTGATTGGCGCATTAAATCTAAATCTTAATAACTAATGCGGTTGACTTAATTTCTATCGGTAAAACAAGTGTCTGAAAGAGGGAATCTATATATTAGGTTAAGGTAATTTAGTTTATATTATTATATTGATTTCCTCATATTTTTACCGCTTAGCCGCGTATAACAATTACTTTGTTCCAGATTTCGTTTTCTGGTCCAAGATTCTTAATTTTAGTTGTAAATGCTTCGCTTCAAAATTTAACTATTTGTCTAAAATGTTTTTTTTTGTCATTAAATAATTTGTTTGACTGAAAATTGAACTATTTCATTTCTAGTGAAAATTTTTTCCTACTTTAAAATTCATGGATTTTTCAAAAATTCGTCTTTTTGATAAAAAATTAATCTTCTTGGTTAAGAATTCATGTTTTTGTTTAAAAATTTAATCATTTAGTTGAAAAATAATCTACTTTGTTGAAAATTAAACAATTTTGTTAAAAAGTATCCTTTTTGGCTGAAAATACAACTTTTTTGTAGAAAATTCGCCTCTTTTGTTGTGGATTGAACTATATTGTGGAAAATTCGTCTTTTTTGGTTGACTTGAACTGTTCTTGTTTTAAAATTCAAATCTGTGTTGGTTCAAATATCAACTGTTATATTTTTCGTTGAAAATGCAGCTCTTTTATTTAAAAATTTAAGTATTTTGTTGAAGAATCTTTCTTTTTTTGTTTAAACTTAACTTTTAACTGAATATTTAACTATTCTAGTTGAAGATTCATCATTTTAGTTGAAAATTGATCTCTTCAGTTGAAAATTTATCTAGGTTGTAACATTTTTTTTCTTAATTTAATTTTTCAACTAATAATTCAACTGTTCTATTTTTGGTTGAAAATTTATCTTCCTTAGTTAAAAATTCTTCTTCTTCGTGGAAATATCATGAATTTTGTCGAAAATTCATATTTTTCGGTAAAAAAGTTGATTTTTTTGTTTGAGAATATAATTGTTTGGTTCAAATTTGGTCTATTTGGTTGAAAATTGAACAATTTTGTTAAAATATATTCCTTTTTGCTCGAAAATGTACGTGAGTTTAGGTGGAGTAATCCACCATCAATTTATGTAACTTAGAGTAATTTTGTATGTAGAAGTAATCCAATAAATGGGCGTGCGCGCGGAAATTAAAACGAGAGGTGGAAATAACTTAAGAGTGGGCTGTTGGGAATAGTTTTTATTTGATGCTTCTCAGTTTTATTTTTCGAAATATCATTCACAAGAATCAAAGAATACAATTTGCAAAATTTACATGTATACTACATGCGTAAAGAATTTCGCTTACTTAATTATTATTTCAAAAATGATAAAACTTATCGCCGAAAATTGAAACGTATTTTTCGCGAATGAAAATAAAGAACTTGACAAAACAACAACCATCGTTTGTTTTCGAACAAAAAGAAAAATAGGAATAGAAGTAATTTTGAGGTTGAAGCATTAACAAGATTTCTAATATGATAAAAAAGTTGCGATATGTGAAATTAATTTTTAAATGAAAATGTAACAAGTGCAATGTTTTTTAAAATCTGGTTTCCTGATTTCCAGACCGATTTCATTTATAATTTCATGTTCTTCGTCTTCTTAAATTATTTGTTGTGTCATACGGCAGTTGTAAGAATCCCACAACTGTAGGCTCTCTAGGGGGTTTCTTTGGAGGATGCGCCATACCTCGAAGGTTAGGAAGTGCATCTCGTTCCTGCTTGTGCATTAGCTGAGCTGTCCAAGGTGTCGTTGCAGTAGGTTCGTGTATTGTAACTTGATGGTAATTGTGACGAAATATAGCATATAATGCTAGAAACGTCGGATGATTTTTACCTACGAGTATTCCAAGGTATTGACGATCGGGAATTGAAAATAATACCCGATACTTCCTTCCTAAATGTGGTACCTCGATAGGCGTGTTCTCTAGATATACAAATAAGCCGGCAGGAAGAAAAACGTCCACGTACGTTACCAAAGGTGGATTCTGACTACGACGTAGTACGACAGAAGGATATGGTCCTATATGAACAGCGGCGGCACTAGGAGGAACGATTGTCATAGTCTGTTGAAGAGAAGGATTTCCGGCAATAGAATACTCGACGTCAGGATCAGCTCCTTCAGGAGCATGTCCTCCAGAAGATTGTCCGGCAGAAGAATCCTCCTCCGTCCAATGTGCCGCGAAAGGATCAGGATCATGACCAGATTGTAAACTTATTTCTAAAAGTAGAAATAGAAACTGATAAATTTTAATTTTTTAATATACCTATAACATAGTTTTGCTGAATCATTGAAAAACATTAGGGTTTCGTAGCCTAGTAGGACATCAATTAAGTGGACAAGTCTTCGCCTCTTATACTTTTTCACCCCTACTCTTCACGACCTCTTCCCCCTCTACTGCGCTTGTCGGCGACGAATTCCCCTCCTGCGCTTCCAGAGTAACGCTTGCTTACTGTAGGTCTGACACGATGTACCGCTCAGCATCAGTGAGTTAAAATGCAATGGAAAGAATAACGATAGTAACGATTATCGATCTTTCCGCTCAACAATGTGTGTGTGTGTGGTACTGAATTTAAAATCAGTGATGCTAATTGAGTCGCCTTTATTTGCGCCTGTTCTGATTATAGTATGGTTGATAGGCTGTAGTGCGCGCCTGTATGCGAAATAGAGGCAATGATGATGATGATTCTGGTGTGCACTTTGGTGCGCATGCGTTGGCTTCATACTGACCCTGTAGTCGTGCATATACAGCCATGCTCAGGTAGTGTGTGATTCCATGGACGGTAGTGAAGCGGTAGGTTTGTTATCTGAAACAAAATAAGCGAACTGCCCAGTAGGGCAGAACGTCGCCTTTCGACGCGATATCGATATGCGAATGCGGTCGACGGAGCTGGAAGGGGAAGGGGTACACGCGCTTGGGTATGCGCGGGGACCCCTTCCCATTCCAACCCGTGACGCGCGGGCACTAGAGCCAATGAGCGCCGTTCAGGTCAAGCATGCGCAGGTATTTTTGGATCACTGTCGGGGATAATAATCGAATTGAAGGTCGAAGTCGATAATACGAGTCGGCGATTCTCTTCCGCCACTTCGCAACGTAATGCAAGTTCAAGGAGAATAAAGAAGAAACACTGCAGAAAAAGTGTGTGTTGGCCTACGATATATATTTTTGTTTTCGTTCAACTCACTTCACTGTGTTTTGGAGAATTTCCCTGTTTTTTGTTGTTGTTGAAATATTGGTGCACTCAATCCGTAAGTTTCATAACAATATGTTTTGATTAAATCTTTATTCTTTTCATTTAAAAAGTATAATTCTTCTTTTATTTATTTTAATAGACTACTATTATATTTTTGATTCATAATTCATCTACTTTGATTGAATTAATAATTGTTAGTTTTTTAATAATTTTAATTTATAAATATTTAATCAAAAATATTAATCTTCATAATTAATGTTTTACTTTAATGTAATAATTACGTATTTATATATACATAATAAAATTTTGTTTATAAATTTTGTAAATCATGACTTAACATGATGGACATATAATATAAATATTTTTGTTTGTTACAGGATTCTGGATCAAATTTTGTGATTCACATGTGATTATGAGAATATGAGATTATAAATTTATGAGCTTATGATTGTTTGATTTATTTGACACTATTTTTTTAAGCGATGACGCTATTTTGCTACTATTTCGAAAAAATACAGTAAAGACACTATTTTTAAATCAAAAACACGAATCTAACAACCAAGAAAGATTTTTCAAACAATAAAAATATGCCATAAAAAATGTTGATTTTTCAAGCCAAAAACAAAACTGTAGAATGCTCAACTAGATATTTAAATTTTAAATAAAAAATATGCATTTTTAAACAAGAAGATTAATTTTCCATCAGAGAAGAAGCATTTTGAATAAAATATGTACATACATTTTCAACAAAATATTTGAATTTTCAACTAAAAAGATTAATTTTTTACCCAAAAAGACGAATTTTTAACAAATGACGTAAATGTCCACCTAAGTACTTTGAGCAATGCATGTGATCTTATTTCAAATTTGATTTGATTAATTTTTAGTTTATATTTTTTCGCTTTGAATTTTTTTCTCATAAAGGGTTGAATTTAAAACCAAAAAGATCAATTTTTAACCACAAATGAAGCAGTTCAATTTTAAACTTTGATATTATTACAAATGGAAGATATTATCTATATTTTAAAACGACAATTAGACTATGATAAAGAGAAAGAATCTAATAACAAAATTAGACCATCAGATGAAAACAATGCTTTATAAAAATAGTATATAAAAAACAATAAAATTTATACTTTATACTTTCAATACTTTTAGAAAAAATATTTTACATACAATTTTTGTCTATATAAAGAATCCATGTAAAATTAGACATGTTCTACAAGTACAGTCGCAGAATATATCAGGGAGAAATGTTTGTTTTTTTTTTTGAGTAAATTATACGATACGTTTAAAAAAATTATTCTAAAAAAAAATTAAAAACAGATTTTCGCAGAAGGAAAGAATTATATCTTTTGAATTTTTTATCTGTAATATAGCTCTTAATGAGAAAGAGACTTTAACGTTTATGAAGGCCTGGAATGTTCTATAGACACGATAATTTTCTTCTTATGATAGAAGAATTCACTCATTTTTACGTAAACAGCAGATAAGATAAAAATGTTCACGTATAAAAACGTCATACTAAAATACATTTTACTTTTTCGTAATAACTTGCATCATTTATGATGAAAATTAGAAAATTAATTTTTTATGACAAAAATTCACTACATCTCTTAATGCATTATGAAATATTAGTGGCGAATGGATTACTATAGAGTAAAGGCAATAACTGCCGAGAAAATAGACAACTTAAAAATTTCTAATCGTATTTCTTGAAAACTGAAAGATTGGTAATAAGTGCCATTATTCTATGTATCATTCATTTTTTTTAACTTTTTAAAACTTATATAATAAAGAAAATTAATATTATTCGTAATATTTATCAATTTGAAATTTATATGCTCATATACATGTTATAACGAATAATTCACAATTCATTTTAGAAATAACATTTCTTTTAATTTATAAAATAAAAAAAATTATTACGGCATTATAATTTATGAATAAGTTAAGTGTTGAACAAATTTAAGAGCCAATATGATAAATTGAATTTTAAGTATATTTAAAATTTTTTGCAGATGATAACGATGATAGAATTTAGCTACAAATAAGATATGAGAAATGCATATATTATTATATATTATATATATTATTTATATATATAATATATATATATATATTATATATTATTATATTAATATATTATGCATTATATATTAATTTCCTTTAACACATAACAAAAAATTAAAAGGAGCTTCTTATTGAAGCTTCTATAACATATGTGACGCATGACGTGGCACGAGAAAGGACCTAACGCGCAGGAATTTTGGGAAAGGCTACAAAACCCCAAAAAATATATATATTTCAAGAAAAATATTAAATTTTTCTATATTTACCTATATTATTAAGAATGACGCCCATCACGAGAATATAAAGGACCTTCATTTTTTCCACAGACTGGTAAAACTGGTGACTCAAAAACTTTTTCACAGTGTTAATGACGAATATTCTACGGCTACCAGTATATATACTTTCTGTAAATTTGGGTTCGTTCCTCTGCGAGAATAAATCGCAGAAGGCCTTATCTGAGGTGCTAAGTTAATAAACACATACCAGAAAAAGCCGCATCTCATATAAAATTTATCCACATAAATCATTATTTTACCTTGAGACACTTAGACTTATATTTGAAAGAAGCAGAGATTAATTTCTGAATGTTTCGCAACAATATTTCTCATCTTTCTAGAAATTATGTATTAAACGATTCAAATTAATATAAAACACGAATGCCTTCTTTTCCACTCTGTCAATCTGAATCAGTAGAAATTTTACTAATTCAATTAGTATCATTGTATCTGCCTGTGGAATTAGTAATTTTATCACTTTCTACAAAATGAAATAGTAAGGTTTATTTTACTAAATGAATTAGTAAGGGTATTCTACTAATCTGCTTAGTAGTACCAACTTACTGATTCAATGAGTAGCAATGAATTGTTGAGGAAACATAATTTAATAACTTTTTTAATACACTCTGCTGGTGTTTGAGTTTTAATTAGGAAAGGTTAATGTTTTCTCAATACCCCATCTATTTTTTCAATGCGGCCAAAATGTTACTATGAACTATGTTACTAACATGAACTAAGTTATCTCTAACTTACAGAAAACTCACTCAACATACATTACAATCTACGTAGATGGTTCAAAATTTTTTTAAATTACCTTACAACTTCTAAGTCGAATTTATTGGGTTAAAAATTTTCATTTAATTGTTGCTACGAATAAAATGGTTGTTTTAAATAAGATTGCAAAGTTTTTTTTTCATGTTTTAAACTTACACTTTTGAGGCAGCACTTATAATCATCAGATCTAGTTTCCCTAAGGCACAAAAATTATTATTTAACCTAAATTTTAAACAGAATCTAAAACTCTGTTGTCTTCAAAAAAGCCTTTTTTGAACCACCTTATTGTTTTTAGTTCAAAATTCAAATATTCATCTTCTTGCTTGAAAATTCAACAGCTTGTTTGCAATTTTTTCTCTCCCTTGACTGAAAAATCTTTTTAAGTTGAAAATTCAACTCATGTTGAACAGTAGTTTTTTTTTTAATTTTACTGTTTCTGATTGAAAATTAATTTTTTTGTTTGAATATCAACTACTACATTTTTCGTTCAGAATTCATCTTTTTTGGAATACAAATTTAATCACTGAGTTAAAAGTCAAACTCTTTCGTAAAAAATTAATTTTTTTTGTTCAAGATTCATCATTTTAATTAAAAATTTCTCTTTTTGGTTGAAAAGTGAGCTTTTTTGTTGAAAATTAATTTTTACTTTAACAGAAAATTAATTTTTTTTTAAACTGAAATTATAATTATTCCACTCGAATATTCCAAAATTTTTGTTATTATGCATTTTATAGCAACTTGTGTCGTTTCTGCATAAAGGACCCCGCACCAAATGTACAGAAAAAAGCCTTATGATAAAAAATTCTAAAAAAAATTTTTTCTCGTATTTTCGAACCTGCAAACTAAAAATTCAAAAGAAAAATGTCAGGAAGTTGGACAGTTTTTAGACAAACACTTGTCCAAAGTTTCGATTTTTACATGTATTTTAGTGGAAAAATGCTTATTTTAGCAAAATGTTTTTTTTCCTCAAAAACGCTATGATAGATTTGACTAAAACTTTTATATTTTGACGATCAGGCGTACCGAATCAAAAGATTCATACCCACGAACTAGAAAGAATAACGATTCTTTGGGTATACAGCATGTTTTTGGGGGTGTTTTTGTACCCTAAACATCCAAGTAACATATGTAAATCATCATTTCTTAGTAACTAAAATCAATAGAGATTTTTATTCAACTGCTACGGTATGAAACGACTTTCCAATAAGTGGAGTAAGCGTACATAGCAAGAATTTGTTTTGACCTAATTTTAGGGGATGTTTTACCATCCCTTAAACGATGAGTCTGAAGTTCCTAACGCATTAATCAATAACGAAAAATAATTTTATTTTTAAATGCATGAAAGCTGCTATTTTATGACAGAAAATAGTCGCGTATACAACCCTAAAAACTTCTTAAAGCACTTTCAACCCCTCATCAGATATAAAACTCACCCAAGCTACCCCTAAATATTTTTAAAATTCAACAAAACCAACCTAATTAAAAAATCCGCCCAGTTTTTGCTGATAATAATTTCAATTGATGCCAAAGTGGCACACTTAAAATCTCAACCCTTCAGCACATGTAGAACTCACCCCAGCCACCCCCGAATATTTTAAAGGTTCAATAAAATCACCCTGATTCAAAAATACGCCTGGTTTTTCTAATAATGTTTTCAGTTGATGCCAACGGGACAAAAAAGTGTCTCAATTCCTCAGCACATATAGAACTCACCCCAGCAACCCCTAAATATTTTTAAAATTCAATACAATCACCCTAATTTCAAAGTACACCAGGATTTTTCTGAAAATGTTCTCAGTTGATGACAAATCGGCAAAAAAATGTTTTAAAACTTCAAGATTAAGGCAGAAAATAACCAAAGATAATTCACACCGTACTTTTCCAAACACGTTAACATTGATAACAAAAAATATAAGTCAAGTGCACTTATATTAAAGCGATATTAACGGTAGTAATAATTGAAATATAAATACACTCATAATATGTAAGAAAATAAATAATAGTAACTGGTACCAACCTGTGAAAACCTGCGTTAACTGGTTTCAGCCTGTACGATTAAGTTGTAAGACCATTTTTACACGAAAAAGTTATAATATTGTTCTAAACTTTACCAATAACTTATAAAAATATTTTTACACGGGAAAATCAAATATTCATAAACTCGAACTTGTATCAACCTGAGAAAACCTGTTGTAACTTGTACGAAACTGTACCAATAAGTTGCAACAGTACTTTTATGTGGGAAATTCAAATATTCATAAACACGAACTTACATCAACATCTACAAACCTGTTGTATTAGGGTAATTGTTGCTTTAGGGTGATTTTTTTGAATTTTTAAAATATTCGGGGGCGGCTGGGGTGAGTTCTACATATGCTGAAGGGTTGAGACTTCATGTGTGCCCCTTCGGCATTAATTGAAATTATTATAAGCTAAAACTGGGCGGATTTTTGAATTAGGTTGGTTTTATTGAATTTTAAAACTATTTCGGGGTAGCTTGGGTGAGTTTCATATCTGATGATGGGTTGAAACTGCTTTAAGAAGTTTTTAGGGTTGTACGCGACTATTTTCTGTCATAAAATAGCAGCTTTCATACATTTAAAAATAAAATTATTTTTCGTTATTGATTAAATGCGTTAGGAACTTCAGACTCATTGTTTAAGGGATGGTAAAACATCCCCCAAAATTAGGTCAAAACATATTCGTGCTATGTACGCTTACTCCACTTATTGGAAAGTCGTTTCATACCGTAGCAGTTGAATAAAAATCTCCATTGATTTTAGTTACTAAGAAATGATGATTTACATATGCTACTTGGATGTTTAGGGTACAAAAACACACCCAGAAACATGCTGTATACCCAAAGAATCGTTATTCTTTCTAGTTCGTGGGTATGAATATTTTGATTCGGTACACCTGATCGACAAAATATAAAAGTTTCAGTCAAATCTATCATAGCGTTTTTGAGGGAAAAAAAACATTTTGATAAAATAAGCATTTTTCCATTAAAATACATGTAAAAATCGAAACTTTGGACAAGTGTTTGTCTAGAAACTGTCCATCTTTCTGACATTTTTCTTTCGAATTTTTAGTTTGCAGGTTCGAAAATACAAGAAAAAATTTTTTTTAGAATTTTTTATCATAAGGCTTTTTTCTGTACATTTGGTGCGGGGTCCTTTTTTTTGTTCATTTTCAATGTTACTTTTTACGATTTAAACCAAAAATATGCACCCTAGCGTAAAGTAGTTCTAAGAAAATTTGTAAATGTAATTTAGGCGAAAAATTTTATTAGATAAAATGTTATTGTAGCGTGTATCGTGTTTCCAAAAAGTTAATTTTTTTATTTTAAATGTATTTTTATAATAAATTTTTTTTATTGTTAATGTTATTTTTCACGATTGAAACAAAAATTACGCATCTTATCAAAAATCATTAATAAAAATTTGCGGTTTCTTTCGGAAATTTTTAACTTTTCGCCCACTTTTCACTTAGTGAGATAATGATTAATGAAAGTTAATAAAAATAGTTGTTTCAATAATTTATTATTGTTTATAACTATTTTTTCTTATATAACTGCTAGAAAGTTGCGGTTTCTTCTGAAATGTTTAACTTTGCTTTGCCTTTTCAGTTATCATTAAATGATAAATTAACATAAAGAGAAACATATTTTAAACAATCTCTTCCTTTTTCGTAAATATATATTTTTTTTAAATCAATTTTTTTAAATATTGGGAAAAGCGCAAAAATAATTCACTTAAAAAAATACAATAATAATATTTAAACAATGATTCTTATTGAGGTTCACTTATTATTTGTTCATAACTAAAAAGTCAAAGCAAAACTAAAGATTTTTAAAAAAAGCAACTTTCTGGCATTACTCTAAGAGAAAATAGTTGTAATAATTATCAATTGTTTAAATAAGCATGTTTGTTAACTTGCATTAATTATTACCTCACTAAGTGAAAAGTGGACAAAAAGCTCAGGTGTTCAGAAAAAACCGGAACTTTATAGCACTTATCTAAGAGAATATAGTTATAAACAATTATAAATTGTTTAAACAACTCTGTTAAATTGCATTATTTTTTACTTTAGTAAGTAAAAAGTGGGTAAAAAGCTAGACATTTCAGAAGGAGCGGCAACTATATTGCATTCATAGAGAAGAAGATAGTTATAAACAATAATAATTTGTTTAAATAATTATTTTTGCCAAATTGAATTAATTATTGACTCGCCCTACGTGAAAAGTAGACAAATAGTTCTAAATTTCATAAAGAACCGCAACTTTTCACGATTATTGGAATTGAATATTGATAATAATAATAAATTGTTTAAACAAATAATTTTGTTGATTTAAATTAATTATTAAGGTCAATCCAAGTGAAAAGTGAGCAAAAAGTTGAAAATGTCAGAAAAAATTGCAATTTTCTACCATTATTCTAAGAGAATATTATTAACAATGATAATAAATTGTTCAAACAATCATTTTTGTGAAAATTAATAAACTATTATCTTTATCTAATTGAAGCTTGCACAAAAAGTGGGAAATTGAAAAAAAAACTGCGACTTTCTATCTCCATTATAAGAGAAAATTGTTAAAAACAATAAGAAATTGTTTAAACAATTTATTTGAACATCTAATCATCAGTATAAAGTAGTATTTTTTGTACTAGAAACAATTTTCATTTTTTAAAAACCCCAAAAAATCATAATCAGCGCCAAAAACTCGCAAACCCCATTTTTTCACTTATGGGGGTTTTTTGGGACCCTATAAAACAAACTTATGGGGGTGATATTTGAAAAGAAATATTTGATTCGTATTCTATGGCTAATTGTAAAGATAAATGCTGAGTTTCAATTCGATTCAGCCAGTATTGAGGATTCTGAATAAAAATTTACAAAAATATATTTTTTCATGGGAAATACGTGTCAAACTTCATGGGGCTTGCGCCACCTCTGAAAATCATTTTTAAAAAAAAAAAAATGGATTCATAAAAATAAAAATTTAACAATGCATTTTTGGACCACCCTATTGCATATGTATTGAAGCTGATGCTAACTCAAGGCAAATGATTGTTACTTAGTTTTCTAAATAATTAAATAATTTAATAATAATGCATTATAATTTAAAGAGTCTAGAATATTCTTATTTTTCTCAACTTTGTTCAAATAATTATGCGCAAATGTTTTTAAATTCAGGCTGGCTACGTCACGTTTACAAGTTTAGAATATGACCTTCTTATTGTTTCAATAGAGATAAGAATCGGATACAATTGCGTCGTTTTAGTAAACTTTTTTATTTTTCAAGTTTTCAATTTTATAATTTTTAAAAAAATAATTATATACAGTCCAAAGTGAATTTATTCATTTGCATGAAGCAATTATTCAATTTGCACTGCTAAATTAGCATATATCTGAACTAATCAAATTATTAATTTTTTGCCAATCTTTAATGGCTCACTTTTCGCTGAATCAAACTGTAAAATTTCACTAGTAATAATTTAAATTTAACCAACTTTTATTTAAAAAGACCGTAAAGTATCTTTTGCATAAGAAAAAAGATGTACAATTGAAATAACCTTTAGGCATTTAATGTTATACTTATTCTTTTCTGAGTGAACATCTTTTGTCTATTAATTTTTTTCGTGGCTTGTGTCGTTTGTAATATACATTTGATATAATAATGTTGAATATATAATGTAGAAAATTTCGCATTTTGAACAAAATCGAGTGCGAAGCATGAGGTACGTGATTAGAATGTATTCGTTCAAGCCGAAGGAGCTTTAACAAAAGAGAATTCACAATCACTAAATTACAGTTGTCGCTACTTTGACCTTCAATTTTAAAAGATGTGTCGCGCACCCTAGGCGCGCTCAAACTTGCAAGCGGAGCAAAAATTGAAAAAAAACACAAAAATGAATATTTTTAGCAAAAAAAAATCGAAAACTCAAATTTTGACCGCACAAAAAGTAATGAAAAATCACAATTTTCATTTTGCGGTCAAACTATACAAGATACAAAAAATAGTGAATAGACAAAAATTGTGTACTCAAAAAAGATCTACAAATTTGTTACAAATCACTTTCTCATAGGACGCGTAGTTTTTGTTTTATTCGTAAAGAACTGCATTAAAAATTAATTTTTCAGACAAACGACACAAGATACGAAAAAAATAAAGAAACAAAATTTGTTAAGCCAAAAAGAGCTACAAATTTGTTCTAAATTATTTTTTGATGGGATGCTTAGTTTTTGTTCTAATCGTGAAAAATAACATTAACAGTGATTAACCAAAAAAGATCTGAAAATTTGTTATAAACTTTTGTTATAAAAATACATTAAAATTAAAAAGAATTAACTTTTTGTAAAAAAGGTTTATAGGAAATTTTGTTAATGAATAATGAAACTGATAAATATTTGTAATCCCAAGAGTTTTTTCAACCAAAAAAGATGAATTGTCAACTAAAATAATGAATCTTCATGAAAAATTAAATTAATTGAATTTTTAACCAAGAAGATTAATTGCCTACCAAAGAAGAATTTTCAACAAAATACGTAGATTTTTAACCAAATAGTTAAATTTTCAACTAGAAAAGATCATTTTTTAAATAAAATAATCAATTTGAAAATCAAAAAAGAAATGGTTACATTTTCAGTTTTAAAAATTAATTCTTAGCAAAAAAATGCAGTTTCAAACAAATATTTAATTTTTCAACCAAAGATATGAATTTTTGACTAAAGTGATGAATCTTTAACAAAAAAAATTGATTTTTAACAAAGTAGTTCTATTTTCAGCCCAAAAAGATTTATTTTCAACGAAAAATATTATAGTTGAAATTTTAACCCAGAAAGGTTTGAATTAAAATCAGAAACATTCGAATTTAATCAAAAAATACGAATTTACAACAAAATAGTTGAAACCATAACCGAGACGCATTCATTTTTAACCAAAGAATTGCATTTTCAACCAAAAAAATGACATTTCTACCAAATTTTTAACTTTTGAATTTTAACATTTTAACTCAGGCGAATTTTCAACTGAATAGTTCAATTTTCAACCAAAAGGATGAATATTTGAGCAAGAAGATTAAATTTCTACTGAAAAAGAGAAAAGTCTCCTATTATATTTTTTTCAGAATTCATCGCTTTTGTTAACAAATTCTACTATTTGGTTGAAAATGTTATTGTATTGTTGAAAATTCAACTACTCGAATGAAATATAATATTGTCATTTAAAAATTTTAATATTTGTTGAAAATTAATGTATTTTCATGAAAATTCAACCTCTTCTAAAATATTTTCTGGTGGTCTTAAGATGTTGCCATTTTTCCAGAAGTGGTAGTAGGAACTAGTAAATATTATTTCCTGAAAGATTCGTAATTTGAAAATTATTATTATTCTTTTTATTTATCATTATTATATTATTTTTCAAATTATTGAAAAGTCATTTTTTTAAATTCTTTTTTTTTTGGTTGCAGATTCAACTATTCTGGCAGAAATTTCATTTCTTTGATTGAAAATTCACCTATATTGTTGAAAATCCAATATTTCGACTAAAATGTTAATTATTCCAGTTTGAGTAGAAAATTTATCCTTTTTAGTAGAATTTTTTCTTAGTTAAAAATTACTTAATTTGAAAAACTTAATTTGAGTTGAAAATGCTTTGCTTCAAAATTTAAATATTCCATTTTTAGTGAAACATTTTTTCGTAGTTTAAAATTCATGTATTTTTTAAAAATTGGTATTTTTGGTAAAATATTAATCTTCTTGGTTAAAATTTCATTGTTTCGGTTAAAAATTTAACCATTTCGTTAAAAAATAATCTGCTTTGTTGAAAATTAAACAATTTTGTTGAAAAGTATCCTTTTTGGCTGAAAATTCAACTTTTTGTGGAAAATTAGCCTCTTTTGTTGTGGATTGAACTATATTGTGGAAAATTCGTCTTTTTTGGTTGGCTTGAACTGTCCTATCTTTGAAAGTTGGTATTCGTCGTTTAGTTACCGTTACCGTTACTTAGTTAACCATAAGGCGATCTCATCGACCATGGGCGCTCTGTGTTTATTTGAACTCGAGATGTTTGTTTTCATAAGAAGCTTAGTGGAAGTATATGCATTTATACTTCGGTATATATACGATTCCTTTCACGCATTTTTTAAAAAGAAGGCTTTCAATTAATATTTTAAATATTTTATTCGTATTTTGAAAGATTCATTTTCGATTTAACGTTTTAGTCATGGTTCATTTATATTTCAAAATGTTTGAAACTTTCGACATTTGAAGTACCATTTATTTTATCATTGTGTTTGGATTTTTTATAATACATTTTGTTAATTTTTTATTTAAAAACCAATTTTACATTTTTGTTTAACTTTTCAGAAGGACCTTGGCCTTTTTCAACAAATAGGATAAATTAGTTTAGGGTATCAAGACAGAATGTATTTCCAATAATTCGTTTCTACGATAGCTTGCAAATATATAATAATTATTAATTATTTTAACAATTTTCATAAACATATTTAGAGTTTGGCTATTTTTCAAGGAATAGGTAGAGTTTGTTTACAAAGTCAACTACGAATGTCTTTCTGATGACACTTTTCTATGTTGCTTCGTAAATTTACAATAATTATCAATAATTTAACAATTTGCATAAACAACTTCAGAGTTTGGCTATTTTTCAACGAATAGGCT
>CAKNYM010050361.1:88905-100899 GCA_932195095.1 Andricus curvator
TGACGAATATTCTACGGCTACCAGTATATATACTTTCTGTAAATTTGAGTTCGTTCCGAGGATAGATCGTAGAAGGCCTTATCTGAGGGGCATAGTTGACATACACATACCAGCAAAAGCCGGATCTTATAAAAATTGTTTTCATGTGTATCATTATTTTACCTTGAAACACTTAGAAAACTTATATTTGAAGGAAACAGAGATTGATTTCTGAATGGTTTGCGACCATATTTTTCATCTTTCTAGAAATTCTGTATTAAATGATTCAAATTAATATAAAACACGAATGCCTTCTTATCTACTCTGTAAATAAGCATTAGTAGAAATTTTACTAATTGAATTAGTATGATTGTATCTGCCTGTAAAATTAGTAATTTTATCACTTTCTACTAAATGAAATGGTAAGATTTATGTTACTAAATGAATTAGTAAGGGTATTCTACTAATCTGCTTAGTAGTACCAACTTACTAATTCAATGAGTAGCAATGAATTGCTGAGGAAACATAATTTAATAATTTTTTTAATACATTCTGCTGGTTTTTCAGTTTTAATTAGGAAAGGTTAATGTTTTTTCAATACGCCATCTATTTTTTCAATGCGGCCAAAATGTTACTATGAACTATGTTACTAACATGAAATAAGTTATCTCTAACTTGCAGAAAACTCACTCAACATACATTAGAATCCACGTAGATGGTTAAAATTTTTTTTAAATTACTTCACAACTTCTAAGTCGAATTTTTGGGTTAAAAATTTTCATTTGATTGTTGCTACGAATAAAGGGGTTGTTTTAAATAAGATTTCAAAGTCTTTTTTCATGTTTTAAACTTACACTTTTGAGGCAGCACTTATAATCATCAGATCTAGTTTCCCTAAGGCACAAAAATTATTATTCAACCTAAATTTTAAACAGAATCTAAAACTCTGTTGTCTTCAAAAAAGCCTTTTTTGAACCACCTTATTGTTTTTAGTTTAAAATTCAAATATTCATCTTCATGCTTGAAAATTCAACAGCTTGTTTGCAATTTTTTCTCTCCCTTGACTGAAAAATCTTTTCAAGTTGAAAATTCGACTCATGTTGAAAAGTAGTTTTTTTTTATTGAATTCAAATGTTTCTGATTGAAAATTAATTTTTTTTTTTTGAATATCAACTACTACATTTTTCGTTCAGAATTCATCTTTTTTGGAATACAAATTCAATCACTGAGTTGAAAACTAAACTCTTTTGTGAAAAATTAATTTTTTTTGTTCAAGATTCATCATTGTAATTGAAAATTTATCTTTTTGGTTGAGAAGTGAGCTTTTTTGTTGAAAATTAATTTTTACTTTAACAGAAAATTAATTTTTTTTTAAACTGAAAATATAATTATTCCACTCGAATATTCCAACATTTTTGTTATTATGCATTTTATAGCAACTTGTGTCGTTTTTCCATGAATTTAATTTGCTTATTTTCAATGCGTAAAGTACTTCTAAGAAAATTTGTAAATCTAATTTAGGCGAAAAATTTTGTTAGATAAAATGTTATTGTAGCGTGTATCGTGTTTCCAAAAGTTAATTTTTTAATTTCAAATGTATTTTTATAACGAAAGTTCATAACAATTTTTTTTTGTATTGTCAATGTTATTTTTCACCAGTGAAACAAAAATTACGCATCCTATCAAAAAATGATTTAAAAATTTGCGGTTTTTTTCGGAAATTTTTAACTTTTTGCCCACTTTTTACTTAGTGAGGTAATGATTGATGCAAGTTAATAAAAATAGTTGTTTCAATAATTTATTATTGTTTATAACTATTTTTTCTTATATAACTGCTAGAAAGTTGCGGTTTCTTCTGAAATGTTTAACTTTGCTTTGCCTTTTCAGTAATCATCAAATGATAAATGAACATAAAGAGAAACATATTTTAAACAATCTCTTCCTTTTTCGGAAATATATTTTTTGTTATAATTAATTTTTTTAAACATTGGGAAAAGAGCAAAAATAGTTGTGGAAAAAAAGATCAAGAGTTCAGAAAAAACCGCAACTTTATAGCACTTATCTAAGAGAAGATAGTTATAAACATTTATAAACAATGAAAATTTGTTTAAATAATTATTTTTTCCAAATTGAATTAATTATTGACTCACCCTATGTGAAAAGTAGACAAATAGTTGTAAATTTCATAAAGAACCGCAACTTTTCATCATTATTGGAATTGAATATTGATAATAATAATAATAAATTGCTTAAACAAATAATTTTGTGAAGTTAAATTAATTATTATGGTCACTCGAAGTGAAAAGTGAGCAAAAAGTTGAAAATTTCAGAAAAAACTGCAATTTTCTACCATTATTCTAAGAGAATATTAATAACAATGATATTACATTGTTTAAACAATTATTTTTGTGAACAATAATGAACTTGACAAAAAGTGGCAAATTTAAAAAAAAACGCGACTTTCTATCTCCATTATAAGAGAAAATTGTTAAGAACAATAAGAAACTGTTTGAACATCTAATTATCAGTATACAGTAGTATTTTTTTGTACTAGAAACAATTTTAATTTTCAAAAAACCCAAAAAAATCATAATCAGCGCCCAAAACTCGCAAAACCCATTTTTTCACTTATGGGGGTTTCTTGGGACCCTATAAAACAGAGTTATGGGGGTGGTATTTGAAAAGACATATTTGATTCGTATTCTATGGCTAATTATAAAGATAAATTCTGAGTTTCAACTTGATTCAGCTAGTATTGAGGATTCTGAATAAAAATTTACAAAAACATATTTTTTTATGGGAAATACGTGCTAAACTTCATGGGGCTTGCGTCACCTCTAAAAATCATTAAGAAAAAAAAAATGAATTCATACAAATTTAAAAAAAAATTAGCAATGCATTTTTGGACCACCCTATTGCATATGTATTCAAGCTGATGCTCATTCAAGGCACATAATTGTTACTTAGTTTTCTAAATAATTAAATAATTTACAAATCACTTTTTGATAGGACGCGGAGTTTTTGTTTTATTCGTAAAGAACTGCATTAAAAATTAATTTATCAGACAAACGACACAAGATAAGAAAAAAATAAATAAACAAAATTTGTTAAACCAAAAAGAGCTACAAATTTGTTTTCCATTATTTTTTGATAGGATGCTTAGTTTTCGTTCTAATCGTGAAAAATAACATTAACAATGAAAAAATTAAATTTTTGGAAAAACGCAAGGTACGAAAAAAATGAATCGACAAAAAGTGTGCGTTCAAAAAAGATCTAAAATTTTTTTAGCGATCACTTTTTGAAAGGACGCGTGTTTTTTTTTTTTTTTTTTTGAGGATTGAACTATTTTGTTGAAAATGTGTATTTTTGGTAAATTTAGTTGAAAATCCTCTTTTCTTTAAATTTAACTATTAAAAAAAAATTTTTGGTGGAAATTAATTTTTTTAACTGATAATTTAATTATTCCATGTTTGGTCGAAAATGTATCGTCTTCAGTTTAAACTTCAATTATTTGGTTCCATAGTTCGTGTTGTTTGTCCAAAAATTAAATTTTTTAATTTTTAATGTTGTTTTTTACGAATAAAACAAAAACCATGCATCCTATAAAAGAATAAATCGGAACAAATTTCTAGTTCCTTATGGGCGAACATTTGTTTAATTATCTTTTTTTCGTAGCTTGTGTCGTTTGTCCAAAAATGTAATTTAATTTCAATGCTGTTTTTTACGAATTTAAACAAAAAATATACGTCCTATCAAAAAGTGATTAGTAATCGATTTGTAGATCTTTTTTTTCAATGCAAAATTTTTGGTCTATTCATCTTTTTTCGTATCTTGTATAGTTTGACCGTAAAATGGAATTTTTGATTTTTCATAATTTTTTTGTGCGATCAAAATTTGAATTTTCGATTTTTCAAGAAAATTCAGAAAGTTGTTATCACTGTCTTATAGGGTAAATAAAAATTACAAAACTTCCTCTATGAGGAAACAAAAGGTTAAAAAATAGAAAACGTGAAAAATATAAATGTTTAATAAAACGAAGCGATGGTGCAACATTTTTAACTCTATTGAAACGATAAGTAGGTCATACTGAGAAATTGTTGACTTGAACTAGACTGTTTCTTTTCAAAATATTGCCTTCTAGTTTTCTTAACAAAGTTAGGTGATCCAAAAATGCATTGGAATTTTTTTTTTGTATTTGTATGAATAACGCCTGGAAATTTGTTCGAATCCACAAAAACAAATTATTATTGTCTATAGCTATCTTCTTCTATAATAATACTAGATAGTTGCAGTTTTTTCTGAATTTTTAAACTTTTGTCCATTTTTTAATTAGAGTGAAGTAATAATCAACTCAAGTTAACAAAAATGACTGTATAAACAATTTATTATCATTATTAATAATGTTCTCTTTGCTTTATGGTAGAAAGTTGCGATTTTTTCTGAAATTGTTAACTATTTGTCTATTTTTCACTTTTTAGTACTCATCTAAGAGAAGATAGTTATAAACAATGAAAAATTCTTTAAACAACTATGCTTGTCGACTTGCATTATTTATTAATTTAGGAAGTAAAAACTCGGTAAAAAGTTAAACATTTCAGAAGAAACCGCAGCTATATTTCATTAATAAATTTGCTTTTTAACGAAAAAAGTCATAATGATGAATTGTTTGCCTTTTTGAATACTGCAAACAACCGCATATAGAATTTCAAAATTCTAAAAAAAAGTGGTTTAATAATTTTTGAAAATCTCTAACTTTTTGAATTTTTATCCAGAATGGCTGGCTAACGAACTTAACCTTCATATCAAGACACTTGAGCAGTATGCCAAAGCCCAATCCAATTTGTCAATTCTTTCGAAAGTGATCGTACTAATAAACTAAAAATCTACAGACAGATCTACCGACAAACAGACAGAAACATTCGTTAAAACCTGTTTTTCGGGTATAGGTATAGGGTTATTTTCATTAATAAAAAAGTATTTCCAATAAAAAAAATAATTTTTAATCGAGGAGATATATTTTTAAGCAGAAAGATAAATTTTCAACCGAGAAGTTTAATTTTCGCCCAAAAAAGATTAATTTCTAATAAAATTTTCAAAATTATCAGAAATTTGAAAAATTTTCAGGGAATTTTCAACCTAATGGTTGAATTGTCAACA
The DNA here is from genome assembly GCA_932195095.1 of Andricus curvator. Lineage (NCBI taxonomy): Eukaryota > Metazoa > Arthropoda > Insecta > Hymenoptera > Cynipidae > Andricus > Andricus curvator. The sequence continues at coordinate 94,042 of CAKNYM010050361.1, forward strand.
AAAGAAACAAATGGCCAACCAACAATATTAATTTTATACCAAAATAGTTTAATTCTAAAAAAAAAAACAAAAAAAAACCATGCGTCCTATCAAAAAGTAATCGCTTACAGATTTGTAGATTTTTTTTTTAAAGCACACTTTTTTTTTATTCATTTTTTTTCGTACCTTGCGTTGCTTTTCCGAAAATTCAATTTTTTCATTGTTGATGTTATTTTTCACGATTGGAACAAAAATTACGCATCCTATCAAAAATAATTCATAACAAATCTGTATTCTTTTTTGGGTAAACAAATTTTGTCTATTTATTTTTTTCGTTTCTTGTCGATTTTTCAAGAAAATTCAAAAAGTTGTGATAATCTTGTTTCTTGTTCTTTTTCAATAACTTCCATCGTTTACCAGAAAAATGCAAATATTACGTATTTAGGGGGGAAAAATTCTACTGGCCTCAAAAATAGTTTCACCAGCATGCTGCTGATAAAAAGCCTTTCTTCTATTAGCAGAAATTGTAAAAAAAATTAAATGAATAAATAATAATAAATACGAAAAAAATAAAAATGGTGGGGTTCTCCAGGAAACCTTTTTTCTTCAAATTTTGAAAACATGAAAAAAAATATTCTGTGTAAAACCCCACCTTTTTTATTCATCCAAATATTTTTGAAAAGTTTCTGCTAATAGAAGAAAAGCCTAGCTCAAATATGTTTGAGGCCAGGAGATTTTTTTCCCTAAAAATGTAATTCGATTGTAAGAAAAAAAAATTCTCCTGGGCACAAAAGTTATTTAGCCAGCATCAAGCTCATAAGATATCTTTTTCATCAAAGTCCACATTAGAAAAAAAAACATTGGCAAAAAAAAGGGTGAGTTTTTCAAGAAAATTTTTAACAAAATTGTTGAATTTTCAACCAAATGGTTAAATTTTCAAACAGGAAAATTAATTTTCTACCGCAAAAGATTAATTTTTAACAAAATACATGAATTTTCAAGGAAGTAGTTGAATTTTTAATTAAAGATAAATTTTCCACCAAGAATGAAATAGTTAAATTATCAATTAGGAAATTATTTTTGAACAAAAAAATTTTTCAATAAACTCCCTGGTGGAAAATATTTTTACAAGAGAGTACAAAATTTCCACAACTGTAATTTTTTGTTAGAACATGTACTTTTTTGTGAAAAAAATTACAAAACTTAACAACAAAATTCAGTTGAATACAAATAGCTAATTTTTTCTTATATTTTCTTGTAGAAAAGTAAAAAAATTAACAATAAAGTACACTTTGTTGTAAAAATCTACAAGGTTTACAGAAAACTACAGAACTTTACATTTTTTTAATTTGGGTGTTTGATTGGGTGTTTCATTAAAACACTTTTAATTTTACGTAAATTATTGTGGAAAATTACAAATCCTTGAAAAAAATACAAAATTTCATATAAGTTGAAATATTGGGAAACTGTACTTAAAATTATGTTTTATATACTGGTAGTTTATTGTAGAAATTTACAATTTGAAAAAAAATATTACAGTTTTACCAAGAAAAGTTCAATCTAAAATATTTCATTTTTAACCAATTTGATTTGAAATTTTTTAATTAGGGCAGACATTTATTTGAATATTTAGCAAGATTTCTAAATAAGATTTTGAAGCTTTTTAAGGATCTTCAAAGGTTTTAAAAAAATAAAAATTCTTAAGTTTTCTGGAAAAATTTAAAACGATTTTTTATTTTGAAAAATTGATTTTAAGAGAATATTGAAAAAGATTTTAAAAATTTTAAAATTTTAAATGACAATTGAACAATGATTAATTCCGAAAATAATCGAGTGAGTTAAAAATATTTCGAAGTTTTGAAATGATTCAAAAATAATTTACAATGTGAAAAGATTTCAAAACGTTTAAAACACAATGTAGATTTTTAAACATGTAGAGCACAAAATTTGTAAGCTTTCTAAGCATTTTGAAAGGTTTTAAATAAATAAAAAAATTTTATTAAAATTGTGAGAGAAACGAACAATTACTTTTTTGTTGAAGAATTAAAAAAAAACATTTAATAAGATTTCCAAAATTTTCAAGAAAGAATATGGGTGATTTTTAAGAAATTATTTTACTTTTGCAGGATTTTCAAAAAATTGTAGGAAAAATTCGAGTTCCAAGATAATAAAATTATTATTAGATTACTGAAAAATTTTTTAATGATTTTTTCCAAACAAATTTTTGAAAGAATATTTAAAAATATTTTAAAACAAATAAAGTATAAATTAATTTTTCTAGTTTAAGGCTGCTGGAAATTATATAATTTTGAAAATTTTTTGATTCATTCTTCAATGCATAGCGTTGAAAATGAGAGTGTGGATATCTATATTTTTTATTTAATATTTTAACTGCACAATGTATGAAAATTAAAATTTTGCAGGGTAAGGCCTTTTAATTAGGAAATTTTCAATTGAAAAATTTCAAATCTTTCATTTTATGCGCGAAAATTACTGAGCGTTTGAATTAACATTTTTTTAAACTTTTATTTTAAAAGTTCAAAATTCTAAAGTATTCCACTTTGAGTGTTACAATTTGCGGTTTTTATTTGCAGTAAAAAAGTTTTTTTTTTAACTACAAAATTTCACCAAAAATTAAATAGATAAATTCACAGTTCGAAAAATTCATTTTTTACCAACAAAAAATAATAATTTTCAGGAAAATAGTTAAATTTTGAACAAAAACATTTTCAATTAAAATCATGTATCTTCATAAAGAAAACTAAAGTTTTAACAAAGTAGTTCAACCTTCAACCAAATAGTTGAATTTTTAACTAAAAAAGACCAATTTTTTACTAAAAATTGAATGGTTAAATTTTTATTTAAAAAAAAATGAATTTTTAAAAATATACTTGAATTTTCAACCAATGAAATAAATTTTCAGCCAAAATGGTTGAACTTCTAACAAAAAAAAAAATGAATTTTTCACCATTTGAAAAATATTTTTGTTTATTTATATTATTGTAATAACAAATTTTGTTTATTCACAATACATGCTGCACTTAGAATTAATAAAATCTTTATGTATTTCAGTTAATTGTTTTGTGAGTCAAATAATATAATCATTAACAAATTTTTCTTTGCACTTATACCAAAATAACAACAAGACCTTTAATATCAGCTATCTTCGAAGACAAAGCGAAATTTCCTAATTTTTGCTATTTTTCAACTTCCGATATCAAAAAAATATAACCATGACATAGAAAATTTTATTTTTCAATGCACCTCTACATTAGGCTGCCTCATGACATCCTTTTTTTTTAGATTTTCTAAAACCAAAAATTCGACTTTGGTTGAAAAAATTCGACTTTTGTTGAAAAAGTTAATTTTCAACCAAAATAGATGAATTTTTAACCAACGCGATTAATTCTCCGCGAAAACAGAAATATTTGATATTTCACCAAAAAATATTTTAATTTAAATTTAAAAAAGGTTGAAGTCGACCAAAAACGAATTTTCAACAAAAAAGACCTGAATTTTCAACTAAGACATAATTTTTTGAAGATTCTTTCATGAAAACAAATAAAACAAATTGTTGAATTTTGAAACCAAAAAGATGAACTATCCACCAAACAGTTGAATTTTTAACGCGAAAACACGAATTATCAACAAAAAAGTTTATTTCAAATCAAATAATGGAAGTTTCTACCAAAATAGTTCAATTTTTAACCCAAGAAGACGAATTTTCCACAAAATAGTTTGATTTTTAATCGGAAAGATGTATCTTTAACTGGAGTAGTTAAAGTTTTTATTTAAAAAATCAATTTTCAGCCAAAAAAATGAATATGCAACTGTGAAATTAATTTATATTTTTTCTGAATGTGTTTCTATAATTTCTAGAAAATGTTCTTTAGATGTACCTAGTTCCGCCTCCTACTTCTCGAAAAATTACAACATCCCGAGACCAGCAGAAAATATTTTAGAAGACGTTGAATTTTCACCAAAATAACTGAGTTTTCAACAAATAGTTCAATTGTTAACTAAAAATATCATATTTCAACCATGTAGTTGAATTTTCAAGAAAATAATGAAATTTCTACCTAAATAGTAGAATTTTCAACAAAAGGAGATAAATTCTGAACAAAAAATATAATAGCAGACAGGAGAAAAAAGAACAACAAAATTTTGTATCAACTCTGTCAGAACTCCCATGGGTTCTCCTACTTCTAATAATTTAGCCGACATGGTAATGCAAGATTTAGAATTCAAAATTTTCAATAAACTGGATTTTCAAATCCTTTCCTACTTTTGTTATGTAGATGATACATTTTTAATTATTCCTAGAGGCAAAATTAAAATTACTATAAAAACTTTCAGCTCAAGTCATAAAAGATTACAATTTACACATGAAATAGAAAATAATAATACTATTAACTTTCTTAATATTAGCATTATCAAAAATGATAATAGCACCATCTTTACTAGTTGATTTCGCAAATCAACCTATCCTGGCCGCTTATCTAATTTTCTATCGAAACATCCATTCCAACAAAAAATAGCTATTATAAAGAACTTAGTTGATAGAACTATTCTACTTTCGGATTGTAGGTATTTTTTTAATCTGTTTAGAGTTTATACTTATTTAGATTTGAATTTGCCGCGCTAATCTCGAATGTATTCGATTAGTCTTCCGTTCGATTATTTGTCAACGAACGGACGGAAACATGATCCAACGGAAGCAGTGCTCGCAATCTTGCTCCCCAACCGCACTGCGCATGCGTCGTGCCGAATTTCTGATTGGCTGCATAGCGCGCGCTTATTTAAAATGTATAAAATATGAAAATTAATTGTTTTAAACAAATAATAATTGGAAAATGCATAAAAATACAGTTTTTATTGCAAAATATACTTTCGCCATCATAAATATACTAATTATTTGATTTCACTGCTGAAAACACATTATTCCTTCGGACATCGAAGAAAGACAAATTTTTGCTCATAATTAATTACAACAGAATAATGTGTTTTCAACATTGAAATCAAATTATTATTATATCTATGACTGCGAAAGTTCATTTCGCAATGAAAAATGTATTTTTATGCATTTTCTAATTATTATTTGTTTAAAACAAATAATTTGCATATTTTGAACATTTTAAATAAGCGCGCGCTATGCAGCCAATCAGAAATTCGGCGCGACGCATGCGCAGTGCGGTTGGGGAGCAAGATTGGGAGCACTGAACGGAAGGAAGACAACTTTGTAAAATTGACAAACAGTGAACATATTAACCGGTAAAGTCATGTGGATAAATCGCTTTAAATAATTCTCAATTCCCCTCTTTAATCATTTACGAAAAGTTTGCAGACCGAGGTGAGGTGTTCATATCAAACTAGAATTATCCAGCTCTCTAAGATTTCCGACAGTGAACTTCAAGAAAGCGTTGACATTTTGTAGATCTTAATTGTTCGTCTTTGCGTAAAAATTTTAAATACATATAGAATTGGGATTCATAATTGGGACCAATTGTACAAAAAAATCCCACTCTTCTTTTTAGTATGCTATAAAGGTACGTATAGACTTAATGCTGTGCCTTTTTGGCATTATAACCTCACTTTTTTATCCTTTGCTCCACGTGCCAAAAAACTTTTCAATCAAATGTTCGAATTTTCAAACAAAAAAGATTAAAGTTCAATCAAATTTCAGAATTTTCAAGAAGAAAAAAACAAATTTTCTAGAATTCAGTTGATTTTTTATCAAAAAAGCTACATTTCCAATAAAATTGTAAAGTTTTTAGGCTAAAAAGTCTAATATTTTAGAAAACAGTGACTTAAAAAAAGATCAATTTCAATAAAAAAGATCAATTTTTAACAAGCTACTTGAATAATAAACCAAAAAGTTGAACTTTCAACAAACAAGAATAATTTTCTACCCAGAAAGACGACTTTTCAACAAAAAATATGAACTTTCTACCAAATCGTTGAATTTTCAACAAACAAGATTAATTTTCTGCCCAAAGAGACGACTTTAAAACAAAATTCTTAAATTTCCTACCACATAGTCGAATTTTCATCTCATAAAATATACATGATAAAGTTTCAACTAAAAATGGAATTGTTAAATTTTCAGATAAAAACCCTGATAAAAAATTAACTTTGAGCGAAAATATCAATTTTCAACAATATTGTTAAATTTTTAACCAAAGAGGATAAATTTTCGACCAACAAGATTAATGTTCTATCAAAAAAGATGAATTTTCAAGAAAATACATGAGTCTAACCACAAGATTCAGAATATTTTTCAAAGTATTCATATAATTTTTAATATTCTCAATTAATTGTTCACTTTTTTATTGATTGAATTATATATTCAATAATATTTTTATAAATGAAAATTAGAAGGGGCCTGGTCAGGGCCTGATCGGGCTTTCCTTATGGATACCCCAGTCAGGCTCTGATCGGATTAGGCGTTTCATTTCGTGTCTGGCGCTAACTGGGATACCCGATTGGGGCCAGATTTTCCCAGATGTGGCCCCGATCAGGGCCACTCTGAAATTTCTGCACAGGCTTTGCTGAAATGTTTTCTAATAAAATAGAACTGGATAATTGTCTCAATAAAATCACTGATCTTGACTATCTTAATGAATCTTACAATTCTATTCTAGAATTATTTTTATAAAATTTATCACAATTTCCTAACAATAAATTTCTTCTCTCGTGAATTCCTTAGAATATTGAATACAAAATCAACATCTTGCTTGTTTCTTCTTCTTCTCAAATAACCGTTCAACACTTCATTTTGTTATATTACTTTCTAGTAAGATTATTATTACTCTTTTTTAGATTTTTTGTAAATATGGTTCCCCTGATGATGGAAATGGTGTATTTCCGAAACGTTGGGTT
>CAKNYM010050361.1:107836-123726 GCA_932195095.1 Andricus curvator
GAGTGCACAAAGATTTTAATTATTTCCAAAGGATTTCACAAAGATTTCCAAAATTTCACAAATATCACCAAACATTTCAAAAATATTTCAGATAGATTTCAATGATTTTCCAAAAATTTCCCAAAAATTTCAATAATTTCACAAATATTGCCAAATATTTCCAAAGATTTCATAAATATTTCAATGATTTTCTGACGATTTCAAACATTTCTAATATTTCGCAATGATTTCGGATAGATTTAAAAGATTTCAATTATTCCACAAAAATTTCAGATAGACTTCAAAGAGTGCACAAAGATTTAAATTATTTCCAAAGGATTTCATTTTAGCAAGCATAGTGAAATTATTCACTTTGCAAAAGATACTTCAATTTCTCTCTAAATTAAAATTTCTGAAATTTAACTAATTGCCAGTGAAGTTTTACAGATTTGATTAGCGAAACGTGAGCCACCAAAGATTAGCAGAAAATTACTAATTCGATGAGTCAAGATATTTCCTAATTCAATAGTGGAAGGCAAACTAATTTCTTGATAGAAATAAATAAATGTACTAAGGACTGTATATGAAATAATTAAAAAAGGTTATAAAAATAGAAAACGTGAAAAATATAAATTTTTAATAAAACGAAGCGATGGTGCAACATTTTTAACTCTATTGAAACGATAAGTAGGTCATACTGAGAAATTGTTGACGTGACCTAGTCTGTTTCTTTTCAAAATATTGCCTTCTGATTGTTTCAACAAAGTTAGGAAAAATAAGAATTTTTCAAATTAAAATTAGTTAATGGGCTATTAATTAATTATGTATATTCAGGGTCCTTACGCGCTACTTTTCAACAGAATTCTGTTTTCGATTTTTAAATTTATTAAAATTTACAGTTTTGTCACAGATTAATAGAAAAATGTCAAAAAATAATTAAAAATGATCATGATTGGTTTTCATTTATAATAATTGTTATGAAAATGAATCAAGAGAGTTTATGAACAATAAACAATGTTATTAATCGTAGGTATAGGGTTTGAAACAATTTAGAGAAAATTATTGCAGTGGATGATTTCTTATTAACAAATGGAAAATCGATTTTTTTCAACTTTTTAAACAAAAGAAGTTTTAGTGAAGACTGGATTAGAATAAAAAACATGGATATTGAATTATTATATTGAATATTATATATATTAAAAGTATTTATTTCAGTTGAATGGATAGGGTGGTCCAAAAATGCATTGCAATTTTTTTTTTTTTTTTTGAATTTTTATGAATAACGCCCGGAAATTTGTTCGAATCCACACAAAAATATATCCATTTTTTTTTCTTGAAAAAAAATTATATTTAGAGGTAGCGCAAGCCCCATGAAGTTTAAAACGTATTTCCCATAAGAAAAAAAGACGTTTTTGTGATTTTTATTCAAAATCCTCACTATTAGGTGAATCGAGTTGAAACTCAACATTTCTCTTCACAATTAGCCATGGAATACGAATAAAATATTACTTTTTTAATATTGCCCCCATAAGTCTGTTTTATATAAAAAAAAAACCCACAAGTGAAAAAATGGGTTTTGCGGTTTTTACAATGCAAATTATTTCCGATACATAAAACACTACTTTGCACTGATGACTATATGTTTACATAAATTGGTTAAACAATTTATTGTTGTTTTTAGCAATTTTCCCTTAGAATGGAGATTGTTTGAACAATTTATTATTATTGTTAATAATGTCATCTGTGAATAATGCTAGAATTTTTTTTCTGAATTTTTTAACTATTTTCCATTTTTTAATTAGAGTGAAGTAATAATTAACTTAAGTTAACAAAAATAATTCTTTAAACAATTTACTATGATTGTTAATAATTTTCTCTTTGCTTTATAGTAGAAAGTTGCGGTTTTTTCTGAAATTTTTAACTATTTGTCTATTTTTCACTTGGAGTAACTTAATGATTATATAATTTGTGCAAAAAAAAAAAATAATAATAATAATTTTTTTGTCAAAAATTCAACTTTTTTTTTGAAAATTGCTCACTTTAGATTAAGAATGCATCTGTTATGGTAGACTAGTTAAAACTAGTAGACTAGGTAGATTAGTTAAAAAGCAGTTTTTTGTTGGAAAAATGAATGTTCAACAATGAATGTTGAGCAAAATACATGAATTTTCAACCAAATTTTGAATTTTTGAAGGAATTTTCAACCTGATAGTTAAATTTTCAACCAAAGAAATGAATTTTCAACCAAAAATAACAATTTTATACAAAAAAAGTTTAATTCTCAACAAAGTAGAGGAATTTTCAACCAAATAATTGAAGATTATTCTGAAGAAGATAGATTTCCAACCAAACATGGAATAATTAAATTTTCACTTGAAAAAATTAATTTTCACGAAAAATTTAATAAGAAAATAGTTAATTTTAAAGGAAAGAGGATTTTCAACTGAAATGATGAATCATCAACCAAAAAAGATTAATTTCCAACAAAGTAGTTTCACTTTCTACTAAGTAGTTGGAGTTCCAAACAAAACAGATGAATTCTCAAATTAAATATAATAGTTGATATTTCAACCAAAAAAGATTTTAATTTTAATTTTTTGAAAACTAAATCCCACCAAAAGAACGAATTTTCAAAAAAAATAGTTTAATTCTCAACAAACAAAAAACACACTTTTTGTCGATTCATTTTTTTTCGCACCTTGCGTTGTTTTTCCAAAAATTTTATTTTTTCATTGTCGATGTTATTTTTCACGATTAGAACAAAAATCACGCATCCTATTAAAAAATAATTCATAACAAATTTCTAGCTCTTTTTTGGGTAAACAGATTTTGTCTATTTATTTTTTTCGTTTCTTGTGTGGTTTGCCTGAAAATTTAATTTTTCTATTTTTAATGCGGTTTTTTATAAATAAAGCAAAAACTACGCATCCTATCGAAAAGTAAATTCTGATAAATTTTTAGATCTTTTTCAAATACGCAATTTTTGTCAAATCATCTTTTTTCTTTTTCTTTTTTTTTTATCTTTTTTCAAAACTTTTTCTTTAAAAAAAAAACCTCGTTAAAAATTCAGCTTTTTGGTTAAAAATTACTTGTTTTTTTTTTGTAGAATCAGTTGTTTAACTGAAAATGTAACTGTTACATTTTTTGTCGAAAATTTATCTTTTCTGATAGAAATTGAATCTTCTTGGCTGAAAATTATACTATTTCGTTGAAAATTTGCTTTAACTTTATTGAAAATGAATTTTTGTTACTGAAAATTTCACTATTCTATTTTAAGTTGAAATTTTATCTGTTTTAGCTGAAAATTCAACTATTTGTTGAAAATCCGTCTTTTTTGGTAGAAGAGTACTCTCAGTTTTGTCCAAACTTTGTCTATTTTGTTAAAAATTCCTTTGGTTGAAAATTTAACTATTTTGTTAAAAATTCGTTTCTTTTTTGGCTGAAAATTTATTTTACTGACTGAAAATTTAACTATTATATTTTTTGTAGATTAGTTAGCTTTTAGTTAAAAATTCATGTATTTGGTTAAAAATTAATTTTTTTGTAGTTGAATATTAATCGTCTTAGTTAAAAATTAACTTTAAATATTCCATTGTTTGTGGAAAATTTACCTCTTTTGATAGAAGTGTAATCTTTTTTGTTAAAAAATTACCTATTTTGTAGAAAATTTTACTATTTATTTTTTGTTGAGAATTAATTTATTTGGTTGAAAAAAAAACTATTCAGTTGAAAATTCGTCTTTTTTCTTGATAGAAAATTCATCTTCAGAGTTGAATATTCTACTATTTGGTTGAAAATGTCTATTTTTGGTTGAAAATTCACCATTGTGATTAAAAATTAACTTCATTTTTTATGATTAATTAGTTGAAAATTAATTAATTTTGCTGAAAACTCTTTTTTTTTCGAAATTTACTTTTCTAACTGCAAATTGAAGTATTCTGTTTTTGGTTTGTAGATTTATCTTTTTTAGTTGAAAATTCATATATTTTATTTTAAGTGTGTCTTTTTTGGTAGAAAATTCATCTTTTGGGTTCAAAATTGAATTATTTTGTTGAGAATTCATTTTTCGCCTTTTTTCGAAATCCGCGAGAAAATTAAAAAAATCTTCAAAATCAAAAAAATGGCGGTGGTTTTTGTTAAAATGTTAATAGTCAATTTTCTCAAAAAACACACACTTATATTCTTTGCCAATTTTTTGCTGAATTGGTACTATCATAAGGAAAATACCTTTCGAGTTTAATGCGGGCTAAATTACTGTTGTGGCCAGGAGAATTTTTTTTCATAAAAACGAATTTTCGCATATTTCTTGAAAACAACAACAGATACAAAAAAAATGTTGAGAAAATAGTTTGCACATTTAAAAAAGTTCTACAAGAATGAAAAAAATCAATTTTCATAAACAAAAAATTCTCTTCATTCCTGGCTTATGGAAATACCCATCATTTTTCTTCAATATTAAAAAAAAATGCATTCATATGAGGAAAACTCTATGTGAGTTTTACGTGGGCTGAACAATTTTTTCATCAGAAAATTATTTTTCATAAATTCGAATTTTCAAATTTTTTGCTGAAACAACTCTAATGAAGAATCTGAATAAATAGATAATAAGAATCTGAAAACGTGGGTCCAGGTATTATTTATTTTTTAAACTGAGATTCAAACAAAGTTTTTATACATAATTGAAAAATACCTGGATAAATATGAAATATATTTATATATATTGGATATAAAAACTTTTCAGTCAAAAAATTTCTTGTCTTGACAATAATTTTGTAACTTAATTGTTTCAGCAAAAAATTTGAAATTTCGAATTCATGAAAAATAATTTTCTGATGATAAAAATTGTTCAGCCTACGTAAAACTCACATGGAGTTTTCTTCATATGAACGTATATATTTTTTTAAATGTTGCAGAAAAATGGTGGGTATTTCCATAAGACAGGAATGAAGAGAATTTTTTGTTTATGAAAATTGAATTTTTCCATTTTTCTCGGAAATGGTACAAGATATCGTAAATGCGTAAGAAAACTTTTTGTAGAACTTTTTTAAATGTGCAAACTATTTTCTCAACATTTTTTTGTATCTGTTGTTGTTTTCAAGAAAAATGCGAAAATTCGATTTTATGAAAAAAAATTCTTCTGGCCACAAAAGTTATTTAGCCCGAATTAAACTCACAAGTTATTTTTCTTATGATAGTAAAAATCCAACAAAAAATTGGCAAAGAATATAAGTGTGGGTTTTTTGAGAAAATCGACTATTAACATTTTCACAAAAACCGCCGCCATTTTGTTAATTTTGAATATTTTTTTAATTTTCTCGCGGATTTCGGATTTTGAAAAACAAAGTCAAAAATTCAAATACGCATCACTCTGTAAAAAATTTTTTTTTTGCGCATCGCAAACATATGTATCGCCTCATTTCCTCTAAAAAACAACATATATTGTCCCCGAGAGATTCTGCAACTTCAAGTGTAGAACCTGCCTGATTTGAAATGGATTTGGTCTATATCTTTTAAATCTTACGACTGATTTTTTAAAATTGAATTTTAATCTCGTAACTAATTCGTAAGTCGTTTTTTACACCTTGTAAGATTGACCATCTCAATAAATTTATTAACTCTGGCGAAAGTATCGCATAGGAATTCCTTCCGAACCAAGTCAAAGTCATCCGAATCATTCCGGAATCTGTATTTTATCCAATCCGAGTTAATTCGAACTAATCCGAAAAAAATTCTATATTTCGTTCGATCCAAATCGGTCAAAAATTAATCCGACTCAATCCGGTTCAATCCGAATGAATCCGAACAAAATTTTCAATCCGACTGAATCCGAACTCGGATTGACCTAAAACGATTTTCAATCCGAATGAATCCAATTCGATCCGACTTCGGGTTGATCCGGATTCATCTGGATTGAAACTTTGGTTCGGATTGGACCGGATTGAGTCGGACTAATTTTTAAACGATTTGAGTCAAACCAAATGTAGAACTTTTTTCGGATTGGTTCGAACTGACTCGGATTAGTTCGGATACACATTCCGGAATGATTCGGATTGGTTCGGAAGGAATTCCTATCCGATACTTTTTTCAATGAAGATTATTATTATTACACTTTTTTAGATTTTTTGTAAATATGGTTCCCCTGATGATGGAAATGGTGTATTTCCGAAACGTTGGGTTTTCAAAATTTTAATAAACTTGTCCGACAGAGTTGATACAACATTTTGTTGTTCTTCTTTCTCCTATTTTAAATTTCTCGGACTTTAAAGACTCTTATATAATGGGAGACTTTCCAATTTAAAAAATTAAACTTCAGTCAGAAATTGTTGAATTTTTTTATATCAAAGTTAAAAGAAACTAGTCACTTCCCTGAAAAGGGAATTAAGAAAATGGAGAAAAGGGACAAGTAGTGGAGAAGAATATAGGAGAAAAAAGAAGGAGTATACTGAGTTGTGTGATCAAAAAAAAGAGGAGGAAATTAAAAGGTTTGAAGAAGAAGCGGAGAAGGCTAGGACGGAAGAAGAGGTTTGGAAGGTGGTAAATAGACAGAGACGAAGAAGGAAAAGAGTAAACCAGGATATTGAGATGGTAGAATGGAAAAAATATTTTATGGAATTACTAGGAGGGTTAGGAGAGGTTAGGAAAGGAGGAAAAGATGGTAGGGAAACAGATGAGGAGGAGGACATTACAAGGGAAGAAATAGAGAAGGTATTAGGGATGATGAAAGATGTAAAGGCACCTGGTATAGATCAGATTCCAAATGAAGTATGGAAATAGGGGGGGGGGGGGACAGAATTAAAGGAATGGGCATGGATAATGTGCAATAGAGTATGGAGAGGAGAGGGGTGGCCAGAGTTATGGAAAGAAGGAGTAGTGATTCCAATAGTGAAGAAAGGCAAAGGGGAGGAGGTTAAAGATTATAGGGGAGTGACACTAAAGCCAACACTCTATAAAGTATATGTGACTGTTCTATCGGAGAGGTTAAAAAAAGAAGTTGTGGAGAAAAAGATAGAGCCACCGAATCAGACAGGGTTTAGAAAAGGGATGGGGGTGATGGACAATATATATGTTCTGAACTATTTATTAAATAAGAGGATTAAAAGGGAGAAAGGGGCAATGGTGGCAATATTCGTGGATTTGAAGGCGGCGTTTGACTCATTAGACCGAGGCGAGATAGAAAAAGTTATGGTGAAAAAGGGGATACGTTGGTGAGAGTAGTAAGGCAAAAATGTCCTCTGAGCCCACTTTTATTTAATATATTAATATCAGATTTGGAAGAAGAAATGAAGAGAAAATGGTGGGGAGGAGTTAGGATAGGGAACGAAAAGATATATACACTGGCATACGCAGACGATATAGTGTTGATGGCAGAGGATGAAGAAGGGATGGCGGGCTTAATTACAGGATTAGAGAAATACTTAGATGGGAAAAAGTTGAATTTAAATGTAGAAAAGACAAAGATAATGAGGTTTAGGAAAGGAGGGGGAAGAAAGAAAGAATGGACTGGGAGATGGAAGGGAATAAAATTAGAAGAAGTGAAAGAGTTTAAGTATTTGGGATATAACTTGCAAGCAAATGGAGATCATAGAGCTCATATAAGAGAAAGGATAAAAAAAAGCAGCAGGGGTAATGAAACAGATATGGGGAATAGGAAAAAGAAGGTTTAAAAAAATTGGAGAAGGAGAATCTGGTTATTTGATACGCTGGTATGGCCGGTATTAGGTTATGGAGTAGAGATATGGGGATGGAAAGAAAGGAAAGAGATTCAGAGTTTACAAGAAAGGTATATAAGATGGACGCTAGGGGTAGACTGGAGGACACCGGGATATATGGTGAGAGAATAAGCGCAAAGGGATAAATTAAGTACTAGAGCGGGAAAGAGGGCCTGGAATTTTGAGACGAAGCTGAGGGAGGGAAAGGGAGGGGAGTTAGCGAGAAAGTGTTTGATGGAGGTAGAGGGGAGGAGAGGGAGGGCGATGGAATTGACGAGATGGGAAGAAGAAAGAAGGGAGTTCTTTAAGGCTAGAGGTATAGAAGACGAGACTGGAGTCAACTATGAAGAAGTGGAAGAAAAGAATAGGGAAAGACAATTAATAGAAAGATGGGGGATGATTGAGGAATCAAAATATAATAAATGGTATAAGATGATAAAAAAGGAAGGAGTACCAAAGTATTTAGAAAAGGGATGGGGAGAGAAAAGATGGACCAGAATAGCAAAATTTAGATTGGGAAATGAGGTAAGGGCAGGTATGTATTGGGATAAGAAAGAGAACAGGAAGTGCAGAATCTGTGAATGGAAAGAGGAAACATGGGAGCATGTATGGGAAGGATGTAGGAGAGAAATGGAAGATAAAGGAAGCTGGCAAGAGAATGTGGTGAAGATTCTAGGTGAGGATGGTTTGGGGGAAGAGTGGACGAAGGAGTTAGAGGGTGTTAGGGGAGCAAATGAGAAAGAATGAAAGAATGGATGGAAAAAAATGGCAAAATGGAGTTACAAGAGAAGTGAAAGGAAAAGGAAACGGAAGTCGCTTAAATTAGAAGCGTAAAGATTTGTAAGTAATGGTTATGTAATAGCATAAGTAAATTAAGTTGCGTTTGTGTTATCGCCCTCTCTCTCTCGCTTGCACTCTCGCTTTCGATCGCTCGCTCACTCGTTCGCTAACACGTCCCAAATTGCGCTATCGTCCAAAAATAGAAATAAGGATATAGATATAAGATTTTCTGTAAATAGGTGTAAATAACTGTAAATAGTAAGGATAAGATTTCATAAAACATGTAGAAGGAAGTGTTGTAAGAAATGCAAGTCATGTAAACCCTTAGGGGACACATTATGAATAAAGAAGAAACTAGTCACTTCCCGTCTCTCAAACTGATAACGTTATCAATATTACAAACACTGGCATTACAATCTAACGAAATAAGAAATTGTTGGGATTTTTTTTCCAAAATTGTTTCTAATTCCAAACTATGTCTGGCCATAGTCCGGGAAATCTGGACTTGGGAGTTGGCACGCTACATTGTATAGCATCGCCGCCCCTGCTCATTTTTAATAAAAAAATAAAAGCTAAAATTGATGAAAATTTTAATTTGATACATTTTACATAAAACTAATAACCGTTCATTTAGGATGAGAATGTAATTTGAAAGGGAAACTTAAAATCTATATTTTAATATACATAGATAAAAAGGCATTCGTGTTTTACATTAATTTGAATCGTTTGATACGTAATTCCTAGAAAGATGAAAAATAGTGTCGCAAAACATTCAGAAACTAATCTTTGTTTCCTTCAAATATAAGTTGGCTACGTGTGTCAAGGTAAATAATGATACATGTGAATAAAATTTATATGAAATGCGGCTTTTGCTGGTCTGTGTATGCCAACTAAGCACCTCAGATAAGGGCTTCTACGATCTGGGCTCGAAGAGGAAATAGCTCAAGTTCACAAAAAGTATATATACTGATAGCAGCAGAATATTCGTCATTCACCTGTGGAAAAGTTTTTGAGTCACCAGTTTGACCTGCATTTGGAAACAATGAAGGTCCTTTATATTCTTGTCATGGACGTCATTCTTAATAATATAGGTAAATATAGAAAAATTCAATATTTTTCTTGTAATATATATTTTTTGTAGGGTTTCTTAGCCTTTCCCTAAATGGCCTGCCCTGTAGAATTCTCTCTAAGCGCGTTAGGTTTTTTCTCGTGCCACGTCATGCGTCACATATGTTATAGAAAAAGAACAGACTGATGCTGCCAATTGCCGACTTCATTTTGTATTTTCCCTTATAGTTTCGGTCAGTTGTCCGTCCGTCGTACTTTTTTCCCGCAAGTGAGGGGTGAGCAAAGTGAGGGGTGAGCAAGTGAGGGGTGAGCAAGTGAGGGGAGGGAAAGAAGTGAAGTGGGGGCAATTAAGAGGAGGGGCAATAGGGGAGTGAGATGAAGTGAAGAGAGAAGAAGTAGGGGAAGTAGGAGAAGTGAGTGGAGTGCCGAGGCGATCGTCAATTCGCCGACGGCTACCTGCGACCTCTTCCCCCTCTACTGCGCTTGTCGGCGACGTATTCCCCTCCTGCGCTGCTGACTGGTAACGTGGTCGGTATATTCGCCGACGCAATGCTTCTTCTTACTGCGCGTGTGTCGTTGAGCGCGGGCTAATTCAAAATGAATAAATTAGTTTTCATTTATCTTGTGACGAAAATTGTAGTTGAATGATAGTATTATCCATGAAGTAAAATTTCCCAACTACACAAATACACAAAAATTAAGAATTGTAATAGAAACTCAACAACACATGCAGCACTAAGAAGGAGCATTGCGTCGGCGAACATACCGACCTCATTCCAATTGATGTCTTACAGAGAATTGTCTACGTAATTAATGTCCTACTAGGCTACAAACTCTAATATTTTTCAATGATTTAGCAAAACTATATCATAGGTATATTAAGAAATTGAAATTCATCAGTTTCTATCTCTACTTTCAGAATTAAGTTTACAATCTGGCTATGATCCCGATCCTTTCGCCGCACATTGGACGAACGAAAGTCCTTATCATCCTGTCGCACAACCTTCATTCGAACATCATCCTGTCGGACATCCTTCATTCGAACATCATCCTGTCGGACAATCTTCATCCGGACATCATCCTGTCGGACAATCTCCTGTCGAACAACCTTCTGTCCAACAATTTTATAACGGAGCATATGCTTTTCTCGGGGATCCTTCTTATGAGAATAGTATTCCAATCATTTATCCTAGTACCGCTGTTCTTCATGCAGGACCCTATCCTACTGATATACGACCTCCTTTTGAGAATCCAGAGTTGCTAACGTACAAGGACGTTTATCTTCCTGATGGCTTATTTGTATATATAGAGAGGAGGCTTCTCTGCGTACCACGTGATATACGGTATCGGGTATTATATTCAATTCCCGATCATCAATACCTTGGAATACTCGAAGGCAATCAAGTTCAGTATTTTGTGGCATTATATGCTATATATGATCACAATTACCATCAAGTTACAGTACCCGAAGTTCTTAATGTACACGAAACTTATAAAGCCCAGCTAATGCACGAGGAAGAAAAAGCAGAACTCAGAAACCTTCGACATTTTTTGTTTCCTGCAGTGAGACCCAGCAGAGAGCTTACAGTCGACGACTTCTTTCGAGCACCAAAAAATAAGCGGAAAAAAAGGAAACAAACAAAGTAAGAAAACAAACTGAGATAATTTCGTGTTTTTGAACAGTCTCGGAATAATTCTTCAGTGAAAAAGCGTCGTCTGCTATGTAGTTGACAGCAGTGCAAAGAACATGAAAGTATAAATGAAATCGGTCTGGAAATCAGGACACGAGATTTTAAAAACATTGCACTTGTTACATTTTCATTTAAAAATTGATTGCACTTATCGCGGAAAAATGAAGATATGTTTTATTGAATAAAGCACTTGACTAGACGAAAATTCGCCACATTAACTATGATCTTCACCATAGTTCACAAGATCTGAGGTAGGAATTTCCGTCCTGAAATTTTATTCATGATACCATTTTTTGAATAATAATTTGAAATATATTCTTACATTGGGATTGACTTTTAATTATTAATATTCAAACATAATTTTATGCTGAAATAAATTGAAGATGCAATTTATTTATCATATCAGAAATCTTGTTAATGCTGCAAACTCAAAATTAATTCCATTCCTATTTTTCTTTTTGTTCGAAAACAAACGATGGTTCTTGTTGTGTCAAGTTCTTTATTTTCATTCGCGAAAAATACGTTTCAATTTCGGCGATAAGTCCCATTATTTTAAAAATAATAATTAAGTAAGCGAAAAATTGTTTTATTTCTGCTGTCCTGATTTATAGCTCGAATTCACTCATACTTTGCTTTCCCATTGCTGCTAATGACGTAGCAGACCATCCTCAGAGATCAATAGTTGAACGAGCTGTCTACCGTTACGGAATTTTCCGTAAGAATAACCCCTTTTCCAGCTAGTCCAGGGCTAAAGTTACGAAAAATTCCGTAATAATATGCAGTGCCATATTTGAAACCATTCTTTACGCATGCAGTATATATCTAAATTTTCAAATTGTATTCTTTAATTCTTGTCAATGATATTTCAAAAAATTAAACTCAATAGCATCAAATAAAAACTATTTCCAACAGCCAACTCTGAATTTATTTCTACCTTTCATTTAAATTTGCGCGCGCATTAAGATCAAAGCGTCAATTTTCTACCAAAAATGGAACAGTTAAATTCTTAGTTGTAAAATTAATTTAAGAACAAAAATTTTAAAACCTAGATAAATTTTCAACCCAAGAGATTAATATTCAATTAAAATGATGAATCTTCAACTAGAATACATTAATTTTTAGTTAAAAGTTGAGTTTTAACAAAAAAACAACGATTTAAATAAAAACTCAAATCTTCAAACAAAAGAGCTGAATTTTCAACGAAAAATATAACGGTTGATATTTCAACCAACACAGATTTTAATTTTAAATCAAGAACAGTTCAAGCCAACCAAAAAAGAAGAATTTTCAACAAAATATTTTTCAACAAAGTAGATTAGTTTTTAACCAAATGGTTTAATTTTTAACCCAAAAACATAAATTTTTAGCCAAAGAGATTAATTTTCAACCCAAAAGACCAATTTTAGGAAAATACATGAATTTTCAACTAAGAAAAAATTTTCAATACAAATGAAATAGTTAAATTTTCAACTAAAAAAAAATTCTACTGAAAAGGCTAAATTTTGAACTAAAACTGGAATAATTACCAGTTTAGTTGAAAGAATGAATTTTCAACAATATAGTTAAATTTTCAATTAAAGAAATCAGTTTTCTGCCAAAATAGTTGAATCTGCAACCCAACAAAGACAATTTTTAAAAAATGACTTTTCAATAATTTGAAACATTCATGTCCTTAGTTGAAAACTTAAATATTTGGTTGAAAATGAGTTTTTTTTGTTGAGAATACATTTTTTTTAAACAGAAAATTTAACTATTCCATTTTTGGTTGTGAAATTGATATTTTTATTTTGGAAATTATCTATTCTAGTCAAAAAATTAACTGTTTAGTTAAAACCAGATCAAAATTAAAAATATAAAAGATATAACATTCACAAAGAAAACTCATTTCTATCGTTGAAAATTTAAGCATATTTTCGAAAATTCATTTTTTTTAAATAAAAATTTAACTATATCATTTTTAGTTAACAATTTATCTTTTTTAGTTGAAAACTTCACTATTTATTTGGTTGAAATTTTAACTACGTTGTTAAAAATTTAGTTTTCTGGTTGAAGATACTTGATTTTAATTGAAAATTTTTTGGGTCAAAATTCAACTAATTTCCTGAAATTTATAACTTTTTCTTGGTTAAAAATAAATTTTTTGAACTGAAAATTTATCTATTTAATTTTTGGTGAAAATTTGTCTTCCTTAGTTGAGAATTCATGTATTTTGTTAAAAATTGTTCTTGTTTTATAGAAAATTGAGATTCCTGATTAAAAATTCATCTTTTTTTATTTAAAATTGAAATCTGTTTTAGTTCAAATTTCAAGCTATTAAATTTTTCGTTGAGAATTCACCTCGTTTGGTTGAAATTTAATCTTCTTTGTAGAAAATTCAACAATTTTCTTAGAAATTCTTTTTATTTTTTTGGTTGAAGATTCTTTATTTTAGTTAAAAATTCATTTATTTTGTTGAAAATTTAACTATTTTTTTTTTAATTTGGTTTAAAAATAATGTCTTTACTGATAATTTAACTATTCCATTTTTGGTTAATTGAGATTTTATTGCAATTTTTGTCGTTTTTCCAAAAACTTAATTTATTCATTTCCAAGGTTATTTTTTACGATTTAAACAAAAAATACGCATCCTATCAAAAAATAATTCGGAACAGATTTCTAGATCTTTTTTGGGTGTACAACTTTTGTTAATTAATTTTTTTCATATCTTGTGTTGTTTTTCAAAAATATGATTTTTTTATTGTCAATGTTATTTTTTGCGATTAAACCAAAAAATGGGCGTTCTATAAAAAAATAATTAATAATAAATTTGTAGTTTTTTTTTTTTGATAAACAACTACATTTTTTTCGTAGCTTCTGTCGTTTATCCAACAATTTTACTTTTTATTTTTAATGTTGTTTTATTACGACTAAAACAAAAAACTACGCGTCCTATCAAAAAATGATTAATAACAAATTTGTATTTGTTTTTTGGATGAACAACTTGTGTCTATCAATTTTTTTTTTCGTACTTTTTTCCATACATTTTTTATTTTCATTTTTAATGTTATTTTTGCGATTAAATCAAAACACCCTATAGAAAAATGATTATTAACAAATTGTTAGCTCTTTTTTCGATGAACAACTTTTGTCTATTCATTTTTTTCGTAGCTTGTGTTTTTTGTCGAAAAATGTAATGTTTTTATTTTATTAATGTTTCTTACAGATAAAACAGAAACTATGAGCCCTATCAAAAAGTGATTAGGAATTTTTGACTTTTGATTTTCTTTTTGTGTGATCAAAATTTGAATTTTCGATTTTTCAAGAAAATTCAAAAAGTTGTTATGGTAATATTGTGGGGCTTTCAAAAAGCAATGTTTTTCTTTTCCTAAATTTTTTTCATTTCTTGCGTTGTTTGGCCTAAAATTTTCATTTTCGATTAATTTTTTTAATTTTGTGAATGCTATAACTCTGATAATTCTCTTTTTATCAAAAACATTCGAGCATACGACTTTTAAAATTAAATTTCAAACCATCGACAGCTGAAATTTAGTGATTGTGAATTCTCTTTTGTTAAAGCTCTTTCGGCTTCAACGAAAATTTTAATGATTTCACAAAGATTTTAAAAATTTCGTAAAGATTTCAGGTAGATTTAAAAGATTTCGTCAAGATTTTAATAATTTCCCAAAGATTTCACAAAGATTTTAGATATTTCGGATAGATTCATTAGATTTCATAAAGACTTCAATGATGCTTCAAAGATTTCATTAATTTCTCAAATATCGCCAAATGTTTCAAAAGTATTTTAAATATTCCGCCAAGAGTTTCAAATATTTCAGAAAGATTTCACAAAGATTGCAATGATTTTTCAAAGATTTAAAAAATTTCACAAATATTTCGCAAAGATTTTGAATAGATTTAAAAGATTTCACAAAGATTGAAATTATTTCACACAAATTTCAGACAGATTCCAATGATATCCAAAAGATTTCAATAATTTCCCAAATATTATCAGATATTTCAAAAATATTTTAAAAATTTGGCAAAGATTTCCAAAGATTTAATGATTTTCCAAATATTTAAAAAATTTCACAAATATGTCGCAAAGATTTTGGATAGACTCAAAAGATTTCAATTATTTCACAAAAATTTCAGACAGATTTCGATGATTATCCAAAAATTTCACAAAGATTTCAATAATTTCACAAATATTGACAAATATTTCAAATATTTTGAAAAGATTTCCAAAGATTTCAGAAAGATTTCAATGATTTTCTGACGATTTCAAATATTTCGTAAAGATTTCGGATAGATTTAAAAGATTTGAAATATTTCACAAGAATTTCAGATAGATTTCAAAGGGCGCAGAAAAATTTCAATTATTTCCAAAGGATTTCACAAAGATTTCCATATTTTCACAAATATCATCAAATATTTAAAAAATATTCAAAAGATTTCACAAAATTTCAATGATTTCTCAAAGATTGCCAACAGATTTCAAATATTTCACAAAAATTTCAGATAGATTTCAAGGATTTCCCAAAAATTTCACAAATATTTCAATAATTTCATAAATATTGCCAAATATTTCAAAAATATTTCAAATATTTTCCAAAGATTTCAGAAAGATTTCATAAAGATTTCAATGATTTTCTGACGATTTCAAAGATTTCAAATATTTCACAAA
>CAKNYM010050361.1:131983-143316 GCA_932195095.1 Andricus curvator
AACTAAAAGAAAAAGATAAGTTTTCAACCAAGAAGATTAATTTTCTAGCAAAAAAGACGACTATTTAACCAAGACCCAAGAAGATTAATTTTCAAATAAAAAAGACAAATTTTCAACCAAATAATGGAAATTCCAACTAAAAAAGATAAATTTTCAACCAAAATAATAAATCCTCAACCAGAATAGACTAATTTTCCACCAAATAATTGAATTTTCAACAAAAAGATGAGTTTTCAAACAAGAAGATTAATTTTCTAGCAAAAAGGACGAATTTTGAGCAAAACAGTTGAATTTTCAACCAAAGATTTTTTTTTCAAAAGAAACATGTGAATATTTAACCAAGACCAAAGAAGATGAATTTTCTAGCAAAGAGGTGAATTTTCAGCAAAGCAGTTGAATTTTCAACAAAAGAATTGTTAAAAAAAAAATGAATATTCAACCAAGAAGATTAATTTTTGAAAAAGGCGAATCTTTAGCAAAATACAATACAAAATAGTATTTTTAGGTTGAAAATTCCACTGTTTTGTAGAAAATTCGTCTTTCCGACTAAAAAATTAAAAACTTTGTTTAAAATATTTTTCTCTCTTTCAACCAAATAATGGAACTTTCAACTAAAAAAGATAAATTTTCAACCAAAGAGATGAATTTTCAACTAAAATGATAAATTTTCAACCGAGCCAGACTAATTTCCAATGAAATAGTTGAATTTTCAACAAGAAGATGATTTTTCATTCAAGAAGATTAATTTTCTAGCAAAAAGGACGAATTTTGGGCAAAATAGTTGAATTTTCAACCAAAAAAAGATCAATATTCAACCAAAACCAAAGAAGATTTATTTTCGAACAAAAAAGACGAATTTTTAGCATAATACATGAACTTTCATCCAAAAAAGATAAATTAGCAAGCAAAAAGATGAATCTTCAACAAAAAAATTCATTTTTAATAAGGAAGTTCAACTTTCAACCACATATTAGAATTTTCAACCAAAACAAGAAAACTAAATTTCAACCAAAAAGTTAATTTTCAATTAAGGAGCTGAATTTTCATCTAAAATTATGAATCTTCAACTCGATCTATAACCAAAATAGATTAGCTTTTAACGGGAAAGTTGAGTTTCAGCCAAAAAGTTCAATTTTTTACCAATTTTTTTTTTACAAAATGCATGAATTTTTATGAAAATAATAGAATTCTTATCTAAAAAGGATAAATTATCAACAATAAAGAAGTTAAATATCATCCAAAAATAAAATAGATGAGTCTCCTGCTTAAAAATTAAAAAAGACTAAAATTCAACAAAATACTTAAATTTTCAACCAAAGAGAAGGAGTTTTTAATTGAACCAAAAGGTTAATTTTTCTACCAGATTTTCGAATTTGCAAGCCAAAAATAAGAATTAACAGAAATTTATCTATTTTGATTGAGGATTCAAATATTCGGTTGAAATTTCTCCATTTTTGGTTAAAACTATTTAGTGGAATTAACTTTTTTGTTGACAATTCATATTTTAAGGATTGAAAATTCAACAATTTGGTTAAAAAATCAACTATTTTGTGGAAAAGTGGTATTTTTCTCATTAATTTAACTACTTTTTTATTTTAAATTAAAATCTTTTTTGGTTAAAATATCACATGTTGCATTTTTTTCAGAATTCATATTTTTTGGTTGAAAATTTAAGTACTTGTTTAAAAGTTGAACTATTTTGCCAACATTTTATTTTTTTCGGTTAAAGATTCATCATTTTATTTTAAAATTCTTATTTTTTAGTCAAAAATTAATATTTTTGGTTGAAAATTCTTTTTTTTTTGGGTTAAATATTCAACTATTTTGGTAGAAAATTGAACTATTTAGCTAAATTGACTTTATTTTAAGGATTAAAAATTCATCCACCTTTTTAGAAAATCCGTTTTTGGCTTGGAAATTCAACAATTTGGTTGAAAAATCAAATATCTATTTTGTTGAAAAGTCGTATTTTTGCTTATTAATTTAACTACTTTTTTAATGTAAATTAAAATCTTTTTTGGTTAAAATATCAAAACTGGCATTTTTTTGAGAATTCACCTTTTTGTTTGACAATTCATATTTTTTGGTTGAAAATTCAACTAATTTTTTAGAAGTTGAACTATTTTGTCAAAAATTTATTATTTGGTTGAATATGAATATTCATCATTTTATTTAAAAATTCATCTTTTTAGTAAAAAATTAATATTTTTCGTTGAAAGTTCATCTATTTTGTTGAAAATTCATCTTTTTGGGATTAAAAATTCAACTATTTTCGCAGAAAATTAAACTATTCGGTTGAATTAACTTTTTTATTGACAATTCATATTTTAAGGGTTAAAAATATAACCGCCTTTTCAGGAAATTCGTTTTTTCTGCTTCAAAATTCAACAATTTGGTTGAAAAATCAACTATTTTGTGGAAAAGTCTTATTTTTTAATTAATTATCAAATATTACATTTTTCTGAGAATTCATCTTTATTGGTTGAAAATTCAACTATAAGTTTGGGACTTTAACTACTTTGCTGAAAATTTATTTTTTTGGTTGAAGATTCAACATTTTGTTTGAATATTCGTTTTTTTATTAAAAAATTAATATTTTTGGTTGAAAATTCGTTTTTTTTAGTAAAAAAATTCAACTATTTTTGTAGAAAATTAAACTCAATAACTTGGTTGAAATTTTATGTTGTTTGTTACAAATTCGATTTTTTTGTTGAACATTAATTTCTTTAACGGAAAATATAACTATTCTATTTTTTGGTTGGATATTATTGAAAATTTATCTTTTTTGGTAGAGAATTAATATTTGTGGTTGAATTTCATCTTCTTAGTTAAAAATTCATTTTTTTTTGTCAAAAATTAAACTATTCGATTAAAAATTAATTTCCTTTGTAGAAAAATTTTTTTTATTGTAGAAAAAATAAACCTCTTGAACAAAAATTCATATTTTTGGTTGAAAATTAAACTTTTTGGATAAAATAAAAATACATTTATTCTGTTGAAAATAAGTTTTTTTTTGGGAGAAAATGGTCCTCGTGGTTGAAATTCATATTTTTGCTTAAATATTTTCTTGTGAATTTTTGGTTGAAAATTTATCAATGTTAGCTGAAAATTCAACGGTTTACTTGAAAATTAATTTTATAACTGAAAATTTAACTATTCCACTTTGGTTGACAATTTCTTATTTTGTTTTTTTTTCATTGAAGAATAATTTTTTCAACTAAAAATGCAACTATTCTTAGTTAAAAATTCATGCATTTGGTTAAAATTCAATTTTTTTGTTAGAAAATTAGGATTCTTGCTTGAAAATTCATCTTTCTCGTTAAAAACTGAACTATTTTGTTGAAAATTCAACTATGTGGTTCGAAATTAATGTATTCTCTGAAAATTTGTCTTTTTTCGTGGAAAACTAATCTTCTTACTTAAAAATTCATCTTTTGGTGAAAAATTGAACTATATTGGTGGAAAATTCAACTATTTTGTTGAAAATTCGTTTTTTTTTGGTTGAAAATTTAACGATTCCATTTTTGATTGTAAATTTATATTTTTCAGTTGAAAATTCATCCTTCTGGTAGAAAATTGATTAATTTGAATATTTTCTCGAAAACTCATTTTTTTAGTTCAAAATTAATTTCTCAGCTTAAGACTTAACTATTTCATTTTTGGTAAATATTTTTTTTCTTAGTTAAACGTTCATGTATTTGACTGAAATTAATTTTTTTTTTTGCTTGAAAATTGATCTGTTTGGCTGAAAACTAATTTATTTTGTTCAATAATTGAACTATTTTGTTGAAAATTCGTTATTGTGGTGTTTTAAATTCATTTTTTTAAACTAAAAATTCATCTCTGTCATTTTTATTGTTTTATCTATTTTCTGAAACTGAAAATGTAACAATTTAATTTTCTTGAGAGAATTCATGTATTTTGTTGAAAATTCGTCTTTTTGGTTGAATTCAACTGTTTTCGATTTGAAATTCATACCTTTTTTGGTTGAAATATCAACTATTAAATTTTTTGTTGAGAATTCACCTATTTTTGCTAAAAAATTAATCTACTTTGCAGAAAATTTAACAATTTTGTCAAAATTTCATTTTTTGGTTGAAGATAGATCATTTTAGTTGAAAATTCGTCGCTTTGGTTGAAAATTTAACTATTGGTTGAAAATTAGTTTTTTGGTTGGAAATTAATGTTTAAACTGAAAATTTATCTATTAAATTATTTATGAACAATTTTATCTTTCAGATGAAAATTCAACTACTTCGTAAAAAAAAAAATTCCGTACAAAATTAATTCAAAAGTCAACTATTTTGTTAAAAATTCATCTTTTTAGTTGAGGATTCAACTATTTTTTTTGAAAATTCGTTTGCTTTTGTTTTAAATCAACTGTTTTTTATTTACAATTGAGACCTTTTTCGTTTAAAATACCAACTATTAAATTTTTTGTTGAAAATTTACTTCTTTTGGTGAAAAATTAATCTACTTTGAGAGAATTTAACAATTTTCTAAATACGTCATTTTTTTAGTTGAGGATTTATAATTTAGTTGGAAATTCATCTTTTTGGTTTAAAATTTAACTTTATTGTTGAAAAATCATTGTTGTTTCTTTTAGAAATTTTTTTTTAACTGAAAATTTAACTATTCCATTTGAATCTTTATAATTTTACTTGAAACTTCATCTTTTTGATTGAAAGTTTAACTATATTTTGTTGGAAATTCTTTTTTTTCATTAAAAAATTAATCTTCTTGGTTGATAGTTCATGTTTTCAGTTGAAAATTCAACTATTTCGTCAAAAGTGTATATATCTTCTTGAAAATTGAACAATTTTTTTAAAAAGTCATTTTTTTGGTTGAGGATTTATAATTTAGTTGGAATTCAACTAGTTGGTAGAAAGTAGAACTACTTTGCTGAAAATTCATTGCTTTGGTTTAAGATTCATCATTTTTGATAAAAATTCACTTCTTCGTTTGAAAATTTCACTATTTTGTTGAAACAGTTGTTTTCCTTTTTTTAGTTAAAAAGTAATTTTTCAAACTGAAAATTTAAATATTTCATTTTAGGTTGAAAGTTTATCTTTTTGTATTCAAAATTTATTTTTTTAGTTGACAATTCATATATTTTGTTAAAAATTCATATTTTTTAATAAAAAATTAATCATTCTCTTTGAAAATGTATCTTTTTGGTTGAAAATTCAATTGTGCAGTTGAAAATTTAACAATATTGTTCAAAATTCGACTTTTTTAATCGGAAATTAATCTTCTTAGTAAGAACCTTATCTTGTTGGTAAAAACTTCAACTATTTGATTGAAAATAAACTTTATTGTTAAAAATTCATATTTTCGGATTTAAAATTCAATTGTTTTTTAGAAAATTCGTCTTTTTGGTTTTGAAAATCAACAACTTGGTTACAAATTTAATTTTGTTTTTGGCTAAAAAAATATTTCTTAAATGAAAATTCTACTTGCTTTTTGAAAAATTGTTTAAAAGTTCATATTTTTCAGTGACAAATCCATCTTTTTTCTTCGAAAATTATTCTTTTTTGGTTGAGAATTCAACTATTTTGTGAAAAATAAATTATTTGTTAAAAATTCCTCTTTTTTGCTTGAAAATTCAACTGTTTTGAAGAAATATCTGGTATTTTTTAAAAGTTAATATTTTTTAGTTAAAAATGCAACTTTGTTGTTGAAAATTAATTTTTTTGTTGTCAAAAATTAAACCTCTATGCTAAAAATGAACTTTTTGGTGAAAATTCATATTTATGGCTTAAAAATTGAACTTTTTAAAAAAAAATCTTCTGTTTTGTTGAAACTTCTCCAGTTTCAGTTAAAAATTCAACTTTTTGGTTAGAAGTTAATCCTTCTTGTTTAAGAATTACACTATTTTGTTAAAAATAAACTTTTCTGTTAGAAATTCCTATTTTTGGTTTAAAAGTTTAACTGTTTTGAAGAAAAATCTTCTCTCTTGTTGACAATTTATATTGTCAGGTTGAAAATTAAACTATTTGTAGAAACTTCCTCTTTTTGCCTTGAAAATTCAATAATTTGTTAAAAATATTTGTTCTTTCTTGACTGGAAAGTCTTCCTTGTTTTGAAAATTGTATAATCTTTTTTGGTTTCAACAGTTAATTTCAACTGCTTTGAATTTAAAATAGAAAAATTTTTTATTGAAAATTACTTTTTTAAACTCAAAATCTGTTTCAGTTTTGACTATTTGGTAGAAAAATCCACTATTTGGGTGAAAATTAATTTTTTTTTCAAGAATCATATTTTCGGGCTGAAAATTCAACTGTTTGTAAAAAATTGCCTTTCAGCTTAGAAATTCAACTATTCAATAGAAAAATCAACAATTTGGTTAAAAATTCATGTATTTAGTTAAAAATATAATTTTTTTTGAAAACTTGTATTTTTATGTTGAAAATTCCACTCTTCTGTAAAAAATTCATCTTTTCGACTTCAAATAAAAAACTTTGTTTAAAATATTTTTCTCTCTTGACTGAAAAATCCTTCTTGGCCGAAAATACAACCATTTTGTTCAAAATTCGTCTTTTCAGGTTAAATTGAGCTGGTTTTAATTTTTTTTTAAATATCTTTATTGGTTTAAATATCAACTATTAAATTTTTAGTCGAAAATTAATCTTTTTTGTTAAAAATGGAACTTCTTGATTGAAAGTTGAACTACTTTGTTGAAAATGATTTGATATGGTTGAAGAATTTTTTCATTTTGAGTAGACTCTCACAAAGCACCCGGTGCTCGGAAAAATGATCCTCACCAAACTCCCGCTTAGTTAAGCCCCTAAGGTTTGGCGGGAATATCTCTGAGACGCATTGGCGAATATTTGAATATCGTCTCGCGCACGCGCAACTAACGCCACGCGCAAGGAGCTCACCGAATTTGGAGGCAATGGAAGGGAGAGGAGCTTGGTGAGAAAGGGCGCTTTGTGAGAAAAGGCGCCTTGTGAGAGTCTACTATAAAACTACATTTACGGCTTCCTAGACTCTGCATCCGAATCAGTCAATAGTGACAGATTCGCAAATAGTGTGGACTGCTTTAAATTACTCGGATTCGACTGACGAATCAGTCAAAAGTGACTTATTGATCAGTGAATTCATAAAAAAAGTTTTAGAAATCATTTTTTTTGTAATAAATATTATTAAATTTTCTTTTAAAAAATCAACTTCTTTAAAAAGATTTCCTTGTACCTTCTGATTATTTTATGAAAAATATATTTCTGGGGAATAAAGACAAATGAAAATCCCGCTCTCCTATACACGCTCAGATGGATCTGCAGATGTCACAGTTTCACAGTCGACAAGTGAATTTCGATAACGCCTCGAGATATTACATATATATGTACATCGGAACCATTTTTGTGATGGATTCTTCCTTGTTACGAAGAAATATATTTTCTCGACCCTACTATTCTCAGTTATTCAGTTCAAGCTTCTTTTTATTTTATTTTTTTCCGGAACCGACCTTCTTGTCTAGGAATTCAATGACGGCTCGCAAAATTCGAAAGTACAATTTTCTGTTTCAGTGTTCTTCGACAAAAAAAAACTCTATCAAATATTTTAATGACAAAATGCTCTAAATATAAGGGAAATAAGGAGATTTTTCATGAAAATAGTAGAATTAATTCTTTTCAACTATTTTTTTTTCTGAAAAAGATCTTCTCCTTTCCCTCCGATGGGAATCGAACCATAGAACTACTGATTCCCGGTTAGGTGCTTTTCAATTAAGCTACTAGAGATATCAAGAGAAGAAACTTTTTTCAGAAATACACGCATTATCTTGCCAGATGGTACAAATCAAATTTTTTCAAGGAATCTGTATTATCATTAGAGAATAACAGAAAATATTTAACGTCTTTGCAGACTTGATGGAGCTATGAAAGAAAAATTATTTTGAATATTTTTTTTTTGTGAAAAAAGATCTTCTCTTCTTTTTGCAGAAAAAAATTATTTTAATCATTTGTTTTTCTGGAAAAAAATCTTCTCTTCTTTTTCCAGAAAAAAATTATTTAAAATAATTTTTCTGGTAAGTTTGAAAAGACTTTGAATATTTTCTGAAAGTGTTTTTCTGAAAAAAGTTTCTTCTCTCGACCTCTCTAGTAGCTTAATGGAGAAGCATCTGACCGGAGATCAGTAGTTCTGTGGTTCGATTCCCAGCGAAGCGAAAGGAGAAGATTTTTTTTCAGAAAAAAAATAATTTAAAATAATTTTTCTTCAATAGCTCCATCTAGTCTGAGAAGACGTTAAATGTTGTATTTCATTCTCTAATGATGATACAGATTCCTTAAAAAAATAATTCTTTTCAATAACAAAAATAAATCTTCATCAAAATACATGAGTTTTTAACTAAATATTTGAATTTTGAGATAAAAAAATGAATTTTTAAGAAAAATATTTCCCAATTTTAACCAAGTAGCTGAATTTTCAACCAGAAGAGAATTATTCTCAACTCAAAATTTTAATTTTTTACCTAAAAAAAGAAATCTAAACAATAAATGTTATAGCTGATATGTAAAGCAAAAAAGATTTTATTTTTTATTCAAAAAGACAATTTTTTCAAATTTTCAAATAAAAATATAAAATTTCAACCATGACTGGAATAGCTAAAGTTTTAGTTTAAAAGACTGATTAAAAGAAAAAAGGAGTTTTCAACAAAATAGTTAAATGTTTAACAAAAAATGAAATAGTTGATATTTCAACCGACATTTTTTTACTCTAAATCAAAAAAATTTAAATTAAAAAAAAAAACATTTAACAAAATAATTAAAGTTTCTAAAATAGAATCTTCAGCTTTAAAAATAAAATTGGAAAAAAGTAGTTCAACTTCCAAGTAGTTTAATTTTCAATGAAAAAAGACAAATTTTGCACAAAATATATGAATTTTTAACCAAATAGCAGTTTTTTTTTTTGATAAAAAAAAGGACTCTTCAACAAAATAGTTAAATTTTCAACAACGAAGAAAATACTTGATATTTAAACCAAAAGATATTTCAATTCTAAACCAAAAACAGTTGAATTTAAAAAAGGGTGCATTTAAAAAAAAAATTAATTTTTCAAAAAATAATCTTCAATCATAAAAATAAATTTTTTGAAATAGCAGTTCAACTTTCAACCAATTACTAAAATTTTTAACAAAAAAAGATGAATTTCCCACGAAATACATAAATTTTCAATCAGATAGTAAAATTTTCAACTAAAAAAGATCATTTTGAAATAAAAATATGAGTTTTCAACAATGACTGGAATGGTTAAAGTTTCAATTTGAATAATTAATTTTTATACAAAAAAAAAAACGAGTTTTCAGGCAAATAGTTAAATTTTCAAGAAAGAATGAAATGGTTGATATTTGAACTAAACAATATTTTAATTCTAAATTAGAAACAGTTGAATTAAAAAAAAGGACGAATTTTTAACAGAATAATAAAATTTTTCTAAAAAGAATCTTCAACCATAAATATAAATTTTGAAAAAAATAGTCTGACTTTCAAGAAAGTAGTGGAATTTTCTACCAAAAAAGGCGAATTTGCCACAAAATACATAAATTTCTCACCAAATAGTAGAATTTTCAACTAAAAAAACATCAATTTTCAAATAAAAATATAAATTTTCAACCGTGTGACTGGAATAGTTGAAGTTTAAAAAATTAATTTTCATAGAGAAAAACAACGAGTTTTCAACAAAATAGTTAAATTTTCAAAAAAAGAATCTTCAACTATAACAATAAATGTTGAAAAAAGTAGTTAAACTTTCAACCAGGTAGTTGAATTTTCAAAGAAAAAATACGAATTTTCCACAAAATACATGAATTTTAAACAAAACAGCGGGAATTTCAACTAAAAATGATCAATTTGCAAATCAAAATATAAATTTTCAAACCAAAAATATTTTGATTCTAAATCAAAAAGAGTTGTTCAATCCTCATTTCAACCAGATTAACTTCCAACCAATCAGTTTAAAGCATTTTTAACCAAAAAAAAAATGAAATTTCTACCCAACCAAATAGTTGAATTTTGAAGGAAAATTGTAGTAGTTGATATTTCAACCAAAGAAATTTTGAGTCAAAGACATTTGTGCTCATAAAAAAGGACGAAGTTTCTATAAAACTTTTGAATTTTTAAATCAAAATTTTTCATTTTCAAGAAAATAGTTGAATGTTCAACAAAACATGAATTAGCTGATATTGCAATTGACGAATATTTTAATTTTATATAAAAAAAAGTTGAATTAAAAAAGGGATGAAAAAATAGTTGAATCCATAACCAAAAAAGATTAATTTTAAACCAAACAATTTAAACCAATTAGAATACAAAAAGATGAAATAGATGAATTTTCAAACCAAAAAGACGATTTTCTAAATAAAAGAGTTAAATTTCCAACCAAGAACGATTTAATAGTTTAAAGGAAAGAAAAATCATGCAAATTGTTGAATTTTTAAGCAATTTTACTAAGAAAATATTGTTAACTTTTCACTGCGAATTTTTTCGTTTGGCGTTATACACTGATTTCAAAACGAAAATTGAAAAGAGCAAAAAAGAGAAAAGAAAAAAACAGAAGAAAAAATACTAGAGAAAAGAGGAAAGAGGAGAAAGGAAAGAGAACAGAAAAAACGGAGGTGAGAGAAAAGATAAAAGAGGAAAGGGCAAACAGAATAAAAAAGAAGAGAAAACAGAGAAAACAGAAGAGATAAAGGAGAAAAGAGGAAAGAGAAGAAGGGCGAAAAGAGGAAAGAGAAGAAAAGAAAAGAGAAAAAGTGAAAGAGAAGAAGGAAAAGGAGAACAGATAAAAACGAAAATAATAGAAAAGAGGAAAAAAAAGAAAAGGAATAGAGGTAAGCCAAAAAAGAGAAAGGAAAGAGAAAAGACGCAAGAGGGCAGAAAAGCAAAGAGAAAAGACAAAATAGAAAATTGAAAAGACGGCAGAGAAGAAAAGAGAAGAGAAAAGAGAGAAAAAGCAAAAAGTGGAAAGAGAAGAAAAGCGAAAAGAGGAGAGAGAATACAAGTGAAAAGAGGAGAGAGAAGAAAAGCGAAAAGAGGAAAGAGAAAGAAATCGAAAAGAAGAAAGAGAAAGAGAGAATAAAGAGGAAAGATTAAAGATAAAAAGGCAAGAGGAAAGAGGAAAGAAGAAAGAGAAACGAGAAAAGAGAAGAAAGAAAAAGAGAACAGAGAAAAAAGGAGATAATAGAAAAGAGAAAACAGAAGAAATAATAATAGAGATAAGGCAAAAATGAGGAAAGAAAAGAAAAGAGGCAAGGGTAAACGGAGACAAAGAGAAAAGAGGACAGAGGACAGAGAAGAAAAGCAAAAAGAGGAAAGAGAAGAGAAGCAAAAAAA
>CAKNYM010050362.1:7471-83097 GCA_932195095.1 Andricus curvator
GATGTCAGAATTGTGAGTAAAAAAATAAATTTGCGAACGGTTCTCGCAGTTCAAATGCTGTCTTCTGCTATCCGCAGATTTCTCCCTTTCGCAAAATTTATAATTTCCGTGGAAATAATGATTGCCTCAGCAAGAGGCTTCATTCCTATCAATTGTGTTGATCCCAGGATCTCGCAAAACCCCGGTTATTTGACAAGTTTTCTTTCTTTCGTTCTCAAGTGCTTGGGAAAAAATATATATGGGGTCAGTGCCGTGCCTAGAAACAAAAATTCCAAGTCGGATCTAACCAACACCCTTAAGAAACATTGTTATGAATTATACATCAAGAGAGTTTATGAGCAATAAATAATGTTATGAATAGCAGGTATAGGTTTTGCAACAGTTTCAGGGAAAATTATGACACCGCTTTAAGTTTCAAACGGTTTATACTACAAAAAAAACTGCATGAGGCAAAACGTTTTACTCTTGCGCAGAGATGCTAAGAATGAATAATTTGAAAAAATTTTGTAATTAATAATAAAATTGTTTAAAAAATTGTTTAAACAAAAGCTGACCATGACTTCGAAAAAATAACCAAGATGTTCAAAATCAGAAGACTTTTTTGTACCCTTAATTCTCAAACAACAAAAAAACTAATATTAAACAAATCATTTCAATTTTCACCCAAAGGGAGGGAATTTCGACTAAAATGATGAATCTTGAAGAACAATTAAATCAATTTTTAACAGAAGAGCTCAACATTCAACCAAGTAGGTGAATGTTCAACCAGTGAGATAAATTGTTAACCGAAAAGGTTAGTTATCTGCGAAAAAAATAATGGTAAACAATAATCGTAAATTTTCAATCAAAAAGTTGACTTTTCAACTAAAAAAGATAATTCGTTCAATGAAAATATCTGTTCAAAAACCAAAAATGAAATAGCTAACTTTCAGTTGAAAAGTTTATTCTGCACAGAAAAAAAACGTTTTTTCAACCGAATATTTTAGTTTTCAACCTGAGACATGAATTTTTTACCAAAGTGACAAATCTTCAACACAAAAAATTGGTTTTAACAAACCGGTTATACATTCAACAAAAAAAACTTAATTTTCAACGATGAATGTAATAGTTGATATTTTAACCTAGAAAGATTTCTATTAACATAAAAACCCAGAAAATATGAAATTTCTACCAAAATAGTTAAATTTTCAAACAAAGAGATGAAATTTGTAGCAAAATGATGGATCATAAAAAAAAGTTTTGAAAGAAAGAGTTTCATATTTAACCGAGTAGCCCAATTTTCAACCAAAGAGATGAATTTGTAACCGAGAAGATCAGTTTCCGACCAAAAAAGAGAAATTTTCAAAGATTACATCAATTTTTTAACAAATAGGTGAATTTTAATGAAAAAAAACACTCCTTTGGGGCAGTACTTGAATTACGTAACGGATTATAGGCCCGCTGCAAAACCCTGTAAGAATCCTCATCGAAATGACTTTTCTACCATCAAATACGAATTCTCAGAAGAAAAAAAAAATTCTAATTATTATTTTCAATTAAAAAAGATCAGTTTTCAACAAAAAGGTTAAACTTTTAACCAAAGAGATGAATGTTCAACTGAAAATACAAATCTTTAACAAAAAATGATTTTCTAACAAAGTGACTCAACCAAAATTTTCGAACAAAATATTTGAATCCTCAAGCAAAGAATTGTCATGGGTTTATTTTAAAGTCAGGGAATTTTTAAGAGGGTATGGCTACTTTTTAAAAATTGCAATATAAATTTGTTGTTGAAATTAATTTTTTTTAACTGAAAATTGAAGTATTTTATTCTTGGTTGAAAATTAATCGTTTTTAGTTGAAAATGTAAGATTCTGGTTAAGAATAATTGTATTTATTATTAATATTTTCAAATGAAAAACTATGAATTCGTAGCAGCTTAAATTTAATTTGATAGGTATAGTAATTAATTTTTCCAAAATATGTACTGAGTTTTAAGCATAAAAAATAAAATAGGAAAATTTGATTTATTCTTTATATTCATGGACTTTTGGAAAAAATTCAGGAAATGAATAATTATGTTTTTAGTAGCATTCAATTACTTAATTAATCAATGGTGCTGATATATTTAAGAATATCGTATAATATAATGTGACAAAGCTTTCTCAATAAAATATACATATTAATTGAATCCCTGGAAAGTGAAGAAAAAAAATACTTATAATAAACTCGCAAAACTGCATACGTATTCCCAGACGATTGTTTTCAAAAATGCTAAATATATTTAAATGGTCTCGTATAATGAAAACTTATA
Organism: Andricus curvator; assembly: GCA_932195095.1. Classification (NCBI taxonomy): domain Eukaryota; kingdom Metazoa; phylum Arthropoda; class Insecta; order Hymenoptera; family Cynipidae; genus Andricus; species Andricus curvator. The sequence continues at coordinate 9,765 of CAKNYM010050362.1, forward strand.
CATATAAAACCAAGAGATACCTGGGAAAACCCTGGAATTGTCAATGAATATTTTTCCAGGATTTGAGTAGACACGGGTTGCATTTTTATTCAAGAAAGATGAAAGTTCCACTAAAACAGATGAATTTTCAAATCTAAAAGACAAATCAATTTTTTTTTTGAATATTTATACAAAAAAGATTTCAGTTTTACTTTTTAACATCAAAATATGAGTTTCAAATGAATAGTAAATTTTCTAAGACTATACTGGAATTTTCAACCCAAAAAGAACAATTTTCAACAAAACAGTTGAACTTTCAACCAAAAATGATTCAAATTAAAAAGACAAATATTCCAGAAAACAGTTAAATTTTCATCCAAGAAAGGTTTCAGTTTACTTTTTAACACTAGAATATGAATTTCAATCAAAAAGTAAATTTTCTACAAGAGAAATTGAATTTTCAGCCCAAAAAAACCTAATTTTTCCCTAAACAATTCTTCATTTTCAACCTACAATTTTGCAGAAACAAAATATAACAATTTCAAATCAAAATTGATAATTTTAAATTTTATTCTCCTTGAAAGTTATTTAAAGTTATAGGAATTCCCTGACTTACGACCCCAAATACGAGACTGAAAATTGCAATTTTGAAAAAAATTGAATAACTCGATTATTCGAGATATTTTCTAATTTAGTGGTGGAAAGCGACTAACTGATTGATGTAAATAAATAAAATTACATAGGGCTGTATTAAATACTTCTAAAAAATGTTAAAAAAATGGAAAACGTGAAAAATAGAAAAGTTTGAAAAATAAAAAAGTTTGAAAAGAACGCTATGGTGTTACATTCTTAAATCTATTGAAATAATAACAAGGTCATATGATGAAATCGCAAACTTGACATAGTCTGCCTCAATTTAGAAGCGTAGCCTTCAGATTCTTGGAACAAAAAAAAAGGTGAATTTTTCACAGACTCAAAAATTTAGTGGATCAATACGGGATAAATATGGATTATTATATTAATAAATTATGCATTTCCAGGATCCTCATGCGCTACTTTTCAACACAGTTCCGCTTTCAAATGTTAAAATTTGCTTTGATTGTACATTTCTGTGATTTTTCATAGAAAATTGTAATTATATAGCAAACTTTGTGAGGATAATTTGCCATGAATAAGCATCAGCTTGAATAAGTATGAAATTGAGCCACCAAAGCGTCACAGAAAATTTGATGGAAATTTAAATATTTTCCTAAAAATTCGTTTTTCTTTCTTTGTTCAAGAATTAAAGGTCAAACGAAGTCGTCTGATTACGAATATCATTGTTATTTTTTAGAAATCCTGGTCAGTTTCTGTTTGACATTTTTTTTTAACAATTTCATTATCTATTAACAATTTTTTTTTAAAATCATTCTTAGCATGTCTGAGCAAGAATAAAACTTGTTTACCTCTTACAGTTTTTTGTAGTTTAAACCGTGTGCAATTCATAGCGTTACAAACAAATGATTTTTTAACCAAATGGACATATTTGTGCAGTTATACCACAGAATCCATTTCTCGGAAAAATTCAAAACTTTTACATCATCTAAACAGAGATTAGATCTCTTGAAGGCAAAAAGAAATCTTCAGATCGAATAAAAACTTCTCCTCGGGAATTGATGTTAAAAAGTTGCTATTATCACGAGGAAAAATCGTCGAGACAAAACTGTTGCAAAGCCAGTACCTATTATTGATAACTTCGTTAATTCTTCATAAACTCTCTTTCCTCATTGACACAAGATAAAACTTTTGTTCATTCGTTACATTGTCTGGTACGACGAGCCAGTATTTATTCAAAGGCTGTTAGGCAATACATTTTTTTTAAATCCCAGCTGTCTTGAATAATTTCAATTTTCTATGGAAAAATAGAGAAATGTACAACCGTAAAAAATTTGAAAATTGAAAACAGAATTATCTTAAAAAGAAGCACATGAGGACATTGAATACGCGCAATTAATTGGTAGCCCATTGATCCATTGTATATGACAAAAATTCTTCTTTTTCTTAACTATTTGCAAACAATCAGAAGATAATACTTTGAAAGTAGAAGTAGACTAGGTCTCGTCAACCATTTCTTAGTATGGCCTTCTTATTGTTTCAATAGTGATAAAAAAATGCGTCATTTGATTCAATTTTTTTATTCTTTATGTTTTCCATGTTTGTAACTTGAACAAGTTATTATATATAGTCTTAAATATTTTTATATATTTCTATTGAGCAATTAGTTGTTTTTCACTATTGAATTTGGAAATATCTTGAACAATCGAATTTTTAATTTCTTTACTAATCTTCAGTGGTCCAATTTACGCTGAACAAATTTGTATAATTTCACTAATAATTAGTTACATTTTACCAATTTTGATTTAGAGAAACCTCAAAATATCTTGCATAAGGAAAAACAATAGAATGAAAATAACCCTCTTTCAGCACTCGAGTTTATAATCACTCAAGCCGTTGCTTATTCAAGGCAAATAATTTTTAAGAAGTTTTCTGAATAATTTAAATTTTCTATGGATATCAAGAAAAATACACAACCGAAAAAAATATTTAAATCGAAAACAAAGTTCTGTTGAAATGTAGCGCATGAGGACACAAGATACATTATTATTATTATTATACCATTAGCCCTTTCGGGGTAACCGTGACTCACTCAGTGAGGAAGGGAGTAATATGGATTGATCTGGAATTCCCGTGTTGCTTATTTAAATAAAACGTTCGTTAGGCAACACTGCTCCGACCCAGGATGCTGATCAATCTCTCTCGCGATCCCCCTATGTGAAGAGCCTGACAAAGTCACGATGTGGAGCCCACTTGGGCTCATCAAGGTCTTTTGTTTCAGGCGTCATTCCCTCCAGTGACACTCTATTTATAAACTTTTTGTCGCCAAAGTTTTCTGTCCTGGCATACCTCTCTAGCTTCCTACACGTATGTGCATTTTTCATGCCAGATCTTGTGTTTCTATGGCTTCTTATATCTCTTCTAATTAGGGTCTTATTCACAAATTCTAACCATTCTTTCCGCCGACTGCCTCTGGGCACACTGCCATTTACTTTACCTTGATACACTTGTTTCGTTAGTCGTTCATTTTTCAAGCTCTCAACATGCCCAAAACATCTGAAAGAATTTCTTTCACGCATGTCAACTAGTTTCTCCTCTACACCACATACTTTGAGGATTATCTGATTACTCACTTTGTCCATCAGTGTTTTGCCGCATATCATGCGCAGGAATTTCATGTTGATTGCGTTAATTTTACTATTATGCTTTTTTGGTAGGTCCACGTATCGCTACTGTACAGTACAGTCGGTGTAAATATAGGAATATGTATTGCCCTTCTAGCTTTATTTGATATATTTTTAGTTTCAATTAGGTGCTCTGCTCTATAGATGAACTTCTTACCCTCGTTTATACGCTTATCTAACTCTCCATCTATTTTTCCGTCACTAGCACAGCCCCAGAAAAAAAATTCTTGATCTAAAAACGAGATACATCATTTCCTGTGAATGTTGACCCGCTGATCACGAATCTTAAGGCCGTTTTGTCGTGTTGTCCTCAGTTTTCACATAATCTCAAAATTTCAGAATTTTTAAGAAAATTTTTTTTTTTCGAATGACGAGATTGTTTTGAATTAAAAATTGGCAAGAAGTATAGTTTGACGTGTTTAGTGCTGAATTTTTTGGACAACTATTTAGTAAGTTCAATAACTGCAGGCAAATTACTGAAAATGCAGATATTCATGGTTTTTCGAACTTCGACTTTACAGCTACAACCTTAAATTAAACAACATCGTGAGATTTGTTCTTTGTAACTGACAACTGCAAACGCATCATATTCCTTATGTCAGTTGATCACTCACGCTTCCGTCCAAAGTTTAGAGGCCGTTAACTAGACAGTTCCGTAACGCTTAGTACTTTTGCTTGGACGCTTTCTACTTTTGACCACAGTTCCATGCTTGAGCAAGACTGCAAGCACTCTTGCTGCTTTGATGAACACTGAAAGCGATGACAACTACCTCTCAAGAGGATGCATAGAATGAATCGCATTTCGGTTCACCAAGGACATACGCAAAAAAGAGAGTGGTACATTGTAACTCGAAAACAGAGCAAAGAGTGCCATTTATACATGAATGATTTGAACTCTGAAAGGACACTTTGTAATTTTTACCATTCCTCTAAAAATGCGATTCAGAAGAAAAGAGTACTATGCCAAATGGTACATTTGACCACTAACTTGTTGCCTGAACCTATCGGTTCTATTAACAAAAGGCAATATGAGCTATTTAAAATGGTAAAATATTCTACCTGTATTTGCAATTTCTAGCCTAAATAGATTGATAGAAATTACTATTTAGAATTACATTTTACACATTAGAATAATTATAACATTACCTATTTAGATCACGAAATTTACTATTTAGAAATGATGATGTTTGCCATGCAGATTATCATATTCTAACCAATTTCAAATGAAAAAAGTGCTATTTCGAAAAGTGATTAAATTCATGTAATGTTGCACCAAGTCCCCCTTACGTAAGCCAAATTGTAATTAATCAAATCCACTGATAAATTAACGAAAATAATTATATAGAACGTAATTACCTATAACAGCCAGTAATAGTTAATAAAGAATCAGTAGATTTTACATGCAGATTCACTGATTATTTGTTAGATTTTACTGGTTGTTAGATAATTACGTTCTATCTAATTATCGTGCCAATCATCAGTAGAATTCATTAATTAAAATTCTGCTTACGTAGAGGGGACTTCGCACAAGTTTACTCAATTTAAATTATGATATATCTACGATTAAAACTTAATGCTAGCTATACGTAAAAAAAGCAATATTGTATATACGATTTCTGAATGATCATTTAGCGTTTGTTCGCTTTGTCGCTGTAATTGCATTACTGACACTAAGTGTGTGGATACCCATTTTTTAGACAATAATGAAGTCACTTTGTCAATTTTTTAAGAAGCTATTACAAAAATAGTTTGAGTAATTTTCAATAACGCCTGAAATAATAAACATGTTTCAATATTCTTGAGCTCATACATTTGAGAATCGTACATTTGAGAGACTCAATTATGCTCATAAGTTGCTGTGATTCTACATAAATATACTTTTAAAATGAGACCACAACATTTTAAAATGGTCATTATTTTTGATCTTATTCAAAATTTAAAAAAAACTGAATAACACATATATTTTCAATCGTATTGAGTGTCGCTAAACGTAAAATACTATAATTAATAATAATTATACTGCTAGTAGGTTTTTGGAATGTACCTTTTGCCATTTGGAAGCCTAGCCATAAAAGTAACATCCGCTAACGACGGCGTCCACCTCTTTTTGGGATTCTTAATCTTAGAAGCTTCAAAACCACCCTGTTTGTTAACTACATCAGGAGATGGATCCTTACCCTTTTTAGCAGCACTTTTAGTCTTCTTACAAGCTCTGGGCTTTTTCCTGGGTGGCTCTTGTTCCTCTTGCTCGATCAAAGGTGGTGTTTCAGCCAACATATCAGGTAGAATATATAATATATGTGCATCCAATGCAGCTATATATAGAGAAAATATTTAAAACAATTAGTTCTCATCACAAAATATATTTTTAGCATATCAATATGAAGTTGAAATAATATATACCATCATCCAGATCTTGCAAAGTCCAAGTCAACTTCTGTAGACCTACATCCTTAGGTTGCCTAGTTATTAGAAGTAAGCGTACCAGGCGATTTCTGACAGTTGGCCCGTTGACTTAAAAAATACCTTTTTGATCTGGATACTTCTTATAAAAATCAGCAGCATGCTGAAAAATAGAACATTTCATTACATAAAAATAACTAAGCAGTTTCTAAAGCTACAGTCTTATGGTGGATTTACCATAGAAATAAAACTAACACTTACCAAAGTATATCCAGCAAGAGGTTCTTTCAGGCATCGAAAGCGTTCATAATATTCGTCAATTGTAATGTTCCCTAAACCCTGTAGGAAAATCATTATAGACTTATACTGAATATTAACCATATTTTTACGTAAGCTGGGATTGTAAGGTATTGTATTTGAAATTTTTAAATATTTCAAAATCTTTTAAAATCGTTCTAAATGATACCGTAAGAAGCTTGTAATTCTTTAAAATACCTTAAAATCCCTTGAAATCTATTGAAATCCTTTTTAATCACTGGAGACTTTCCTGCTTAAAAAAATGAAGCGTGCTCTACAACAGTGCGTTGCGCGCCACTTGTCATAAGGGTCATCTAATATGTGAATATAGTTATAAAATAATCCTTATTGCAAGTGGCGTTTAATGCACTATCGTAGAGCATGCTTAAAATATTGTAGGTTTAAATATCGTATATTTAAAGGGAAAAGGGGAAAACGTTAAAGTTTTTCGAAAATAGGTGGAAGAAAGGGAATTTTGGAAAAACTAGAAAACGCAGGGGGATAGGGGAAAGAGTGTAATCCCTGTAGTCACAGAATGCTAAATAATAACCACAGAACTTACCTTGGATGTCAATCCTAATCAGGCACTCGATTAACGGCGTCACCTTTTTGGCCTGTTTTGACACGAAAAACGACACTTGTAACGCGGTTCTTCTAACTGGTAAAATTTACCATTTGTCAATGGTACATTTTACTATTTGTAAATTCTACGCTTCGGTACATGAATCCACATTTCAGTTATTGCCTTGTAAAACGGTAAAGTATAGGTTTGATCGAATTTCTTAAATTCTACTATGTCTAAGTAGTATTTTGTAGATCATTGTTCAGATGAGTCTTACCATTTAAAAATAGTACTGGAGAGTTCTATGTTCAAATTGCCTTTCTTTTCATGTCATAGAGGTATAAATGCATCTGAAAATTGTCATTCCCGACAGTAAACTGTTGCACTAGTTACAATGTTTTTAAATGGCAATGTTTACTATTATGTTTTGTAAAAAATACTGTGAAATGTAGTGAATGTTACTGAACACATTTTATCCGTTCATGAAAATAGTATTTCCAGCTATTTTATTGGTCGAAATCTATGATTTGAATAGTGATTTGAGGAGATAGCAAAAATTCAAAAGACAAATAGTTTTTTCTGAAATTTTGTTGGTTGAAGTTTATGATTTCCAGAGCAATATCAAGAAAGTGGCAACCATTCAAAATAAACATAGCACTTTTGATGATTTCAGTCCATTTTTCCGTAAAAATGGTAATTTGTGCCAATTACTAAAATCCTCTTTTTTCCGTGCATATTTTTATTGCCTTGTTTTAATTATTGGAAAACGTACGCATCCTATCAAAATATTTAGAAAACAAGACAATGAAAATACGTCTGTTTCAAGTCTAATGCATATTATGAATCATAATCAAATACATTTTTGAGAACGTAATCATTAAAATGGCATGTTTTCATGCCTCCAAAGCCAAACGCAAATTTACGCATTTTGAGCGGTATCTGGTGGTGCGTTCGATAAGTTACAAATGAGGGTTCAGTAAGCACGGTGTGACGAGTTCATAAAAGTGCTCGAATCGTGCATGTCTTCGTATTCTCGTTAAAGCTTGAGAGAGACCGTGGTTGAGAAAGATAGACAGAGAAATTCATAGCGGATTGGTGAGTCAGTGTTTTTTACGAAAAGTGTAACGTGCTATGCAAGTAATTTTACACAAATATAGTTTCATCCGCGCTCACATAATTCATGATTTTATAATGAAAACTCTCGTGCATGCCTTCACCGACCTAAAACGCGCTTTTGCGTTTGTCTATGGAGGATGAAAAAACGCAATTTATGATTTTGTTCTGAAAAGTATCGTGCATGACTCGACTGAACTGACGGCTTTTTTGTTAAACTAGCGCCATGTTTTTGTAACTCGTCTCCGGTTAGGGCGTCTACGGCGCCCTCACCTACAACTCGTTTCAAAATATTGCACTCGTTTAAAAAAAGCCGTCAGTTCGCACTAGTCACGCAATGCACAATGCACACACTATATTGAAACAATACATTTTTCCGGGTAGCTGACATTAAATTTCAATATAAAATAGGGAATAAATATTCAAGTAAATATGATAAATAAGTTTTTACTTTCTTTTGAAATATCTGAATGGGCTTTCTTAGGCCCAGGTACAGAAATAAATGTAATATACATTTGATACAATAGTGTTGAACATAATGTAGAAAAGTTCCCATTTTTCCAAAATCGAGTGCGAAGAACGAGATCCATGTTGAGAATGTGTTCGCTAAAGCCAAAGGAGCTTCAACAAAATCGCGGTATCATTTTTGTTGCAACTCAAAACAGCACCTAATCAACGTACTTTTGAGGATCGTCGTTTTTCTGTGCAAAATTTTCACCTACTTCCCCTCGATAAATAATTATCCAAATAACAACATTTTTTCCAATCTACTACTATCGAATATCACAACACTTTATACCCAACATTTTTCAAAACAAGTCTTATTGCCCGTGTATGGGACAATCTTTTGCTCCACCAAGGTAGCTACAGAAGTATGAATAAATATCCTTCACCACGTTTTTTGCTTATAAATGCATGAGGTGATAAGCATTTGACAGGAAAATTTTTTTCAAATTCAGTGCTAATCAAGTGCTGACTCGCAGCCAATTCCCATAAATATATTTGTTTAAAATCGTTCTTTCATTACATGACAAATGCATTTTTTAACAACCGCATTGCTACTGGAAAACTTTTTTGGATAGTTTATTACGCAAGGAATGCTGAGGAGCGAAATGGGAGATGGAGTGCCGAGAAGGGGTTATAACACATTAAAACAAGGCTAGTAATGATATAACGAATGGTTTATTGCCACTGACATTATGTAGGCGTCAGTCAGCCCGTAGCGGGTGCTGAATAAATGATAATAATTTCAAGAAATATAAATGCTAAGAGTAACTAAGTAACTAAATTAAAACTAAAATTTTAATGATATTTTTTTCATGATTGTATCAAGAAACGATATATCGAAGAAACCATTCCGTCACGAAGTATGTTTCATTTTTCAGGAATTCTTCATGCAATAAGAAACAATTTTCGATCAAAATGTTGAATATCTAGCTATATACTGCCACCCTTCATATGGTAGAAATTTTGTGTATAGTCTTAAGACATACTCTATATTAATATTGACAATTTATGAAGAAATGATTTCAGTATGGATCAAAATATAAATTCCTCTTTAACGTCCAGCATTCAGAGTTAGCTAATAAATTCTTGAAAATTAAGAAACGCATTCTTAAACGTCTCCATTCAAATTAAGAAAGAAGGAATAGAACCTATCAACGATTAGGAGTTTATTCAACTCCCTTTCAAAGGCTGAACTGTCTAGTATTGCGGAATTTTCTGTAGATCGAACCAATGTTCAACTCGTTCGGATCACGGAAATTTCTTTAATACTAGCTCCAGCACTAATTTTAAAGTTTAGTTACATTGATCACTGTGATTTTACCATATTCTTGGTCAAATTCACACCTTGATCACTGCTACATTTATCTCCCATGTTTCCTGTCATTTTCAAACATTTGTTTTACAGTGCACATTAAAATTTTCAAAAACCTGACATATTAAGTCATTTTTGAAACAAAAGTGCCATAATCGTGTTGTTGCCGGCAATTTCCAGATTTGAGCCATCAGGCAGAATAACGGCGTTTAGCAGGTTTAACCTGGCCGGTGCATCCAACACTGTTACAAGAGCCAGAGTCCCGGCAAAAGAGAGTCAATCTTAGACTAGCAAGTGGGAGTTGATTTTTTCTTTTTGGAAAAACAAATTACCAATCAGTCACGTGCTACGAACAAAAACACATTTCTGGCTGTAGCTCGTGACTCAATTCTTTTTTCCGCCGGGAAAAAATCAACTCACTTTTGTCCCGACTCTTTTCTTAGTCCCCTTTTGCTATCAGCCCCTCAATTGAGAAAAATTTCACAAAGTTCTTTATTATTGTATCGTCATCCTGCATTTATTATTTTTAATCCTGTTACTGTCATACGGAATTCCGAATATAATCAATACGTCCACAACAACCACAAAGTACCCATTTTTAAGAATATTAATGAAAGTTTTTGCATTTGTGTAAATTCGTTGGGAGCGTATCGCCTTTTTCCAATCGACACGTGTAGAGCGAGACTACTTATCGAACGTCTAATATTTACAAGGACAGTAAACAGATTTTTTCTAGAAGGAAAGCACGCCATTTCATAGCCTAATGTTGTAACACTATTTGTCAGTATGACGTGGAGGCTAATATATATACAAGTACAACCATTTGAAGATCTTTTCAGTTGAAGTTCTAAAAGTATTTCACTAATTAGTTCCTGTCTCTATAAAGATGGAAATTTTGAATCTGATTCTGCTGCTCGACATGTTCATAATATGTCTCAATTCTGTTCGTAAGTAGAATATAACCTAAACTCAGTCAATCATACATCAAAATATCTCACATCCAGGCATCGATTATGTTAAAAAATTCCCATTTCACTTTGAAACAGTTGAAACATATGTTAACTATCACTGTACGTATTTCGCACAATTTTTTGTTTGAGGTGCGGCAAAACATTTAATTCTAGAATTTTGGAACTGAATTAGGCCACATTTGCAGATACGAAGACGGAAATAAATAAATGTGAAGTGAGATTATTGTAACATATGTTAGCACGAAAATTAGTTTATCTGTACACGTAAAGGTAATGGATGAAATTTTTCAACCCATTTTGGCAAAAATTTAAGTTAATACTATGTAATAAAGATTTTCTGATAATTATTGCAGCTTGAATTCAAATTATTCCCAACATATGCTTGGAAATTTTTCGTTGAAAACCCACGTGTATGCCAACATATGTTCCAAATATTTATCTTCATAATCTGTTGCCTTTCCTCTATGCATCTAAAACTTTCTTTCCATTATATTAAACTATTGCGTATTGCGCTACTGCACATACGTCCAGCAGAATTGTTATCAAAAGTCACTAGTAAATCACCATATATTTTCATAAATTTTCACACATTGCATTAATTTCTATGAATTTATAGAAACTTATGATAATTTATTAAATTTGAGCAAAATATTGGGAATTTGGGAAATTTATGGGAATTTATAAAGTGGGAATTACTTGCAATTTATAGTAATCATGGGCATTCATTATCATTTACGGAAATTTATGGAAGTGTGTGATTATATACTAGTAACTTTTAATACCAGTTCTTCCTGGACGCATGCACAATAGCTTGGGGAATAATTTCAAAAAGGCCGTAAGCGGGTATAAGCATGGATGCGCTCCGCCGATTGTTTTGGTTTATTATTCCAGAGGTAAGTTCCTACCATTATTGGACTAGTTTACTCCGAATACCTACTTCAAAAAAATTGTTCACAAAAATAAAAAAAAAAAATAAAAAAATTGGAATTTTTCAAAATTGACTCAACCGATTTTTATGGCTCAAATATATGTTGTATAGGCTATCAGTGCAACTAAAAAAAAATTGATTAATTTTACTAGAAAAAGCTAAAAAAAATTATTGCTATTTAATAACAATTTTTGTTGTTGAAATTTGGTGGCAACACCGCAATTTTTTTTCAGTAATATGCTCATATCTAAGGTAACAGCATATAATTTTTGGGATAAGATCAAAGGATTACTTTATGGTTAACAAAAAGAAATAAAAAATTATGGCCGTACAATATGCACACCTAAAACAATAAAAATTATTTATTTTTTATTTTCGATATTTAAAAATTGAAAAACGCCAAAAATCTTTTTTATCCCCCGAACTACAGGCCGGGTGAGACCGTCCAGACTCAACCTCAGAAACACCCTCTCTATATGCACATGTTTCTGAATTTTAAAATAACGAAATAAAACTACTTATTTCATACAGTAAGGGTGGTTTTTGATGATTTTTTTTATAATTCGGGACATTAATAAAAAAGATTTTTGGCGTTTCCTATTTTAAAAATATATAAAATCTAAGTACTCTTTCATATGAGCACACTTAAATGAGGCGGCCAGCTTTTGGGATAGGGGGGGGAACCATTGTAGCGATAACCCTGATTATAATTTTCCAATTTTTAAGCAAAAAAACTTGTAAATATGTTATTTTGGTGCAGCTAATGTGGTATATGTACAAATTTCACAATAATGTCTTCTCATTGTTTCGATAAAGATGACAATCATACACAATCTCATTCTTTTATTGAATATCTTATTTGTGGTCTCTCGCATTACTGTAATGTTTCGCCTAATTCAAATACGGAAAAACCTTATTAACAAGGTTTTTCCTTCTTTAAATCTCTCCTATATGGTCCCAGACCTAAAAAGTAAAGATAATAATCTCCAACTCTCAACGTTTTATATTTATTTTAATTAGTATATGGGTAGTTGCCGAGTAGTTTTGAAATTTGGACTATGATTTTTACATTCTCATTCTAATGAGAAGGTATTGGTTTTATGTAAAATTTGACATAGTCGGTTTTCATCAAATCTCCACGTTTTGAGACCCCCTGAGCCAGAAAAAACGGTTTTTACCAAGGTGTCTGTCTGTCTGTAGTCTGTCTGTCTGTCTGTCTGTCTGTCTGTCTGTCAGTCTGTCTGTCTGTCTGTCTGTAGCCACGATAACTTTCGAAAAAATGATCAGATTTGATTGAGCTTTGGCAAACTTTTTTATGGCCGAAAAATAGAGAACGAGTTCGTTAACCAGCTATTTTGGATGAAAATTCAAAAAGTGAGCACATTTTGAAAATTTTTGAGACCACTTTTTTTCAAGATTTAAAAATTCTATGTATGGTTATTAGTAGTATACAAAATGACGAACAAAATATTCTAATGACTTTTCGTGATAAAACAAAAATTACTGGAGTTATAGCATTTTCAAAATTCCAAAAAACAAACGAAAATGTACATTTTAAGCCGAAAAACGCACGATATGAAAAAAAGTCAAGAGGAGAAAAACGTTGCTTTTTGAACGCCCTATAATATTTTCATAACAACTTTTTGAATTTTTTGAAAAATAAAAAATTCAAATTTTGATTGCACAAACAAATAATCAAAAATTCCATTTTGCTGTGAAACTATGCAAGATACGAGAAAAGATCAATCCACCAAAATTGTGCACCCAAAAAAGATCTACAAATTTCTTATCATTCACTTTTTGATATGACGCGTAGTTTTTGTTTTATTCGTAAAAAACAGCATTGAAAATAGAAAAATCAAATGCACAGAACCGAGCGTGGAACGCAAGGTTCAAATGATTTTCAAATCAAATATCGAGCGCGAAGCGCGAGTGTCTGGATGAGAATGTGTTCCTTAAGGTCGATAGAACCTTGAGTAAATGAAGTTCCTTTTCAGTCTAAAATAAAAACAAATTTAACAATCACTTAATATGTAGAGGTTTTGATAATTTTATAATATTTGCAAACAAACTTTTTCTTTTCATCGAAGTCGAACACGAAGTTGAAAAATCTAGAGCAACCGAGCGTAAAGCGCGATGTAGATACGCCCGAGCGCGTAGCGCGAGGTGAATACATAATCGAGCGCGAAGCGCGAGATCCAACAGTTGCGCGCCCTAGGCGCGCTCAAACTTGCGAGCGAAGCGAGCCGCGCGCGAAGCGCGCGATGAGAATGTGCCCGCGATGCGGGCAGATTTTTTTTTAATGGAACTTTAAAAAACCATCTGGAATATCATATTTGTAGTGTATATATAAGTTTTAATAGGAAAATTACGTTTATCTGTCTTTTCTGTTAATACAAGCATATTCGAGAGAGATGTCTTTTGTGAAGAGTTAATTAACATAGTTTTAAAAAACGTTTTTTAATTTTTCTCAACACCAACGTGTCTTTAGGTTATTATAATTATAATAAATGAATTTCGTTTAAAGGTTCTAATTTGCAAATGAAAAATTTTGTTGATTTTTATTTTAAGTAGCGCACATTGCACTTTTTATTTAGACAAATACATGAATTTCAAAACAAATAGTGGAATTTTAAAATAGAAAAGACTTGTTTGAGGCCGACATGAATTACGTAACGGATTATAGGCCCTCTTGAGAACACCCCTACCCCAGTAAAAAAACTTTAACAAACTCTCCCCCCCCCCGTCGTCCGCCATCTTTCTAAACGTACTTAATGGTTTCCCGAAGTAATAATATATGGGACTTTAAACTAAAAAAAATTCTTGTATTAAAGATGATAAATGCATTTCATGTGAAAATTTCATTTTCACAATTCTCTGATTTTTCCTTGGCTAATTTTTCATTTTCCCCAGCCACTAACATTCAGATTACAGCATTTTAGTCTTGTAATATTTTTAACATAACATCTTTTATAAACGGAATAAAACCACATTAACCACATAAGAAACAAACTTAAAATTTTCGAATTTTGTATCTTGAATAAAAAAATTACTTTTCCATCATAAAATATGGATTTTCAGCAAAAAATTAATTTACAACAAAATAGTTAAATATTCAATTGAGAAAGATGAGTTTTCAACAAAATAATTAAACTTTTACCAAAGAGGTGAACTGTCAAGAAATAATTGAATGCTTAAGAAAAGAACATTAATTTTCAATCATTTACATTTTTACTCAATGAAATATGAAATTTTCCAAAGACAGTTGAATATTTAAGTTAAAAAGACAAATTTAAAAAATTTGATTAATCATCCAGAAAATATTCTAGTTTGACTTGACAACATCCAAATATAAAACTCAAACAGGAAGTAAATTTTCTGAGAACATACTGGAATTTTTATCCCAAAAAGACAAATTTTCAAGAAAACATTTGAATTTTCAATCAGAAAGTATTACTTTTTAACAAAATTGTTGAACTTTCTGAGCAAAAAGTTGCATTTTTATCCAAAGAAGACGGAAGTTCTACTATAATTGAAGGATTTCTAAATTAAAGAGACCAATTTCCAATAAAAACAATTTGAATTTTCATCCAGAAAAGATTTCTGTTAGACTTTTCAACATCATAATTTGAGATTTTAATAAAAAGTGAATTTTCTGAAAAGATACTTGAATTTTCAACCATAGATGATGAGTTCTCAACACAACGATTGAATTTTAAGCCAAAAAGGATGATTTTTCAACCAAATTGTAGAATTTTCAGCCAAATAGTAGCATTTTTATACAAAAAAGATTAAATTTTTACTGAAACAGATGAATTTTCAAATTGAATAGACAAATTTTCAAGAAAATAGTTGAATTTTCATTCAAAAAAGATTCCAGTTAACTCGTCAACACCAAAATATGAATTTCGATGAAAAAGTGATTTTTCTACGAAAATAGTTGAATATTTAACTCAGACAAACGAATTTTCAACAAAACATTTGAATTTCAAACCAAGAAGGATGACTTTTCACCAAAATTGTTAAATTTTTTAACAAATAATAAAATTTTATAACTGAAAATATAATCGTCAGGAGGAAGCAACTGCAACAAAATATACATACAAGGTGAATAAATTACTAACAAGAATATTATTTTAAAGTTTTACGCAAAACTTTATTTAAAAAATTCTCTAATTTTCAGATTGTTTAAACAAATTTAAGAAAAATGAGCATTTTTTACAAATTCAAAAACATAATGCATCAATATGGGATTAATAAATTATGCATATTCGGGATCCTCATGCGCTACTTTTCAACAGAGTTCTTTCTTCGATTTTCAAACATTTATTTGATTGTATATTTTCTCTATTTTGAATGGAAAATTGCAATTACTTAAAAGACTTTGCAAGATTTATTGGCCTTGAATAAGCATCAGCTTGGATAAGTATAAAATTGAGCCACCAAGGATTCACAGAAAATTTGGCTGACAATTTAAATATTTTGTTGAAAATTCGTTTTTTATTGTTGTTTGAGAATTGAAGGTCAAACAAAGTCTTCTTGGTACAAATATCTTGTACAAAATATTTTTTCAAAATCTAGGTCAGTTTTTGTTCAAACAATTTTGTTAAATATTTCATTATTCATTACTAAATTGTTTTATAACATTATTTTTAGCATCAGAACAAAAACAAGTTTTTTGCTTCTTGCAGGTTTTTCGTAATATAAACCGTTTGCAACTTACAACGTTACAAACAAATGATTTTTCAACAAAATGTATATGTGTGTCGTAGTTATACAGCAGAATCTATTGCTCAGAAAAATTTGAAACTTGTACATTATCTATATAGAGATCAGATCTTTCGAAAGCAAAAAGAAATCTTCCGATCAAATAAAAGTTCTTTCCGTCAATTGTTATTTAAAAAATTTCTTTTTTTAAGACCTAAAATCGTCTAGACATTTTAGTTATTATTAAAAAATCATCCAGGCCAACCAGTATCATATTTTTCCCTAAAACTGTTGCAAAACCTATGTACCTACTATTAATAACATTGTTAATTCCTCTGTATACACTCTTTCTTCATTGACACATGATAAAACTTTTTTTCTTTCGTTACATTTTTAGTACGATGAGCCATTATTTATCCACAGATTGTTAAGCAATATATTTTTTATGAATCCACGTTTCCTTGAATAATTTTAATTTCCTATGGAAAACTGCAAAAATGTAGAACCGTCAAAAATTTTGAAAATCGAAAACAGAATTATATAAAAAAGAGGCGCATGGGACATCAAATACGCGTAACTAATTGATAGCCTATTGATCCATTGTATTTAACCAAAATTCTTCTTTTTTTTAGCTAGGTGCAAACAATCATAAGACAATACTTTGAGAGAAGAAGCAGACTAGATGTCGTCAACAACTATACAACTACTATAAAAAAGAAATAAACTTCTTTAGACACTCAAGTTCATCCTTATTCAAGGAAAATCATTTTTACAAATTTTGCTATACAATTGCAATTTTTTATGGAAAATCAGAAAAATGTACATCCGGAACAAAATTTTTAAATCTAGAACAGAATTCAGCACAAAAGTAGCACCAGAAGACCCTGAATGTGTGTAATAAATTTCGAGCCCATTGATTCCTTGTCACCTTAACATTGGAAAAATGCTTTTTTTCTTAATTTTGTTTAAATAATCAGAAGGCTAAAGTTGGAGACAGGCTACGTGACTTCTACAATGCCATTATATGCCCAATTTAATGTGTCACGAGAGTCAACAATGTGACAACGTCACGTCGTTCGTTTTTACCAAGCAATTAGTTGTTCACTGTTGAATTAGGAAATATCTTGACTACTCGAATCAATAATTTTTACTGGCTCACTTTTCGTTAGTAAAATCTGTTGAATTTCATTAAAAATTAGGTAAATTTTACCTTTTCTAATTTAGAGAACAAAAATGCTTCAAAACTAAAATATAATTCTTTGAACACCCAACTTGATACTTATGCCCCTTGCGCCCGATTGGAAAACTAGATTTAAAAAAAAACTTTATGAATCTGTGGCAAAATATATAACTTTTGACTCTCGTACGGCGAACTATTATTTATTCACAGCCTTGTAAACAATATTATATTCTATAAATCTCCGCTCACCTACAAGCTACAATTTTCAACTTATCAAAACATGGACTTTCGAAACCATATGCGGTTTTTAAAACTATTTAACTGCCTTCTGTACGGTTAGAAAAAGAAAACGAAACCTTGGACTTTTTTAAACACATCGGAGCTGCCACTTTATTATTATTATTTTTCAAATCTTGATTATAACTTCAAAAACAGCTGCTCAAAAGCAACTGAGCAGGAAATTTGACTTAGATCGCACCATTATCGTCTAAAAAATGTCTTATATCGGCATTAAGTAAAAATATTTTTTTCTTTAAAAAAATCAATAAACATAAACTGTCATTATTAATTCTAAGAGAGTTTATGAGTAACAACTAGGACTGTGCAACATTTTTTAAAATACTGGCTCAAAAGTTTAATGAAGAAGTTTCCTGAAATTGCTGCTTATTTCCGGTAACTTTGGCGTGATATTTTATCTTTTTTTAAGGATATTGAACTGAAGCTCCAAACTCCAAATTCAATCACCTTATTTTTTTAGGTAAATACTAGAACGATATCTTTTGTAGATACTGAGCAGTACTCGTTTTGTAAATTAATGTGTGTATGCAGATGCAAAAGCTGCTTAATTTAATCATTTTCGCGTGTAATGAAATTTTTTGTGGGTAAACTCAACTAACCTGAACATTCAAAAATTGCATTTTACGCAAAAATTATTAAGTACGCATTTTTTTTTAAGTTACGCACTGTATAGTTCAATTTTGAAACAAAGAGATGAATGTTGAAGTCAAATAATGAATCTTTGATACTTACATAAAGTAACGGATTATAGGCCTTCTGAAAAACTCTTCTTCCCCTGTGAAGAACCTCATAAAAATATTTCTACCCCCCCCCCCACCCACTCTTAATGTACGTAATTTATGGTTTCCCGAAGCAATACGATATGGGACTTTAAATGAATGAAAATTTTTTGTTTTGAAGATAATTTATGCTTTGCAAGGTCAAAACTTCAGTTTCAAAATTCCCTGATGTTTCCTTGACCAATTTTCCATTTTCCCTGACCATCACCATTCAAATACCAGTATTTTTATCTTGTGAAATCTTCAACATATATATATATATATATATATATATATATATATACCATTAAACCATTTCCCTTTCAGGGTAGGCGTGACACTACCCGATTCGGGTAGTGTTTCTAGGTTTTTCTTGTAGTTATAAATAACTACAAGTGTGGGCTCACCACACCCACGATATGATCTTTTATAAACGTGATAAACCAATATTTTAGATACAAATTTCAAATTTTTAACTTCTTTTATTTATTTTAAACAAAAAATGACTTCTCTACCATAAATTGCGAATTCTCAGAAAAAAGAAATAATTTTCAACAAAATAGTGAAATTTTCAACCAAAGAGATAAACCTTTATTAGAAAAAAATTCAACAAAGCCGTTCAACTTTCACCCACGCAGCTAAAGTTTTAATAAAAAAGATCGGTTTTCAACAAAATCATTAAATTTTCAACCAAAGAGATGAATTTTCAACTAAAAATACAAATCTTTAACAAATATTGATTTCCTAACAAAGTCGTTCAACCTAAATTTTCCAACAAAATAGTTGAATCCTCAAGCAAAGAAGAATAATTTTCAACCAAACAGTTGCACACCGTCTAGCCTACCTGGAAAATCTGGAGTTGTCAAGGATTTATTTCAAAGTCAGGGAATTTTACCAGGGCGTGGTTACTTTTTAAAAATTGATTGATCGTTTTTTGTTGAAAATTTAAGTATTTGTTTAAAAATAATCGTATTTTGTTGAAACTTCAACAGTTTGTTTGTAATCTTTTCTCTATCTTGACTGAGAATTTCACTTGATCTTGACTTAAAATTCATCTAGCTCAGTTGAAGGCTCATCATTTTAGTTAAAAATTAAATACTTTGGTTGAAAAGATTTGTTGGTGGAATTCAATTTTTTAACTTCTTTTTTGGTAGATAATTATTCTTTTTGGTTGAAAATTTAACTATTTGCTAAAAAATTAATCTATAATATTCAAATTAAATATGTTTAAATTGAAAATTTATGAATTTGTAGCAGTGTAAATTGAGTTTTATAGTTATAGTACCCATATTAATTTTACCTAAATATGCACTGAATTTAGGTATGAGAATATAAAATAGAAAAATTTTAATTATTATTTAAATTCATGGATTTTAGGGAAAAATTTAAGAAATTATTAATTATGTTTTTAGTAGGATTTAATAACTTAATTAATCGAAGTTGCTGATATATTTAAGAATATCTTGTAATATAATTTGTCGAGAAGATTGTTTTAGAAAAGCTGTATATATTTAAATGGCTGCGTACTATAAAAAATTATACCTGGAAAAAACTTCAGATACCTGGGGAAATCCTGAAATTTTCAATTAATTTTTTGGAATATCTATCCAAAAACGATTTTAATTTGACTCTTCAACATCAAAATATGAGTTTCAAACAAGAAGTAAATTTTCTAAGAAGATACTGGAATTTTCAATCCAAAGAGACGAATTTCCATCAAAACAGTTGAATTTCCAACCAAAAATAATGACTTTTCAAATAAATTATTAAATTTTCAAACAAAAAGTTGCATTTTTATCTCAGAAAGATGCAATTTCTCCTAAAATAGATGAATATTTAATTAAAAAAGAGAGATTTCCCAGAAAAAAATTGAGTTTTCATGTAGAAAAGATTTCAGTTAGACTTTTCAATATCATAATTAGAAATTTGACAAACATGTAAATTTTCTACAAAGATATTTGAATTTACACCACTAAATGATGAATTTTCAGCACAGCGATTGAATTTTTAGCACGATCCAATTTCGAACCAAATAGTTGCATTTTCTATCTAAGAACAAATAATAAACTTTATAACTATAAAGATAATCGTCAGGAGGAAGCAACTGCAAAAGAATAAATATAAATACACGGAAAATAAATAACAAATAAGAATATTATATTAAGGTTTCCGCAAAACTTTATTTTGAAATTTCCTTAATTTTTTCTTGAACAAATTTTCATTTTCCCTGGCCATTAATATTCGAACACCAGAATGTTAAACTTTTAACATTCTCAACCTACAATTTTTCAGAAACAAAATATAACAATTTCAAATCAAAATTGAAAATTTTTCAATTTTTTCTGCTTGACAGTTATTTAAAGTTATAGAAATTCTCTGACATTTACAAGATTATTTTTCTGAACCCCTGACTTTCCAAAAATGACGCACATAAATGAAGGACCCCAAATACAAGACTGAAAATTCCTATTTTGACAACATTAATAACTCGAGTAGTGGAGATATTTCCTAATTCAGAAGCGGAAATCAACTGATTGCTTGATGCAAATAAATAAGATTACGTAGGGCTGTATATAATGCTTCAAAAAAATGTTATAAAAATGAAAAACAGAAAAGTTTGAAAAATAGAAAAGTTTGAAGAGAGCGCTATGGTGTTACATTCTTAACTCTACTGAAATAATAAGACGGTCATATTTTGAAATTGCAAACTTGACATTGTCTGCCTCAATTCAAAGCGCAGACTTCAGATTGTTTTGAAATAATTCAAATATTTTGTTAAAAATTCTTTTTTTTTTCGTTGTTCAAAAAAAAGGTCAAACAAAGTCTTCTGATTACGAATATCTTCGTTATTTTTTATAAACCCTGGCCAGTTTTTGTCCGAGCAATTTTTTTAACAATTTCATTATTTATCTCTTGCACTTTTTGTGTAATTTAAAACGTTTGCAATTCACAGCGTTATAAGCAAATAAGTTTTTAACAAAATGCACATATTTGCGCAGTTATACCACAGAATCTATTGCTCAGAAAAATTTAAAACTTTTACATTATCTATATAGAGATTAGATCTCTTGAGGGCAAAAAGAAATCTTCTGCTCAAATAAAAGCTTCTCTCCGTGAATATTTGTTGAAAAGTTGCTATTTTTACGAAGAAGAATCCTCGAGACATTTCATTTATTGATAAAAAATCATCCACGACAAACCAGTGTCATAATTTTGCCTGAAACTGTTGTAAAACCTATACCTACTATTAATAACATAGTTCATTCTTCATAAACTTTCTTCATTGACACAAGATAAAACTTTTTTTCTTTTGTGAGCTTGTCTAGCACGACGAACCAAATTCATTCAAAGGCTGTTAGGCAATATATTTTCTATAAATCCACGCTCCCTTGAATAATTTCAATTTTTCTATGGGAAACTAGAAAAATGTAGAACCGTGAACAATTTTAAAAATGGAAAACAGAATAAAGAAGCGCATGAGGACACTGAATACGCTCAATTAATTAATACCCCATTGATCCATTGTATATGACAAAAATTCTTCGTTTTCTTAACATTGTGCAAACAATCAGCAGACAATACTTTGAAAGCAGAAGTAGACTAGGTCTCGTCAACCATTTCTTAGTATGGCCTTCTTATTGTTTTAATGGTGATAAAATGCTACACCAATGCGTAATTTGATTCAACTTATCTATTTTTCACGTTTTCCATGTTTATAACTTGAAATAGTTGTTATATATAGTCCTCAATAGTTTTATATATTTCAATTCAGCAATTAGTCGTTTTTCACTATTGAATTTAGAATATTTTGACTAATCGAATTAGTGATTTCTTTACTAATCTTTGATAGCCCAATTTTCGCTAAACAAAGTTGTGCAATTTCACTAATGATTAGTTTCATTTTATCAATTTTGATTTAGAGAAACCTTAAGGTATCTTGCATAAGGAAAAACAATAAAATAAAAATAACCTTCTTTCGGCACTCGAGTTTATACTCACTCAAGTCGTTGCTTATTCAAGGCAAATAATTTTCAAGAAGTTTTCTGAATAATTTAAATTTTCTATGGAAAACAAGAAAAATACACAACCGAAAAAAAAATTTTAATTGAAAACAAAATTCTGTTGACAAATTAACGCATGAGGACCCTAGATATACATTATTATTATTATACCATTAAGCCATTTCCTTTTAGGGGTAAGCGTGAGCCACTCGGTGAGGAAGGGAGCACTGAGAAAAATGGATTATACGAACTGGATAATAGAATTGAAGAATAATACACCGTATAGAAAATTATATTAGCGCGTATAATCTATAATATTTTTCTAATATATGAAGATGTTACCAAATATAATCTCTAGATGTTATATTCTTATAATCTTCAGATATTAAATTGTAACATGTCGGATTTTAAAATATCCAGTCGTCTGTGTAGTCTCAGATGGTACGTCGCATCGTGGCGCGTTTCATATAAATTCGTTCGCATTAAAACAAGTAATAAATAAGTTATAAAATGATTATTAGTGCTAAATCACACGTGATTTAGATTTAGAAAATGGATAAGTTTATATTTTTGTTTATTACACATCACTGCCACTTGTACAAGTGCAGAAACTTAGCCTCCTTTACTTTCGTTTTTGTAGTCTCATGATAGCCACTTTCCTGCTTATTGTGTGTTTAAAAAATTGAAATTTGTTTCAAGTTCTACTTCCGAGCTCGTCTATCAAAAATTTGTATAGGTTTATAATTACGTTTGCAAAAATTATTATATATATTTGAGGTTATCTAATGGACCAGGATTCTAATATAGATATTAGATTTTAAAATCTTGGATTATAGATTTTATTATCTCAGATTATAAAGTTTAATAATCCAAGATATTATCCTGTAACATCTATTTCTTAATATCTATAGATTGTAGTTCTAATAATCTGGATCACTGTCCCATAGTTAATAGTCCAAGATTATATCCGGTAACATATTTTTTATTACCGGGTATAATCCATTTTTCTCAGTGAGAGTAATGCGGGGAATCGGGTATAGGTTTTCAGATTGATCTAGAATTCCCGTGTTACTTATTTGAATAACATGTTCGTTCTGCAACACTGCTCCGGCTCAGGTTCCTGATCAATCTCTCTATCGATCATCCCATGTGAAAAGCCTCACAAAATTATCATGTGAAACTCCCCACTCAGGCCCATTAGTACCCTAAGTCTTTCGATTCAGGCGTCATTCACTCCACTGACACTCTTTTTATAAACTGTTTGTTGCCACACTTAGCTTCCTTCACGTCCATGCATTTTTTCATGCAAGCTCTTGTGTTCCTATGGCTTCTTATATCTCTTTGAATTAGGGTCTTATTTACACATTCTAAACATTCTTTCCGCGGTCTGCCTCTGGGCACACTGCTATTTACTTTACCTTGATACACCTGTTTTATTAGTCGTTCATCTTTCATTCTCTCAACATGCCCAAACCATCTGAAAGAATTTCTTTCACATATGTCAACTAGTATCTCCTCTACACCACATACTTTGAGGATTATCTGATTACTCAATTCGTCCATCAGTGTTTTGCCGCATATCATGCGCAGGAATTTCATGTTGATTGCGTTAATTTTACTGTTATCCTTTTCTTGATAGGTCCAAATCTCGCTACCGTACAGCGCAGTCGGCATACATATAGTGTTATGTATTGCGCTTTTAGCTACACTTGACATCAGATAATAGGCCCTGCGCTACCGATAACATTCGTACCCTCGTTTATACACCTATCTAACTCTCCGTCTATCTTTCCGTCACTGGCACAGCCCCACAAAAAAGTGTTTCGATCTAGAAACAAGACCCATCATTTCCTATGAATTTTTACCCGCTGATCATGAATCTGTATATTGGTTTGTCGTGTTGTCCTCAGTTTTCACATCACCTCAAAATTTTCAAATTTTGAGAAAAAATTCTCTTTTCCGAATGACGAGAATTTTTTAAATGAAAAATCAGCAAGAAGTATAGTTTGACGTGTTTTGTGCTGAATTTTTTGTACAACCATTTATTAAGTTCAATAACTGCAGTCAAACTACTGAAAATGCCAATATTCATGGTTTTTCGAACTTCGACTTCACAGTTACTAACTTAAATTTTTCAAAAAAGCATTTTTCAAAACAAGTTTTATTGGCTCAAAAGTTCTTTAAAATTCCACTGTACCTTGTAGTGTAAAAATTTCATTTTCTAATTATTTAATCTATTTTTATTTAAAAAATTTGTTTTAATATTCGAGATAGGGAAAAACTAATAGCGCCATATGATTTTGCGGCACAAAATTCACTAAGTTTATGTATTATACAATCCCTCGCTCCACTAAGCTAGGTATATAAGTATGAATAAATATCCTTCACCACGTCTTTTGTTTATAAATGCATAGGATGATAAGCATTTGTTAGCAAAATTGTGTTCAGATTTAGTGCTAATCAAATGATGACTCGCTGCCAATTCTCATAAATATATTTGTTCACCATCATTTTTTATAACATAATGAATACATTTTTAACATTCGCATTGCTACTGGAAAACTTTTTTGGATAGTTTATTAAGGAGGTAATGCTGATGAGGGAAATGGGAGATGATGTGCCAAAAAGGGGTTGTAATACATTAAAACAAGGCTAGTCATGATATAACGAGTGGTTTATTGCCACTTACATTATGTAGGCGGCTGTCAGCCCGTAGCGTGTGCTGACTAAATGATAATAATTTCAAGAAATATGAATGCTAAAAGTCACTAAGTAACTAAATTAAAACAAAAATTTTAATGATATTTTTTCCATGACTGCATCAAAAAACGATATATCGAAGAAACCATTACATCACAATGTATGCTCCATTTTTAGAAATTCTTCATGCAAAAAAAAAAAAAAAATTTCGATCAAAATATTGGATATCTAGTTATGTACTGCCACCCTTCACATGTTAAATATTTTGTATATAATATTAAGACTTAATTTATATTATTATTTGAAATTCAAGAAGAAATGATATCAGAATGAATCAAAATATAAATTCCTCTTTCACGTTCAGAATTCAGATTTAGCTATTAAATTCTTGGAAATAAAAAAAAGAATTCAATGATCAAATTTTAATAAAACACTCTTAAGTATCCCGATTCAAATGAGGAAAGCAAAAATAGAACAAAAAAGAAGAAAAAGCAACCTTCAAATGACCTTTCTCCCTTCTTTCACCTTTTTTTATTTACATTTTTTTCAATTACGATCAAGAATTCATGTACGAAAACCTATCAACATTTCCGTGTTTATTCAACGCCATTTTAAAAGCTGTACTGTCTAGGACTGCGGAATTTTCTGTACATCTAAGCAATTTCCAACTCTTTCGGATCACGGAAATTTCTGTAATACTAGCCCCAGTACTGTCGTGTTGTTGGAGGCAATTTTCAGATTTGAGCCACCAGGCAGAATAACGGCATTAACCAGGTTCAACCTCGCCGATGCGACCAACACTGTTACAAGAGGCAGAGTCCCAGCAACAGCAAGTCAATCCTTGACTTCCAAGTGGAAGTTGATTTTTTCTCTTCGGAAAAACAAATCAAGTCACGCGCTACAAGCAAAAACGAGTCAAATCGCGAAACCATTTCTGGCCGTAGCGCGTGACTTTATTCGTTTTTCCGCCGAGAAAAAATGGACTCACTTTTGCTCCGACACTTCTTTAGTCCCCTTTTATTATCAGCCCCTCAACTGAGGAATTATTATTATTAGTTCTCGGTTGAGACCTTAGCAGCCCCTGACGCTTGGGTAATCCCGTTGCTTCCCCTTGTAAGCCTAAGCATGACTCCATAGCCCTCTCCATAGGAAAAGGACCGCAGCCACGCTATTGGCCGATATCTCCAACGATTAGGGCCGTCTCCATCGAGTGACCAGCCCTATAGGCGTGTTGCTCCTTATGGAGCGGTCTGCTCAACAAGACCTTATCGCGGATATATCTATCCACAAGTCTTTCCGCTGTTTTTAATAGGAAAAAAGTTAGGCTGATGGGCCGGAAATCCTTGGGTGAAGTATAACCGATCCAACCTGCCTTGGGAATGAAGACTACTCTCGTACCCCTTCAAGCCGTCGGGACATATCCCAACGTCAAACTAGCCCTAGCAAGTCTCACTAGCGGCCCTATGATGATCTCTCCGGCCCTCTGTAAGAGGGCTGGATATATGCCATCCGGGCTAGGAGACTTGTAAGGACTGAAGGATTTCAGGGCCCACCTGACCTTGTCAGGGGTGACGATCTCGTTGGCCAGCCGCCGTTTGGGGCCCAGTTGGGCCACAGGTAACTTTGCTTGCCTTTGAGTTGTCATCCCCCCTTCTCCAGCCCTTGAAAAGCCTGGAAAATGTGCCCTGATCAGATGGGCCAAGGTATCCCCGTCCGACTCTGAGTATCCCCCTTCGGGAAATATCAGAGTTCCGAGAATAGCGTCCAGATTTCGAGAAAGCAGCCTGTCCAATCTAGCCGCCTCAGCTCCCTTCTCGATGTCTGTGCAAAAGTTGGTCCAGCTCATCTGCTTTGCCTTACGTATTGCACCTCTGTATTCGTCCCTCATCGTTGTGAATGACGTCCATAGTTCCTTCGTTTTGCCAGTACTGGCACGTCTGAACCTCTCTCTGGTTACCCTGCGAAGCTCTTCGAGTTTCCGATTCCACCAGTGTGTTTCCCCAGCCTTTCGGACTCTGGTAGGTCGACAATTACTTTCATAAGTAGCTTTGATGGCTTCCGTGAAAGTTGTGGCTGCCATCTCCAGGGTGTCCACGTCTCGAATTCACCTGGGAACCTCTGAAAGTGCACATCTTAGTTCCGTGGAAAACTGATCCCAGTCCGTTCTTCTTGGATTTCTGACCCATTTTGGGTCAGCGGGTACAACGGATTCCAACACGAACTCTATTTGTGAGTGATCTGAGAGAGAGGCTTCGTCTGAAACCCTCAACTTCTTGATACTATCCCTAAAACTACTGGTGCAGAGAGTGATGTCAATGACTTCTTCCTTGACCGCATTACGGAACGTCGGGGTGTTCCCCGTATTAAGAATATCTAAGTCGGTAGTGATTAGGTATTCCAGTAGGTCATTACCTCTTGAGTTGACGTCCGTGCTACCCCACAAAGTATGGTGCGAATTAGGATCGCACCCCAACAGAAGAGGAATGCTTCTTACCTTGCAATATTCCACTAGTGTACATACCGCCACTGGTGGATTAGTATCGCTGTCATAAGGAAAGTAAGCTGATCCTAGAACT
Source organism: Andricus curvator (assembly GCA_932195095.1). NCBI lineage: Eukaryota > Metazoa > Arthropoda > Insecta > Hymenoptera > Cynipidae > Andricus > Andricus curvator. Next base: position 37,334 of record CAKNYM010050362.1, read on the forward strand.
AGCCTCCCTATCCCTTTGAGATCCAAGGCTATCACCATCAGGTTTCTCGAACATAGTTCAAGCAACGGGACAGCGCTAACTCCCTTCGTCATTATGCATGCCCTTGGTTTGTCCACCTTGGATTCCCTTTAACAAAAAAAACCAGCCCCCCCCCCCCCCCTAATTTTGTATTATCATATCGTATACTGCAACTAACATTTCTAATTTGGTAATTTTCGCACTGAATTCGGAATAATCAGTATGTGCCCACAACAGCCCCTAATTACCAATTTTTAAAAATATTCACCAAATTTTCTCATTTGTGTGAATTCGTTGACATCGCGTCGCTTCTTTGCAATTGACACGTGTAAAGCTATTCTACTTCTCGAGCGACCAATATTTGCAAGGACAGTAAACAGTTTTTTTCCATAAGGAAAAAACGCCATTTCACCGCCTTAATGTAGTAATACTATTCGTCAATATCACTTGGAGGCTAGTATATATACAAGTACCACCAGTTCAAGACCTTGTTGGTCTAAGTTCAAGAAATATTCCACAAATTAGTTTCTGTTTCCATAAAGATGAAAATTTTTACTCTTATTGTTCTGCTCTTCATGTCCATGACGTGTCGCAGTTCTGTTTGTAAGTAAAATATAACATAAACTAAATCAATCATACATTAAAAGATTTTACATCCAGATATCGACTATATTAAAAAATTCCCATTTCTATTTGAAACATTTGAAACATATGTTAATTATCATTGTACATATTTCGCAAAATTTTTGGTTCGAGGTGCAACAAAACTTTTAATCCTACAATTTTAAAACTGAATTAGGCCACATTTTTAGATACGGAGACGGAAATTAATAAATGTGAAGTAAAATGTTTGTAGCATATGTTCGCACAAAATTTAGTTTATGGGTACACGTAAAGGTTGAATGTGGAGTTTTTTAACCTATTTTGGCAAAAATTTCAGTTCATGCTATGTAATAAAGATTTCTTAATTATTATTACAGCTTGAACTAAAATTTTTCCCAACATATGTTACAAATATCAATATTCACGTGTACTCCTACTTTTGAAATTTTAAATAAATAAATAAATAAAACTAATAACGAGTACGCCAACATATATTTCAAAAACTTATCTTCACAATCTATTTCCTTCCGTCTCTGCATCTAAAACTTTCTTACCATTATATTACACTAATGCATATTGCGCTACTGCACACACTTTCGGCTGAACTGTTATCAAAAGTTACCAGTAAATTACCATATATTTTTATAAATTTCAGGAAGTTACTATATGTTTCCGTACATTTTCAGAAATTTCCAAAATTTTTACAAATTTCATTAATGTCCATAAATTTATAGAAATTTATGAAAATTTATGAAATTTCAGCAAATTCTTGGGAATATGTGAAATTTATGAAAATTTGTGGAAATTATCTGCAATTTATATACAGTTCTGCTAGACGCATGCGCAATAGTTCGGGCAATAATATCAAAAAGGCCGTAGCCGGGTAGGCATGGGTGAGCTGCCTCCGCTCGTTTTCGGTTCATATTTCAGAATATGACTTCAAAAACAATTGCTTACAAAAGTTGGAAATAAATTTAAAGTAATGAAAAAGCATGAATCTCTCAAAATTATTTTAAGGAGCTAGCTACCTTGGCGCATCACCTACTATCCAGGCATGCAAAAGAAAGGTTTAATTATTGTCGACAATTACCAATTAAATACATAAAATGAAATATCTTCTTTTTTATGACCCGAATTATAGGCTGGGATAGACCATTCGGAAAAACCACCAAATGGTTAATTTGAATTTCGATATTTAAAAATTGAAAAACGCCAAAAATCTTCTTTTTTATCCCCCGAATTATAGGCCGGGTGGAACCGTTCGGGCTCACCTTTAGAAACCACCCTCACTATAGGCACACTTTTTTCAATTTTCAAATAACGAAAATCGAACTTCTTATTTTCAGAATCTTACATTACGTGTGCATACGGTTCATTCTCCGTCAAAGTGTAAATTTTATACATGTAAGCCCCCTTGTTTCAAAAAATCGAGTAACCTTAATAATTGAACAATAGGAATGATTTCTGTATTTATACTTTAGAAAAGCATTACTAGCATTACTAGTAATGCATTTATAAAGCATCAATACAAGAAGCATTCCCAGTAGTAAATTATTGAGGTTACACGATGTTTGGAAACCAGGGGGCTTACACGTATAAAATGTACACTTTGACGGAGAATGACTCATATAGTAAGGGTGGCTTTTTATTTAAAGTAGAGAACTTTTCCTTGAAAAAAGGCACCTTCAAAAGCACATTTTAAAAAGATAATTATTTTTCGGACAACTGGATGCTTCCTTCAGATTTAGAGATTAAATTCTTAAAAATGAATGAAGTCAACAAAATTTGATAGACTTTATCTAGATTCTTATCTGCTTATATAATCACACAATATTGTCTAATAACTATCTTTTTGTTTCATTTGAATATAACTGTATTCACTGGCAATATTAATTCTTTATTTTTTTAATATATCTTTTGCAAATTTTCTTCTTATTGATCTATTTATAAGCATTTAAATTTTCAAGCTGCTCGAGTAAATTCTGGCGCAGCCTTTTTTTTTGTTAGTAAAAAAAAAATGACAATTAAAAATTCTTATTAATTTCCGAAATTTTTCCGAAATTTTCCCTACAAAATGTTAGGGGAAATTCCCGAAATGTTAGGGATATTAGCTTTCCGAATATTTTCGGAAAACTTCCCGAAAAATTTCTTACACTGTATGTCTCAATTCTGTTCGTAAGTAGAATATAACACTAAATCATTCATACATCAAAATATCTTACATCCGGATATCGACTATATTCAAAAATTACCATTTGAAAATTTTTTTGTTTAATCCCCAAGTATATGCCAACATATGTTCCAAAACTTTATCGTTACAATCTATTTTCTCCTTTCTGTGCATCCAAAACTTTCTTTCCATTATATTACCCCATTGCGTATTAAATATTGCGCTACCGCGCATACACCTAGCAGCACTGTTACCAAAAATTACTGGTAAATTACCACACATTTCCATAAATTTCCTCAAGTTACCATAAATTTCCACAAATTTCCTCAAATTCCATAAAATTTCAGAAATTTCTTAAATTTAAATAAAAATAATATATTTTCATAAATGGTAATATACCGGTGAATTTTGATAGCAGTTCTTCTGGACGCATGCGCTCAGGCAATAAGTTCAAAAATGTCTAGAAATTTATGAAAATTTATGAAGTTAGTATGAAATTAATATAAATTTTTCCAATTTGCGAAATGCATGGTTATTTACCGGTAAGATTTGATACATTAGAGCGCTTCGAAATTTATCAATTTCAGTTCTCTTCACTTTCCTCCCGCTAGGTCATCACTTTTCCAGCAGCCTGCATCCAGCAGAATTGTTATCAAAAGTTGCCGGCAAATTACCATACATTTTCATAAAATTCCTTAAAGTATCATAAATTACTATAAATTTCATAAATTTCATTACTTTTCATAAATTTTTATAAATTTTAAAAATGTATGGCAATTTGTGCAAACTTGTCAAATTTGTGGAAATTCAAGCAATTTGTAGGAATTTATGGAAATCTGTTAAAATTTCTGAAAATTTGTGAAATTGGTGAATATATATGAAATTTATGGACATTTTTTTAATTAGGGATTTGGGCGGTAATTTACCAGTCGTTTTCGATAAATTTGATAACCGTTTTGCTGGACCTATGAATTGTCCTCGAAATTGTTGTGCATGCCCTTCTATAGCTTCTTCAGATTTGTTGGCTCTCCAACTATTCAATTTTCAGCAGGGCTGTTGTGAAAAATACAGTGCATGTCCAAACTTTCTAGTATACATTTTTTCTGTGTAGATTTAAAAGCCTAGTCAATAATAATCATTGAAAGAATACTAAATCCATCGAGGCGTATCTTTAAAGCCAGAGCACCCAATTGCTAGTGGCCGCACAGTGGACAAAAATTCAGTAAAAGTGGTAAAAAATCGATTTATCGTCGCAGCTGTATAAAACTTGGTAAAAGTAGGGTTTTTAAAGTCGCTGATTCCGAATTTCATATCAAAAGTTACAAATGTAAATGATGGATCCAATACAATGGCAACAATTGTTAAATGTCCACACATTTGTCTGAAACTTGGTATGTAAGGGGTTCTGTGGAAGCCGATTTCAAACTTAACATCAAAAAATACGAATTCAAAATAGTAGATTCAATATGGCGGTAAAAGTTGTCAAATTTTTACATATTTGCCTGATGCTTGGTATGAGAGTATTTTTGGGGTCACTGATTTTGAATTTGATGTCAAAAGTTTGAAATAGACATAACAAACGGATTTATAAAGTTGCGTGAAATAATGGAACACAAAATAAACATCTTATGAAATTTCTTCATGAGTTTTTTTCAGTTGTCTTTTCACGAATTTTAAATTTTGAAGGAAGAGTTTCAGGAAAAAATTGTTTTACATTACCTTTTGTTTTAACTTGTAAATTAATTGTCTGTTCTGAATAATTTTTATTCAAATATTTACGTCTGAGTATTTTATATTTCAATTACAAATTTCGAAATCTTACAATTTCTTTCGCGAAAATGATTTTCTTTATTTTCTGCTGTTCTTGCATTAGTTTATAATAAAGCGCAGAATGGCGCAAATTTTCATTCAACTACACGGAGAGACTTTTGATATGAATATTTGGTTCAATCTGCATCAATAATTAAAATAAAATGTAAGAATTTAGGGATAATCGGGGTACAGTTATAAATATTTCTACCATAATAAGAGATGATGGTATTTCTGTATGTATTATTATAAACTTGAGCGAGCAAAAATTAGTATTTACCTTTTGAAAAAGTCTTATTTACTGTTTGAAAAGTGTGAATGTGAAAAAGTGATAATGGTCAATAACAAGTTTTCTAAAAAATATCGTCAATAGTAAATATTTTAAGTAACATAAGTTATAAGAAATGTAGGAAATTCTAGTATTCTTAAATAAGAATGTGTATTGAAATGAGAGCCGCTAGTAATATCTGCAACAAGGATTTGCGAGAATTCTAAAAGACTATACTAAAAACGCCCGAACGTTTCCGAGATGTTCCGTGTATAGCCGAGTACGCGACGACCAGCCAGCAGACCGACTGTGACCTGCGATTTCCCGCCAAAAGTTTCAAGTATACGTGTTTGTAGTACAAAAATATTTGTAACTAGTGCAGTATGCATTGAAGCTTAAACAAATTTTAATTCGGAAATTATTAATTAAGTGTCTCAATAATTTACACATATAAAATAGAAGCTTTTTACACTTTTCAGTTGAAAATTTCAATTAAGTGCAATTAAACTGCAAAACCTAATTTTTTACACTTTTATAAATTGAACAGTTCAAAGATTTCTGGTTAAGATATATAAATCCACGCCCCTCTTCCAACTCAATAAGAACGTTCAAAACAAAATAAGTGCCTCTTCGTATTTAGAAAAACTTGAAAACATAAATTTCCTCCCTTCCAGTTCTATAAGAATGATAAAAATAACAAACTGTCCTTCTCGCAAATCAGAAAAAATTGAAAATTAAAATTTCCTCCCCTCCTACTCAATAAAAATATATTTGTTAGATTATCCTCTTCCGATTCAGAAAAAAATATAAAAATCTTTCCTAAAACACAATAAAAATCTGAAAAAGAAGAAAAAGGCCTCTTCCAATTAAAAAAAAATGGTATCCCTTCCAATTCAATAAAAACCTTAAAAATATAAAATGTATTCCCAATTTAAGAAAAATTAAAAACTAAAATTTCCTTATTTCAAGCTTGATGAAAATGTTAAAAATACAATACTTCCCATTCTTCCACTGAACAAAAATTTAAAACCAAGAAAGTTACTCTTGAGAAAAAAATTAAATACCCAAATTTCGTTATTTATTTTAATTTTGGTCCTTTCAAACAATTCAGTTTCAAATTGTCTAGTTTTCAATATTTGATTTATAATTGCTCATTTTGAAATTTTTGTAATTAAAAAATGTCTAACTGAATGGATTATAAATTGGATATTTTAGACTGAAATAATATTTTAATAGGATTTTAAATTGAATAAAAGCATGTAATTATGAATATATTAATTTTAAGTTATTTTCACATTGAAAGTAATTTATAAAGTTTCAATCAGACATTTTAATTTGCTTAATTATTGAAGCTTTCGTATTGAAAAAGTTGAATTTTCAACGTTAAAATTTGTGAATTGCTTAATTTTCAACCGATTTAGAATCGTATTGTAAAATAATTATTGTACAATTTTTAACACTCGAACTACAGTTCAATTTTAAAAATCATTAATCAATTTATATTTAAAGTTGATCAACTTAAAAAGTTTGTATAAACAATTTTAAATTTCAAACGCTTCTAATTTTTTATTCTTAAAGTCTTCGAAGCTGAATTTTCGAATTATTTCAATGAAAAATTTATGTTTAAAAATGAAGACAAAAAATTGAAAAATTGTAAAGTAAAAGATTTTAGAATGAAGCGTTGTAAACTGAATGGTGTAGTAATTGAAACAGTTAACAACTGAACTCAACATTTAAAAAAATGTTGAAATCGAACTCATTTTTAATTGAATTATATCATGTGATATGCTATTTGTGATATCCCCAGTGATTTCATAGATTGTTCTTCTAAGAATTTGTAAAATTCCCTGTGAACAAATAAATTCACTGTCATTTCTCGGTTTTCCCGGTCTCAAAAAATTCCTGGTCATTTCCCGGTTTTCGGTCCAGCGGCCACCCCGTAAGGCGTAAGTGATAAGTTCACAAAGCTTCAGATGTAGATTATTGGGGAGATAAAATCCAGTAAATGGTAGTGTTATTTGAAGAAAAATGTTGTTATAGGATTATCTCCCTCGGAACTTAGACACGGGAAAAGTATTTTATTGAAAATATGAATATGTTCAACATGCTCGGAATTTTAAGTTGCTTTGAAAATAATAAAAAAAATGTTATACAAAAAATGAGAAAGCTCATTTTTCTTTCAGGCTCAAAAGGGTTGCAGTCCAATATGTCAAAGGCATTTTTCGTTAAAAGTTGGATTTTTTTTAGTAGTAATTATAATTTTCCTAAAAGCTTGTATCATTAAGAAATTTAATTAATTAATTAATTATTGTATACTTATTATAGTGGTATAGAAAACATCCTTATTTGTTCTTATAAAATGGCTCGATCCCCTAAAAATGGTTGCTTTTCGTATCAAAATGTCCCCTGAATATTGGCAGAATTAAAAACTATATATATATAGGTATCTGTTAATCCCATTACTTGCAAAAAATTGCTCATGTTATTTCAGTTTCCGCTATGAATGGATTGTTCTACTTTAGAATACAAAGGGATAATATGCATACGTACCGAAATAAAATAATCCATTAATTTACGTCCTTATGACTCTACGTTTAATTTCGTTTTTCAAATTTTGAAATAATTCTGAAGCAATCTTTCAATTCAGTTCTTAAGTTTCTGAAACCAAATTTTTCATGCAAATGTTCGTCGCGTTAATAGTTTATTTTTCCTTTGATGATGATCTTTCCGATTGAATAAATTACTGTATATGTATGTATATATATATATATATATATATATATATATATATATATATATATGTGTGTGTGTGTGTGTGTGTGTGTGTGTGTGTGCATATAAATGATAAATATTTGATAAAGTCCGGGGCACCTGAAATTTTTGACCTAGCACTATTAGTTTCTCACAAGTAGCGATACGTTTCACTGGTTAGTATATAAGGGCAGAAAGAATAATAAGTCTCAGCGTGATGCGTGCGATTTATAGATGTAAGATAGGTTTATGTATGCGTATAGGTATTAATATAGGATTCGTAAACAAACCACACTGTAGCCAACGAGCGACGTACAAGCACACACAAATTGTAGCCCATGTAATAGTGTGCGTTCAGACACTTCCGCCCGTCTTTCTTTTTGCCATGCGCCAGCGTTAAACACAAGATCACGTGACCCCCATTTTTTGTATAGTGGTTTAGAAAGATTGTAAGCGTTTGTTTCGTTTCTTTCAAAGCACAATACCAATTTTCGTTATTCGAATCCATTACAAAATTTAATACAGAGACTTAGAAATACTGTAATTTTGTGTGTGTAAGAGTCTAATATTCTTACGATTTATTCCAATCAGAAATATTAGTCTGCATTTTCATAGTCACTATTCGACTTTTTCTAACCGTACCTCGATTATCCCTAAATTCGTATATTTTATTTCAATTATGAATATGTGATAAAAGAAATATTAATATCAAAAGTCTCTCCGTGTACACATCCTAAGGGACAAAACTTTGCCTTGCTCTTTTTGATATCAAGGAGAATTTCAGGGAATGGAAAATCGGCAGAAAGTGCTTTAAAGAATTTTTTTTATAAATCATACGTGACAAAAATATAATTACAAATAATTGTCAGTACTTTTTTTTACCTTCTTCTAATCGATCGATCTATATTGAAGACGCATAAGAAAAAATCTTATATTTACAACCATTATCAGTTAATATATGCACTTTTCATGAAATCTAACCTCCAAATAACGTTTCAAGTTTGATGCTTGCACATTCGGCAATAGACAATAAGAAGTAAAAATAACATTATACTCTAAATTAGAGTTTGTTGGAAAAATTCTTCAATAAAAATTTCTATATTATATCTTGCAGATGGAAGTGATAACATGAACTCGCAGAATGTGAGGAGGGCCATTAATGCAGATCGGCGACGTAGGCAAAGGATATCACAACGTATATTAAATAATATTAATACGAGGGAGCAGAATATACAGACGGAAAATCTGGGCCATGGTTGTAATCATAATTATAAACGTTGATATAATATAATTTTTGAACTAAGAACAAATTTTTGGGATTCAGAAAAAAAATCAAAATTTCATTTCATACCCGCCAATAAATTATTCTTGCTGAATCTTTTTTCTTTTGACAAAAATTGTGTATCTTTCCCCCTTTTTAAATTAAGCCCGACAAACCCTTTTTCAAAAAACAACATTCTGTAAATTTCAGAAATTTATAAAAATTTTAGAAATTTATGAAAATTTGATAAATTTGTGGACATTTATGATAAATTACGAAAAATAGTGAAAATTTCTGTGTAACTTTTAACAACAGTTTTTCTGAACGCATACACAATAGCTCGCGGGTTATAACTGCCGTGATTTTGAAGAACACTGTTAACTGCAAAATAAACGAAGCCGGGAAAGTCGACAAACACTGTTCGAATTTGTATTCGCGTGCATCGCTGATTCTAATACATTTTCTCAACATTGATTTAATACCATCATGTTATGAGCCAATTAGGCCGCAGAAAAGTGAGCGCTTAGATAGCCCTTCACCGAACAGCATCAGCTACTGACAGTTTATTACTTCGAAACGACGCCGCCCTGACGGTTTTGTTAGTTCCACAAATGGCCACTGAATATATTTAATAAGATTTCATTAACTTGCTGTAGACATAAATATACAAAAATCGACCTCGCACCAAACACTTAAAAAATGTCTCGTTATACGAGACTGCCAATCACAACCCATGCAGCTGACTCCCATATAAATCGTATGTTTTCATCTAAAACAATGGAATCCGTCAACACTTTAACCATCCACAATCACGTCGCAAAGTGTTATAATTGTAAATCTCCGTACACTTAAAATCATGGAAATCCCAACCAAAATGCCGCCCATCAACATAAATGAAGAAGTGAGAAAAGCAAAACAAGATTGTCTACCCGGAAAATCTGAGGATAAATATAATCTGGCCTTCAAAAACTTAACAACTCGATAAAACAAAGCAAAGCAGAAAAATGTTCAGAGAGTGATCATCATTATCAAAAAACATTCACTTCATATGACGTTCTCGCAACATTTTCGGTAAGGGGCTATCCAACCCTCACTTTTCTGGGGGCTTTACAGGCTTATAGCATGGTGGTTTCGAATACAATCTTACATCACTCGTAGGGTTACATACGTCTCTACGTAAGGAATTCAATGTTCGCATGTAAAGACGCGCCTAACCGTACTTGTGATGTAATATATTATTTTGATTGTTCTTGACCAATTTTCATATGAGCTTTCCATATCTACGAAAAAATTTTTTTGAAAATGTTAATTCATTATATTGAAAATGCAGTTGAATGTATTGATTATGATTCTGAAATTTGGGAAAACGCCGTAACCAGCAGTTACAGCTCTTTTCGAATTACGGACCTCAGAAACAGGCCGCAATTTGCGATAACGCCGTTCATGCTAAAAGAATATGAAATAATTGAATTATTACAAATTATTATTTAATCATCAAATTTTAATTATTATGAAATTACACAGATTATTCGTATTATTGTTAATGATTTTCAATTTCGAATTGTAAATTTTTAGAATTAAATTCTCTTCAATTTCAAAAAAATTGCAATTCAAAATTCTGCAATTTTATACAGTTAAAATCAGCAATTCTTGAATATTTAAAACTTGGAATCACACATAATTCAACTTTCAAAAATTATATATTTCAAAGGTATGTGATTTGGAACAATTTTTTTGGAATAGTTGAATTTTGACTGATTAATTTTGAAAGATATATTAATAAATTGTCTTGACTTAATAAATGCAGTTATTACGTTTCTCGAAATTCAAGCATTTTTTCTCGGGGTTGCTTGGACCTCTCCGAAATCATGACGGCTCGAGATAGCCGTCCGGTATTCTAGTAATGTCCGTAATTGTCCGTTACCGTGTTTTCTCGAATTTCTGCATGCCGTATTCTGCCGTCTATCATTTACGCCTGCGGTTAACGGTCAGATACGGCTCTCTCTCAAATCAAAAATTGTAATTCTTTGCAGTTAATGGTGTTTTCCAAAAATTATTCAATAAATACTTTTAAATCTATGAACAATGCAACCAATTATATGAATAATCACGTGTATCTTTCTTTCACGATTTCAGCGATATAAAAAAAATAATTTTTCGATTTTTCGCAGTAAACGGTGTTTTTCCAAATCACGGTAGAATAATTTCCGAAGTTTATAAAAATTTATGAAATTTACGAAAGTGGAAATTTATGAAAATTTTTGGAATTGGTAGAGATATATAAAATTAAAGGATTTTTTTTTAATTTGAGAGATATATGGTAACTTACCGGTAACTTTGATAAATTCAATAACCGTACTGCCGGACGTATGAATTGTGTTTGAAATTGCGTGTGATATAATATTGTTATGGGGTCGCCGCTTCCAAATTTTTGGGGTTCGTTGAAAAAATTCTTTAATAAAAATCCCTATATTATATCTTACAGAGGAAGTTACTGAGATTCCACGACGACTACGTTATATATCAACAAGGACCGAGAATTCGCTGCCTGCTTCAAGATCAGGCAATCAACGTTAGTATATTATAATTTTTTTAACTACCAAAAAATTGATGGGGTTCAGAAAAAAATTCAAATTTTATTTCTCAACCGTCAATAAATTGTTCTCGCTGAAAGCCGTTGACACCTGGAGTCCTTTGAAACAAGTTTTGAATTTAAAATAAAAAAAATGCATATTCTTATAGGAAACTTAATTCCAAAAGTGTTCTTTTTTTCCTGGAAAAAATTCTGTAGCTTTCCCCGTCCAATATTTTAGTGAAGTTTGTATCGGTCAGTTACGGCTCTCTCTCTCTCGAATCACAAATCAACAAACTTTGCATTTTACGGTGTTTTCCAAAAATTATGTGGGTGTGGTGAGCCCACACTTGTAGTTATTTACTACAAAAAACTATCCACCTAGAAACACTGCCCGAATCGGGTAGTGTCACGCCTACCCTGAAACAGAAATTACTTAATGGTATACATGTATTGATTATTTGAAAAGTTATTAACAATGCAATAATTCATTTGAATAACCAGTAGTATCTTTTTTTACGATTCCAACAATATCAAAAACTCATTTTCGATTTTTCGCAGTTAATGGTATTTTTCCTAATCAGGGCAAAATAATTTCTCAAATTCATAGAAATTTATGATAATAGATGAAATTGTGTGGAATTTGCGGAAATTTATGAAAATGTGTAAAATTGATGGAAATATATAAAATTTATATAAATTTTTTGAATTGAGATCCATATGGTAATATACCGGCAACTTTTGACAATTTCGATAACCGTTCTGCTGGACGTACGAATTTTGCTCGAAATTTTTGTGCATGACTTTGAATGGCTACTTCAGGTTTGTTTGCCTCTCAGCTTTTTTATTCCCAGTGGGGCTGTTGTGAAACATACAGTGCGTTTCCACTCAAAATAATCTTCAAAATAATACTGCCTCCATAAAGGCGTACCAATAAAAGTGCCAAAAATTCAATTTCTCGCCGCAGCTGTATACAAATGTGTACAAGGGGGGTTTTTGAAGTCGCCGATTTCAAATTTTTTGGATTAGTTCAAAAAATTCTTTATTAAAAATCCCTACATTATATCTTACAGATGGAGGTTTTCAGATAACACAGAACTCTCGTGACTGGATGACATTGATCTCCAACTATGCGTTAGACTCTGGAATTGATGTTTCAAATTATGGCAGTCAACGTTAGTATATAATAATTTTTTAACTAACAAACATTTGTTCAAAGTAAACCCGAAAAGCCGTTTTTGCATGAACAAATTTCTGTAAATTTTATAAATTTATAAAAATTTATGAAATTTGTGGAAATTTATTGGAATTTGTTAAATTTGTGGAAATTTTTTTGAAATTTGTGAAATCTATCGAAGATTATGATAATGTATAGAAATTTATAGTAATTCATGGGCATTTATGGGCATTCACGGAAATTTATGGAAATGTGTAGCAATTCACTGGTGACTTTTAATGAGATTTCTGCTGGATGCATACGAAATAGCTCAGACTAACATTTATGAAAATTTATGAAAATTTGTGACATTAGTAGAAATATATAAATTTTTGGGTCAAATTTGAGGTCTTTGTGGTAATTTAGCGGTAACTTTTAACAATCAAAATTTTCGAAATTGCACACGTTTGAAACTTGGTATGAGCAGAGTTTTAGGGTAGCCGATTTTGAAATTAAGAAGTTGTTAAATTTTTACATGTTTGTCTGAAACTTGGTATAAGTGTATTTTTGGGGTCGCTAATTTTGAATTGGATGTCAAATCTTCCCAATTTTAAATGAAGGGTCAGTCGATATTTTATTATGTCAATATCTGATTAGCCTAAAAAAATCTTGAAAATGTAGTTTCCTCTGCGTCAACATTTTATGAAATTTCTTCTTGAGTCATTTTTGGTTGACTTTTCACGCACTATAAATTTTGATACCAAATTTCGGGAAGCAAATTTGTTTTCAACAAATATTTTTTGAAATTCAGAAATTAATTAATTGTCTATTATAAGTTATTGCTATTTTATGTTATTTCAATATTTACGTATGAGAATTTTAATTTTTAATTAAGAATTGTGCAGTATCATATGAAAATGCGCAAAATCGTGCAAATTTTCATTGAACTACACCTCCTGAGAGACAAGACTTTGCCTTGCTCTTTTTGCTATCGAAGGGATGCCGGGGAATGGACAATCGGCAGGAAGTCATTTTAAAGACGCATGAGCAAGAATCCTATATTTTCAACCATGGCAATGGACAATAAGAACTCAAATAACATAATACTCTAAAAATTGGTAAATTTGGTACCTTGGTTAATATTGAATGTCTTTGGGATCACATTTGATTTATCTGCAGTTTGATCAATAGCAAATATTTGGTTTTTGTTAGAAAAATTCTTTAATAACAATCCTTATATTATATTTTACAGTACCACGTACACCACGAGTAGACTCTCCTGCAGCACAACAAACGCGACGCGAGCAGATGCTTTCGGGGATGCAAGGACTAAGTCTCTCCGGTCAAAATAATAATCATGGATGTAAGTAAATATTAATTTTTCGGACTAAGAAGCGATTGTCGTGATTTAGAAAAGAAATTTCAGTTCATAACCGCCAAAAAATTCATCTTGCTGAATTGCGTTGCCCCGTGGAGACCTTCGAAACAACTTTCGAATTTTAACTTGAAAAGTACATATTCTTATAGGAAATTTAATTTCACATTTTTTCGCTGTATAAAATACTGTAGCTTTTTTCGTTTTTAAAGTAAACCCGAAAGGCCCGTTTTTAATACAACAACAAAAATAATTTGTATACATTTCAGAAATTCCTAAAAATTTACGAAATTTGTGGAAATTTATTGGAATTTGTGGAAAACTATGATAATTTATGAAAAAACCGGTGATCGCCTCTCACATTATTTTTTGTCTTACCTTCACTTTTTTTTCATCAGAAAATGGAGAAAAATAATAAAAAATATGCAATTCCATAATGATATGTAATTTTTAGCGAATTCAATTAATCCAGCTTATTTAATTGGCCAGTTTAGTTAGTCATAGATTTCTATGTGTATATAATTTTCCGACGCCGCCCTTCCCCCTTCAGGTTACTTGTCCGGATCCGCGACTGGCTTTACAGAGGATTGTTTCGGAAAACGCAGTGCGTGTCTAACATTTTTTGTATTTGAGATCCTTAAAAAAGTATTGCATCTACCGTGGTGTATCTTTAATACCAGAACACCAAACTGGAGCATTGCTAGAAGCCGGACAAATCTTCGCGTTCCTAGAGTCATGTGTTAATATTAACTGACTTTGTAATTACACTTGGGCTATCTTTATTTTGGAACACTAGTAAACGTTTGGGGAACGTTAAGGATTCTTTATTAAAAATCCCTATATTATATTCCACAGCTGATCATCATGCGCCATCTGATATGCAACATTTACATCCGCATCCAGGAGCGACGGCGAACGGTTTCTTGGAGGGAACGCATGAAGATTCTGATAGCTCTGAAGGTTAAACCTGCTTTTGAATTTCAGCAAGGTTTTTGTCAAAAATGCAGTGTGTGTCTAAAATTTTTTGTATGCGTTTTTCCTGTGTAGATTGAAAAGCCATTCAATAAAAATAAAAAAATAAAATACTGAATCCATCGTCACGTATCTTTAAAACCAGAACACCCAACCGGAGCACTGCTACACTGTTAAAAATAGTATTAAATTTAAAATACCAATGTAAATTAAAGTTGATATCTCAAGCATATGAAATCGCTATTCAGGTACGTGTTTATTAAATTTCATATCCATTCATGATAATCGTTCAGATAATTCCATTTTACACAAAATCAAAATAAAGTTAGTAGTAATTTTCAATTCTTAATAATAAAACATGATACCTTCTTTCAATTAATGAAAAATAAAATTGCATTTGAAGTCAAACAGTTTAATAACGTAAATAAATGACAGACCTAACCTACAATCAACTGTACTCACACCATTCAGGGAAAATTTTGGAAAGAGTTCCACATGTACGTTGCACTTTAATCATAAAAAGCATTTCAATCGACGAATTCTAGATTATTACTTCAATTGCGAATATGTGATAAGATTGAAAGAAATAGAAGCACTTTGAGTTTTCAAGCACGCTGCTATACCGACCTGTATATTATATTTAATATAATGTAGACAGCTATTCATATTTTAATGTATATTAAATTCCAACTCCCATGTATGCAAATGACTTCATATACATTTGTATTAAATTTAACCCTTAAAGTTATCCCTGGGGTCTTTTTTTGTTTACCATTTTTTGTTTACTTTTTAATTTTTTTTCATATGTTAAAATTAAATATATATATTAACTAGTTTTATCTTATAAAGGATATAAAAAAGTATATCCAAAAAAATTTTCGTGCAAATATATTAAAAATCCTTGTTGCAATAATGAAATTTCTGCTGGGGTCTTCAGCGACCCCCCTCATTCTTTAGGTTATCCCAGAGAGGGGATAACTTTAAGGGTTAATAGAGATTTTTCCAACAGTGTAGGCAAGAGGTTGGACCAGGAACCGGACAAGATCTTTGCGTTCCTAAAGTCATATGTTATTATTAACTGACTTTGGGATTACATTTAGGTTATCTTAAGTTTCGATCAATCCCAAGTTTTTGGGGTTTGTTAAAAAAAAAATCTTCAATAAAATTCGCTGTATTATAGTTTACAGCTGCTATGAGAAGACAACTTGTTTAGCTCCAGTTCCAATTCATGCCAATGTTCCAACCACAACTCTCCAGTCCAATTATTATTTGACCAAGTCATGTGTTATTAATTTTAATACTAACTGACTTTGGGACTATATGTGGGCTATCTGTATCTCAAACCAGTAGCAAAATTTTGGAATGCGTTGAAAAATTCTCCAATAAAAATCCCTATATTATATTTTACACATGGAGGATATGAACGCGTCGGCCAAAGTCATGTGTTGATATTAAGTGACTTTGGGATTAGGTTTAGTTTATCTTAGATTTAGAACAATAGCAATTTTTTGTAATAATAGTAATAAGAGTAAATATATATAGGCAATATAATAGGTAATAATAATAGTAGAAGTAGTAGTCGTTTTTCTTTTTATTTATTTATTTTTATTTTTTTTTCTGTTGTAGAGGAGGTGAGACTGCATTTACGCACTGAGTGTGAACGGTACTACCCACTAAACTCAACTCCTCTTCCTGCCAGCCATCTCCTCGGAACCGCTTTCGCATTACTTCAGAGCCCTAGGCTACTGGCCAGTGAGCCGAGCCTCGGCTTTCATCGTTGTTTGCCTGCTTGGCATTTTCCCATCTTTTACTCAACCAGGATGCACGCATCGTCCTCAGTGCACCTTATTGTCCCGGGCTGGTGATCTGTACGGGGCTTCTCTTAATTAGCAGCGCAGAGGTAGCAGTGCGGCGTACTTTCGCACGCCGCAGCGTTGATCTCGACAAAGGCCTTCAAATTACCTCTGAAAGGCCCTCTTCGTTAACATAACCTTTATCTCGCCGCTTGTTGCTTCGTCGAAGTGTCTACGAACGGCCGCCTTCACTTCTGCCGCTTCGGTAGTGTCGAGGTCCAAGACCTCGACCTCGATGCGGGGGACGAGTTCGCGCACGCTACCCCCAACTCCAATCGCTTCTTTTATGGCCGCCGACAACTTGGCTCTGCCATCCGCTGCCGGCCCCACTTCCACAAGAATCTGCCCGTTTCGGGTTTGCCTGACACCCCTGATTTTTACCCCAAGGTGTCCGACTTCACCTTTCGCTCGAGGTCCCTGAGGACCTCCGCGTAGCTCGAGGCCTTATGAGGACCGCCTCGGGTTGAGCTCGACTTAGTATCTTGGCCTGTTCCCCGTTAGTAGCAGGCTTCTCCTCCGTTTCTCCTCGTTTAGGTGTCAAGGTCACCGCTGCCGCAGCAGTGCGGGTCCTCGGCCTCTTCTTCTTCGGCTTTTGGTGAGTTCGCCTCTCTGGGACTCAGGATGGGCTCCCTCTCTCCCCAGGATGGGGAGTGGGAGTTTCCACAGCTTCTTCTGCCTGGATCCCCGTCTGGCTCACTTTTCTCTTCTCCTGCGCACCGCTGTGGCTCTTTCCCAGCTCTGCCTTGAGCCTCTCCATGCAGACCTTCTCTCCCTCCTTCCTCCGTTTGTCCAGAGTACATGGAACGTAACGGACGGACTGCACATTAAATCTAGTGCTGTCAGCCACTTCCTCCTTTACCTCTTGCGTCTTCCTAATTCCCTGCTTTATTTTCAGAAACATGTTAGTTTTTGTATCAGACAATTCCCTCATCTCCTTCAGAACTCCTTCCAACTTATGCACGTATTTAAGTGTCAGCTGGAACTGCTCATGCACTCGTTCTATGTCTTGTCTTGCCTCCTTCTTCTCCGGCTCCTCAATCACGTCCAAAGGACCTTCCAACTCCTTAGATATACTCCTGTTTAGTGTTTTCTTTGCTTGCTCCATATTGATCCTACGAGTAGCTAGGGAAGTGTGGGTCCCCCTCGCAGAGCCCCGCATGCGGGGGTAAGGTCTGAATGCTCTAGGAGACGACCTGGTATCCTAGAGACACCGTTTGGAACACCATACCCTGGTGCCATTCAGTCTTCGGCACGTTTGTTAACGCCTTGACTTGGGGGTTTTTCCTTCGGTACCACACCTGGACCATTGTCCGCGACTGCTTATTGAGTAGTGTAACCGTATTCAGCAGAAACCCTCGGTACAGGGCCCCCCTATCCGCAACCCGGGGACGCGCCCGGTAGCCTGGTCAAATGCGCCGGGAGTAGTAGTTGTTTTTTTTTTTGTTTGTAGAGGAGGTGAGAATGTATTTACGCACGGAGTGTGCGACTCGACCTAAAAACGTTAATACCCACTAAACTCACCTCCCCTTCTTTCTAACCCATGTTCTTGATATCCGCTTTCGCATTACTTCAGGAACACGGGTTATAGGCATTCTACGCCGTGCTTCGGCGTCCCGCTGTGTTGACAACCTGGACTTCTTTTTCTTCTCCTTTCCACCCAACCAAGATGCACCCATCGTCCTCATTTGTGTGGTGGTACCACACATCGGGCCCGTCGGTCTTTAGCATCCTATTTGAGTGTAGTCACTTATTGCCGTCCTTCGTCAGGCTTCCTCATCGAAGCTGCCTCCCTGAACGACGCACACCTAATCATCCCCGGCAGATGGTCGGTCTCTTTGCCGCATCTCCTGCACGCTCTTGTCTGGTTCGGATCGACGCCGCAAAAGTGATGGCATACCGCCTCCGTCACCTCCTCCACGTCGGTCGTCGTGTCCAAATCCAGCACCTCTTCTTCCGTGCGTGGGACGAGCTCTCGCACGGAGTTTCCTGCGCCGACCGCCTCCCTGATGGCAGACGACAGCTTTACCCTGCCGTCCGCCGCAGGGCCCACCTCGATGAGGACCTCTCCTTTCTTCGTCTCTCGGACACCCTTGATTTTGACACCAAGGGTGTCCAGTTTAACCTTCTGTTTAAGGTCCTTTAAGACCTCTGCGTAGCTCGAACCCTGAGGCAACTTTATTAAAACCGCCTCAGGTCGGGCTCTTCTTTTCGGCTCCTTCTTCCTCGTCAGAGGTGCAACTGTTGTCGCCCCTGCATCGTTTTTCTTCGGGGTAGAGGACGCTGCTGCTGTACTAGTGCGAATCCTCGGCTTCTCCTTCATCGTCTTAGAGAAGCCTGCCTCAATGGGACTCAGCGTGGGCTCCCTCTCTCGCTTCCCAATATGGGTAGTGGGAGCTACAACAGCTTCGTCAGTCTGAGTCCCAGATTGGCTCGCGTCCTTCTTTTGCCATGCCTTCTTCATATCTTCTCTCGCTTTTTTTCCGGCGTCCGTTCCAACTTCCACTGAAAGGAAACTAAACCGGAAATCAGCACTGAATATGGCAGAATCCAGCTTAAACGCCAGATCTTTCACTTTATCTAACCCATGCCTGATTGGCATGAACATGTTTCTCTTCGTGTCCGAGAAATCCTGCATCCTTCTCACAGCCCCTTTCAACTCGTTCATGAGTTTTTGTGCCTGTCCCAACATTCGTTTCACTGTCATAATATCCTGTTTGGCACTCGTCTTTTGATTCGGGTCAAACTCCTCCGTCACGTTCAACGGACCTCCCAACTCCCCACATTCACTCCGGTTCAGTTTTTCTAGATGTTTCTCCACTTTATTCCCACAAGTAGCTAGGGAAGTGTGGGTCCACCCTCGAAGAGCCCGCATGCGGGGGTAAGGTCTGCACACTCTAGGAGGCAACCTTGTATCCTAGAAACACCGTTTAAAACACCATACCCTGGTGCCATTCAGTCTTCGGCACGGTTGTTAACGCCTTGACTTGTGGGTCTTTCCTTCGGACCACCCCTGGACCATTGCCCGCGACTGCTTATTGAGTTGTGTAACCGTATTCAGAAGAAACCCTCGGTACAGGGCCCCCCTATTCGCAACCCCGGGACGCGCCCGGTAGCCTAGTAGTAGTAGTAGTTTTTTTTTATCATTATAGAGGAGGTGAGAATGCATTTACGCACTGAGTGTGGGACTCCACCTAAAAAAAACGGTAATACCCACTAAGCTCACCTCCTCTGTCTGCCAACCCATGTCCTCGGAATCGCGTTTGCATTACTTCAAGGGCATGGGGGTAAGGCCAGTAAGCCGTGCTTCGGATTCCAACTTTGACCGCCAGCTTGGCATTCTTCTAGCTCTCATCAAACCAGGACACACGCATCGTCCTCAGTAGTGTGGTGGTACCACAACTCGGGCTCGTCGGCTTTCGGCATCCTGGTTGGACATATCTGATTGGGCAGCGCGTCCTCGAGGTTTCTCCGACGAGTTGGCCTCTCGGAACACCCTGCACCTCATTGTCCCGGGCTGATGGTCGGTCCGGGGCTTCTCTTCACTATCGGCGCAGAGGTAGCACTGCGGCGTACTTTCGCACACCGCAGCCCTATGGCCCTCCTTGCCGCACCTCCAGCAGGCCTTCGTCCTATCTGGACCCCAGAAGCTCGCTGCCATGTGGCCAAAGCCTAGGCAGCGGTAACACCTAAAGGCCTCTGTCTTATTCCGCACGCGACAGGACACCCATCCCACCTTGAGGTGTCCCGTGCGCAGAAGCCTTGCTGAAAGCTCCTTCTTCATCTCGACGAAGGCCTTCAGATTTTGTTTTGGAAAATTTTGCAAATCTTTTTGAATATTCTTTTACATTTTATCTTTCAAAAAAAAAAACCTACTTTGTCTAGGAATTTTAATTTTTTTTTCATTATTTTGAAATTTTCTAGAATTTTCACAAATCAATAAATTCAATTGTTATTTGTCAATTGAAATTTTTTTTTAATTTTTTAAAATATCTTTAAATATAAAAAATCACTTTCAATTTTTCCAGGAATCTTGAAAAAAAAATTATTTTCTTAAAACCTTCAAAGATCGTTAAAAAGCTTTAAAATTTTACATCGAAATCTTTGAAATTTTGAATCTTTGATAAGTTTAGTATTATTTTAAAGATAATCAATCTTGATCCGATGCGGAAATGAAGTTAGGTGCGTTTCTAACAATGGATATAATTCATTAAAATCCATTGCTTTCATTATTAATGCAACAGTGATAAGTGATGAGGTTTTTTTTCATCAAAATGCATTTCCCTGTCAGAATTGATTTACATGAAATTATTTTAAGAAATAAATAGTATTTCTGATTCAAAACTACGTTTGATAGATGTAGATATCTAGGAAAAATTTTATTATAAAGAAAAGGTTGCCAAACTGAAATTGCTGCTTGATCTGCTATTTATTATAATTCGCAAATGTTCTTGGTTAAAGTTTAATATTTTTGAATAATTGTAGATTCTTGTAGAAACTTATATATTAAATACACTACAAAAATTGAGACTAAGGTGCAAAATAAAAATGCACAAGTACCTAATATTTTCAAATTTCATTATTTGAAGTCATGTGTCAAGGACGAAGCAGCAGAAGTAATCGCTTCGCTCGAATCATCCAGCGAAAATTACGCGGTCGCTTGAAAATTATTGACAGATCGATACGATAATCGGAAATTTATTGTCGAAAATCACGTTAAAACACTTTTCAATTTGCCATCAATATCCAGAGAATTCTCGATTCGCTCTTTATTAGATAGCGTACAAAAATACGTTAGAGCGCTACGCGCATTAGAGCAGCCAGTTGATCATTGGGATCTAGTCATAATTCAGCTGATAAAAGAAAAATTAAAGAATTATAATCTCGAAAAATGGGAAGAGTGCATTGCAAACTCAAAGGTCCCAACATTAGAAAAAAATGATTTCGTTTTTAGAGCGCCGTGCTCAAATTGAAGTCACGCGTCCAGCTCACAATCCAAATTCAAATTCTCACAATTTGAATCGAAATACATACTCGAAAAACAATTATGTGTCAGGTCAAGGTTCAAATCCATCTCGCACATTCGTTGCTTCGCTTTCCAATCCACTAGCCAATCAATCCAAAAATGATTCAAGCCATTCAAAGCCACAGCGTTCACGCCCTATTTGCAAAGGAGATCACGCAATCTTTTCGTGCAATCCATTTTTTAAATTATCACCACAAGACCGTCTAGCCGAAGCCAGAAACGCATCTCTGTGCGTGAATTGTCTTCGTGCAGGTCATCGTGCTGGCGATTGCCACCTAGGCACGTGTCGTAAATGCAATAAAAGACACAATACACTTCTTCATTTCGAACAGAAGTCAAATGATGTAAAGCAATCTACTTCTACTGAGAAACCGTCCACGAGTAGTTACCACATACGTGTGCCATCTCAAGTTTATTTAGCAACTGCCATTGTCGATGTCATTGACAATCAATGTATACATTGCATAAATATGCATTTACATCTTCAAGCTCATGAAAATTCGAGCGAATTCCGATCAACAAAAAACTTCCAGCAAAGAAGTTGTTCAGAAAGCTATAAATAGGTTTTCTACTGAAAGAATGACTAAGAATAAACTATCAGTACTAAGCTATGGAGGTTTTATTTCGGCTGTGGGTCCCATTTTTGCGTCATTATTATATACAATACATTGCTGTATACTAACATTATTGTATGAAAACATCAAGGTCAAACAAAACTATACAATGCACTACATATTCGTGATATTATGTATGTAGCTTCTATATTCTACTTCTTCTTTTATCCCCATATGCTCTACCGATCAAAAATAATTGAAAAGAAAGATAATTTACATTCAACATTTTAGTTAATTATATTGGGACTATTACATAGTACTTCGTCTTTAGCATGAACACGTAAAGTTGCTACGCACGTGCAAAAATCGGACCGCGCGGCCGAAATAAAACTTTCATAATTTCGCAATGATGATTCAGTTTGAATTATTTTTTCTGCAAAAAAATTACCTATACTTTTCTGAACAAACTTTCCGCTAGAAGTTTTTTGAAGCTTAAAATTCGCTCAACTCTCCATGAGCTTCAAGATGCATGATTTTTGCAATGTCACTGGTAAAAAAATTTCTGACAAGAACGTACAACATTTCTTTAATTAATATTCTTTTTTTCACTTCATCGTAAAAATCTAAAAAACATAAAAAAATACAGAATTTTAGACTTTTTCAATTTGGGTGTTTCACGTCATAAGAACACTTTTAATTTTACGTAAATTATTGTAGAAAATTACAAATCTTTACCAAAAATACAGAATTTAACAAAAGGCGAAATATTGGAAAACTCTTTTTAAAATTATGTTGTGAATAGTGGTAGTTTAATGTAGAAATATACAAATTTGTAAAAAAAAAATACAAATTTTTACAAGGAATACTTTTAGAATCCGCATTAACGTTTCCAACGTTACGAGTTGTTGTGAATTCAGAGGATCTAGTGTCGCGAGAGATTCTGGCAATCTTAAATTTTGTGAATTGCCAGCTTGATTATTCAGCTCAGACTCATCCATGATACTTTCATAGCTAGTTTGATTTAAACGCGGATTAATTGGTGGATTCAAATATTGCCTGGTAAATTTTTTTATTCTTTCGTTAATCGCGAAGTACCGATCCTCAATGGATGTGTGCTCATCTTCGAAAGATTTTAAAAGCGTTTCATCGTTGGTTAGCGATACGAGTTCTGCATTAATTTTTTCAGATTGTTCTAACAATGGTTGGTGTTTCGCTAATCTACCTTCAAGATCGAGAAGCTAGAACTCGGCATTTGGATCCGATTCGAATTGATCTAAAACTTTTTCTAACTTTGTTAATCTAGTTTTAAGAGCACCCCTTTGTTTGATTAAAGACACGATTTGTGGATCTGAATCCGTCATTATGCTAGCACTTTTGAATGGAAATTGAAACTGACAAAGAGAATATGGATAGGTCGCACAAAATGGATAAGAAATCGGATGGTGAGTCAAAGATTACTTACTCGTAGGATGTAGGAGATGAGATGCAGGACCGCTGGCTGGTTGAAGACGCTGGATGCTGCGACGGCTCCTTGGATGATTGGACCTCTGGCTGAGAATGCTGCATAAACCTTCTAGATTGATTGAATCACTGGTACAAATGCTGCAGTGACTCTCTGGATAACGCTGAATCTCTCTTTTTTTACTAAACTCTCTTAGATGCTGATTTGCCTTCCGTAGTCCCACACACGGCTGTACACTCGCGGACACTCGTAGTTTTAGTTCTTTGACGAGAATAGTATCTGCACGATTGTTACACTTGCACTAATATGATGGTTGCTTTACGGAGGCAATGTTTTACACACGCGAGAAATGTTTGTTACGCGGCAAAACATCCGGTTTTCGAAGGACCAAAATATGTATTGTCTTTGCTATGGTTGTAATATGGGATTAATGAATCGAGGAAGTGAGTGTAAATAT
Organism: Andricus curvator; assembly: GCA_932195095.1. NCBI lineage: Eukaryota > Metazoa > Arthropoda > Insecta > Hymenoptera > Cynipidae > Andricus > Andricus curvator. Next base: position 61,638 of record CAKNYM010050362.1, read on the forward strand.
TAATTTATTTTAAAACACACACACACGATTTATCCGAATACATGAGAGTTAGATGGTGAGAGATTCTTTATAAATTTCATTGTTCCGTTTACAAATGTTTGAACATAGCCTGAGGTCGACCCGATCAGGTGTTCTCTGCTTGACGGTTACAAGATTTCTCATTTTTGAAGTCGCAGAACTCACGAGCGAACTCTAAGGGTTGAAAAAAACAGGAAAACGCAAAGGGTTGAACAAAGCGGGAAAACGCAAAGGGCTTTGAAGGACGCTGATTGGTTACATATCATGGTGGAGGTGGCAGGACACTCCTTCGCTAATGGCTTCGTAAAGCTTCATAGAATTAGAAATTTTGAAATGGGTCGGTACAAACAAGACAGTAAAGTTTTATACGTGAGACGTGAGTTTTGACAAAGTACCCAGCTTATAAAGGTTTGCAGTACACATCTTCTACGGCTGTAATAAAAGGATTTTAGCTTTAAGATTGCAGGTTTACTTCTATTTACAAGTTTTCGGAGATTTGAAAGAAATAGAAAGTTCGTAGCTTTGATATTTCAAGAATTTTCAAGTGACAACAAAACATCCTAAAATTATAAAGTAAGAAATTGTTACGACGTAACAAGAGATAAGATCTCTTGAAGGCAAAAAGAAATCTTCAGATCGAAAAAAAACTTCTCTCCGTGAATTAATTTAAAAAAGTTGTTATTATTACGAGAAAAAACGTCAAGACATCACATGTATCATTAGAAAATCATGCAGGACAAACCCGTGTCATAGTTTTCCCTAAAACTGTTGCAAAACCTGTACCTACTATTAATAACATAGTTTATTCTGCATGAACTCTCTTTCCTCATTGACACAAGATAAAACTTTTTTTCATTCGTTTCATTGTCATGAGCCATTATTTATTCAGAGGCTTTTAGGCAATATATTTTTTAGAAATCTCAGTTCCCTTGAATAATTTCAATTTTCTATGGAAAAATAGAAAAATGTATAACCATAAAAAAATTTGAAAATTGAAAACAGAATTATGTTAAAAAGAGGCGCATGAGGACACTGAATACGCGCAACTAATTGGTAGCCCATTGATCGATTGTATATGAAAAAAATTTGTCTTTTTCTTAACTATTTGCAAACAATCAGAAGATTATAATTTGACAGGAGAAGTTGACTAAGTCTCGTCAACCATTTCTTAGTATGGCCTCCTTATTGTTTTAATAGTGATAAAATGATACACCAATGCGTAATTTGATTCAAATTTTTAATTTTTGACGTGTTCCATGTTTATAACTTTATAAAGTTATCATATATAGTCCTAAATAGTTTTATATATTTCTATTCAGCAATTAGTTCTTTTTCACTATTGACTTTGGAAATATGTTGACCAATCGACGTAGTAATTTCTTCACTAATCTTTAGTGGTCCAATTTTCGCTGCACAAATTTGTATAATTTCACTAATGATTAGTTACATTTTACCAACTTTGATTTGGAGAAACCTTAAAGTATATTACATAAGGAAAAACTATAGAATGAAAATAACCTAATTTCAGCACTCGAGTTTATGGTATACTCACTCAAGTCGTTGCTTATTCAAGGCAAATAATTTTTAAGAAGTTTTCTAAATAATTTAAATTTTCTGTGGAAAACAAGGAAAATACACATTCGAAAAAAATATTTGAATTGAAAACAAAATTCTGTTGAAATGTAACGCATCAGGACCCCAGATATATATTATTATTATTATCATACGATTAAGCCGTTTCCCTTCCGGGGTAAGCGTGACTAAGTGAGGTAAGTGAGGAAGGGAGCAAAATGAATTGATCTAGAATTCCCATGCTACTTATTTGAATCACACGTTAGTTCGGAAACACTGCTCTGACCCAGGTTGCTGATCAATCTCTCTAGCGATCCCCTCATGTGAAGAGCCTGACAAAGTCATGAAGTGAAGCTCCCCACTCGGGCTCGTTAGTATCCAAGGTCTTTTGTTTCGGGCGTCATTCACTCCACTGTCACTCTTCTTCATGCATTTCTTATAAACTATTTGTCGCTACACTTTTCTGTCTTGGAATACCTCTCTAGCTTCCTTCACGTATGTGCATTTTTTCATGCAAGGTCTTGTGTTTCTATGGCTTCTTATATCTCTTCGAATTAGGGTCTCATTCACACATTCTAACCGTTAGTCGTTCACCTTTCATTGTCTCAACATGCCCAAAACATTTTATCAAATTTCTTTCACATATGTCAACTAGTGTCTCCTCCACACCGCGCTCTATGAGGATTATCTTATTACTTACCTTGTCCATCAGTGTTTTGCCGCACATCTTGCACAGGAATCTCATGTTAATCACGTTAATTTTACTATTATTCTTTTTTGTTAGGTCCACGTATCGCTACTGTAGAGTACAGTCGGTATGAATATATACCATTAAACCATTTCCCTTTCAGGGTAGGCGTGACACTACCCGATTCGGGTAGTGTTTCTAGGTTTTTCTTGTAGTTATAAATAACTACAAGTGTGGGCTCACCACACCCACGATGTGCCAACAGCACTCATGTCAGTATTCTTGAATGGTCACCCATCCAAGTACTAACCGCGTCCAACGCTGCTTAACTTCAGTGATCTAACGAGAACTGGGTTTTTCAGCGTGGTATGGCCGTTGGCCATACCATACATATTAAAATATGTATTGCCCTTTTAGCTTTATTTGATATATTTTCACTTTTAATCATGTGCTCTGTTCTATAGATAACCTTCCTCTCCTCGGTTTTTATGCCTACTTAACTCTCCGTCTATTTTTCTGTCACTAGCACAGCCCCAGAAAAAAATGTCTTGATCTAGAAGCGAGATACATAATTTTCTGTGAATTTTCACCCGCTGGTCACGAATCTTAAGGCGGTCTTTGTCGTGTTGTCCTCAGTTTTCACATAATATCAAAATTTTCGAATTTTGAAAAAAAAAAAAAATTTGAATGACGAGATTTTTTTGAATGAAAAATAGACAAGAAGCATAGCAGGACGTCTTTTAAGCTGAATTTTTGGGACAAGGATTTTTTAAGTTCAATAACTGCAGGCAAGTTACTGAAAATGCCGATACTCATGGTTTTTCGAACTTCAACTTTACAGATACAACCTTAACTTACACAACATCGTGAAATTTGTTCTTTGTAACTGACAACTGCAAAAGAATCTCATTCCTTATATCAGTTGATCACTCACGCCTCTGTCCGATGTTTAGAGGCCGTTAACTAGACAGTTCTGTTACGCTTAGTCCTTGTGCTTAGACGCTTTCTACTTTTGACCACATTTCCATGCTTGAGCAGGACTGCAAGCAAACTTGCTGCTGTGATGAACACTGGAAGCGAGGATAACTGCCTCTCAAGATGATGTATAGAATGATTCGCATTTCGGTTCACCACAGTAACGAAGCCAGTGAAGGCGCGCTGCCCTGTTATTGAACTTAATAAATGGTTATCCTAAGAAATTCAGCACAAAGCACGTCAAACTATACTTCTTGTCTATTTTTGATTTTTAAAAAATCACGTTATTCGAAAAAAAAGAAGTTTTTCTTAAAACTCATAATATGCACTGATATCAAGACAGACATATTCTTATTGCCTTGTTTTAGTTATTGAAAAACGTACACATCCTATTACAATATTTAGAAAGAAGACAGTGAAAATACGTATGTTCCAAGTCCAATGTATATTATGAATTATAATAAAATACATTTTTCAGAACGCAATCATAAAAATAACGTGCTTACATGCCACCATAGACAAACGCAAAAGTACGCATTTTGAGCGGTATCTAGTGGTGCGTTGGATAAGTTACAAATAAGGGTTCAGTAAGCACGCTGTGACGTCAAAGTTCAAAAAAGAGCTCGATTCGTGCATGTCTCCGTATTCTCCTTAAATCTTGAGAGATACCGTGGTTGAGAAAGATAGAAAGAGAAATTCATAGCAAATTGGTAAGTCGTTGTTTTTGACATCAAGTGTAGCGTGCTATGCGAGTAATTTTACACAAATATAGTTTCACCCGCTCTCACATAATTCATGATTTTATAATGAAAACTCTCGTGCATGCCTCTCAGGTTAGGACGCCTACGGCGCCTTCACCTACGACTCGCCACAAAAACATTGCGCTTGTTTAAAAAAAGCCGTCAGTTCAATGTACATACTATATTGAAAAGATACATTTTTCAGGTTAGCTGAGATTACATTTTAATACAAAATAAGGAATAAATATTCAAGCAAACATGATAAATATATTTGTACTTTATTTTGCAATATGTGACTGGGCCTTCCCAGGCCCAGGTACAGAAATAAATTTAATATACATTTTATACAATAGTTTTGAACATAATGTAGAAAAGTTGGCATTTTTGCAAAATCGAGTGCGAAGCACGAGATCCATGATGAGAATATGTTCGCTGAAGCCAAAGAAGCTTTAAAAAAAGAGAATTCACAATCACCAAATTATAGTTGTCGATGCTCTAACCTTTAATTTCAAAAGGTCTGTGCACAAAAGTGGGGGATGCACAAAGAACGAGCGCGTAGCGCGATGTAAGAACACTATTAAAAATAATATTGAATTTATTATACCCATGTGTATTGAAATTAATATATCAAGCATATGAAATCATCATTAGTATCGTGTATATTAAATTTCATATACATTCATTGTAATTACTTACAAGAAAAATCAGATGATTCTATTTTACACAAATTCAAAATGAATTTAGTAGTAATTCTCGATTCTAAATGATAAAACATGATACCTTCTTCCTGTTCACCAAAAATTAAATTGGATTTCATTACAAATGATAATTTAGTCGGCGAATTCTGAATTAATAATTAAATTGCGAATATTTGACAACATATAAAGAAATGAAAGCACTTTGAGTTTTCACGCACACTGCTAAACCGACCTGTATATTGAATGGAATACGCATTTATAATAATTGCACTACACCAATGCACGATACGTTTCAGTAGTGATAGTGCATATTTGCTTCATACGCATGTACATTAAACCTACTAAAGATTTTTATAACAGCGTACATTATTGAACGCGAAGCGCGAGAACTAACAGACGTTCGTCTTAGGCGCGCTTAAACTTGCGAGCGAAGAGAGCCACGCGCGATGTGAATGTCCACGCTTGGCGGACCAATGTTTTTTTTTTTCAAAATAAGAATACTTCAAGTGTGAAATTACAAAATGAACAAATAGCTGCGTTCTCATTCCCCGCTGTCTCATTTTTGTTGCAACTCAAAACAGCACCTAATTAGCGTACTTTTGAGGATCGTCGTTTTTCTGTGCAAAATTTTCACCTACTTCCCCTCGATAAATAATTATCCAAATAACAAGATTTTTTCCGAACAACTACTGTCGAATATCACAACACTTTATACCCAACATTTTTCGAAACAAGTTTTATTGGCCGTGTACAAGCATTTGTTAGCGAAATTGTGTTCAAATTCAGTGCTAATCAAGTGCTGACTCGCAGCCGATTCCCACAAATATATTTCTTTAAAATCGTTCTTTCATTACATAATGAATACATTTTTTAACATCCGCATTGCTACTGCAGAAATTTTTTGGATAGTTTATTAAGGAGGTAATGCTGAGGAGGGAAATGGGAGATGGATTTCCGAGAAGGGGTTATAAGCCACTTACATTATGTAGGCGACTGTCAGCCCGTGGCGGGTGCTGACTAAACGATAATAATTTTAAGAAATATAAATTCTAGGAGTAACTAAGTAACTAAATTAAAACTAAAATTTTAATCATAGTTTTTTTATTATTGTATCAAGAAACGATATATCGAAAAAACCATTCCGTCACAATGTATGTTTCATTTTGTAGGAATTCTTCATGCAACAAGAAACAATTTTCGATCAAAATGTTGAATATCTATAGCTATATACTGCCACCCTTCATATGGTAAAAATTTTGTATATTCTTAAGACATACTTTAGATTAATATTGACAATTTAGAAATAAATGATTCCAGTATGGATCAAAATATAAATTCCTCTTGAACGTCCAGCATTCAGAGTTAGCTATTAAATTCTTGAAAATTAAAAAAACAAAAACAAGAATACAACGATCAAATTTTGATAACGCAATCTTAAAACGCTCCATTTAAATTAGGGAACGAGAAATAAAGAAAAAAAAGCAGTCTTCAAATACCCTTTGTTGCTTTTTTCGCATTATTTATTCACATATTTTTTTCTCAATTACGATTAAAAGAAAATTGACAAAAACCTATCAACGTTTCGGTGTTTATTCAACACCCTTTTAAAGGCTAAACTGTCTAGTATTACGGAATTTTCTGCAGATCTAACCATTTGTCATCTTGTTCGGATCACGGAAATTTCTTTAATATTAGCCCCAGCACTAATTTTAAAATTTCGTTACATTGATCAGTGTGATTTCACCATATTTCTGGTAAAATTCACACCTTGATCACTGATACATGTATGTCTCATATTTCCTGTCATTTTTAAACATTTGTCTTACAGTGCACATTAAAATTTTCAAAAACCTGACATATTAAGTCATTTTTGAAACAAAAGTGCCATAATCGTGTTGTTGCCGGCAATTTCCAGATTTGAGCCACCAGGCAGAATCACGGCGTTACCAGGTTTAACCTGGCTGGTGCATCCAATACTGTTACAAGAACCAGGGTCCCGGTAGAAGAGAGTCAACCTTAGACTATCAAGTGGGAGTTGATTTTTTCTCTTTGCAAAAACGAATTACGAATTAGTGCGCTACGGACAAAAACGAGTTAAATAACCAACACATTTCTGGCCGTAGCTCGTGAATTAATTGGTTTTTCCGCCGAGAAAAAAATCAACTCACTTTTGCTGCGACTCTTTTTTTAGACCCCTTCTGGTATCAGCCCCTCAACCAAGAAAAATTTAACACAATTCTTTATTATTATATCGTCAAACTGCATCTATTATTTTGAAATCTATCATTTTCATACTGAAATTAGAATAATCAATATGCGTCCACAACAACCCCGCAGTACTAGTTTTTATGAATATTGAGAAAAGTTTTGGCATTTGTGTAATTCCTTTGGCAACGGCTCGCTTGGTTTTAATTTTCACGTAAAGAGCGAGTCTACTTCTCAAACGTCTAATATTTGCAAGAACAGTAAAAAGATTTTGTCCAGAAGGAAAAAACGTCATTCACCGCTTAAATCTAGTAATCCCGTTTGTCAATATGACGTGGAGGCAAGTATATATATATATATATAAGTACAGCCAGTTCAATATCTTGTCAGTTGAAGTTGTAACAATATTTAACAAATTAGTTCCTTTTTCCATAAAGATGAAAATTTTGAATCTTATTCTGCTGCTCGTCATGTTTATAATATGTCTCAATTCTGTTCGTAAGTAGAATATAAGATAAACTAAGTCAATCATACATCAAAATATCCCACATCCAGGCATCGACTATATTCAAAAATTCCCATTTCACTTTGAAACAGTTGAAACATATGTTAACCATCATTGTACGTATTCCGCAAGTTTATTGTTTGAGGTGTGGCAAATCATTTAATTCTACAATTTTGAAACTGAATCAGGCCACATTTTCAGATACGGAGACGGAGAGAAATAAATGTGAAGTAAAATTTCTGTAACATATATTAGCACGAAATTCAGTTTACCTGTACACGTAGAGGTTAAGTGTGAAATTTTGCAACCCATCTTGGCAAAAATTTAAGTTCATGCTATGTAATAAAGATATTTTAATAATTATTAAGCTTGAACTAAAGTTTTTCCCAACATATGTTACAAAAATTAATTAACGTGTACCCCTAAGTTTGAAATCTTAAATAAGTGATAAGAATGAATGAGGTTCAAACTGAAAATTTTACCAACATATGCTTGGAAATTTTTCGTTGAAACCGCACGTGTATGCCAACATATGTTCCAAATATTTATCTTCGTAATCTGTTACCTTTCGTCTATGCATCTAAAACCCCCTTTCCATTATATCAAACTATTGCGTATTGCGCTACTGCACACACGTCCAGCAGAATTTTTATCAAAATTTACCAGTAAATTACCATATATTTTCATTAATTTCCGCAAGTTACCATAAATTTCCGTAAATTTTCAAGAATTTCCACAAATTTCATAAATTCTCCATAATTTTAACAAATTTCATGAATTTCTATGAATTTATAGAAATTTATGAGAATTTATTAAATTTGAGCAAAATATTGGGACTTTGTGAAATTTATCGGAATTTATAAAAGGACACCGCACAAAATGTATTGAAAAAAGGTCTCGGTGGATTTTGATCATTTTTTGATATTTTGTAGAACATGACCCCCCGAACAAAAAATCATAATGACAAAACCCCGAAAAATTGACAGATTTTCATCTGCACCGCGCCAAAAGTACCCTTTCAGACCAGCATTCACGCTACATAGAAGCTATTGGCGCGAAGCTCACTGAAAACACTTAGCACTCTGCAACTGTGACTGTGATGAAAATCTGTCCATTTTTCGGGGTTTTGTCATTATGACTTTTTTGTTCGGGGGGTCATGTTCTACAAAATATCAAAAAATTATCAAAATCCACCGAGACCTTTTTTCAATACATTTTGTGCGAGGTCCTTTGTGTGAATTACTTGCAATTTATAGTAATTATGGGCATTTATGGTAATTTACGGAAATTTATGGAAGTGTGTGGTTATATACTAGTAACTTTTGATACCAGTTCTTCCTGGACGCATGCGCAATTGAGTAGGGCCACGGAAACAGCCTGGCGCCATCTGTTGCCTAAAAGCGGCAATTTGTTAGGGATGAATTCCACTTGTTTACATGCGAAAGAAAAAAAAATAAATTTATACTGAAAATAAGAGTTTAACTATCAAATAACGAGAGTGTCTGTAGGAAAACTGATAAAATCTCGATTCAGCCAAAAAACTTTTGCTCGAGTTTATTAAACGGTTTCATCGGAGTTGAGTTTTGAATTTATCTGTCTAAGACAGGTCTATCGGATTACTAATATCGCATAAAGCACTTCAATATTCTGGTTTTTCGAAAAAGGTGTCTGTACAAATTATTGTGTTAATTGGGTAAATAATATTATATATAATCGCATATATATATATATATATACGATCTATTATTTTTGTAAAAGTAATGCTAGTTGTCAGATTTTGAGGTTAGAAAGTTTAATTATCCCAGAATATTTATGGAGCATATTTTATTTGAATCTGAATGACATTAAGTATTTTATTATTAGTATTCTTTTTCTTACTTAAATTATTTCTATTGGTCTAGTGGAATATTTATTAACATTGGTTCATTAATTTTCAGTTATTTAAACAAACGGAATCTGTTTAAATAATATTTTTTTCGAAATTTTTTCAAATTAAAAATTATTACCATTTCTTTTCTGGAATATTTATAAACATTGGTTAATCAATTTTCAATTATGTGAAAGAATTCCATTTGTTTAAAACCAATTCAGAAATATAACAAAATTATTGTTTCCAACAATCAGAAGTTTTAAGATAAATAGCAGAAAAGAAAAACTTACAAATTTGGTGAAAAAAATATTGCTGAAACAAATTAAAGGTTGTTGAAAATAAATAATAATTTATTACCTCAACGATTGGAAAATATCTGAAAATAAATTTATGTCACTCAACGATAATACAGTAATATTTTTTATGAAAAAACGAATTTTTGAAGAAAAATATTATTTACGAAAATGGAATTTGTTTAAACATTTAAAAATTAATTAACCAGTGTTGATCAATATTCTACTGAAGAAATAATCATAATTATTATTTTAAAAAATTATTTATACAAATTAAATTTGTTCAAATAATTGAAAATTCATTAACCACTGTTGATCAATATTCCACTAGACTGATGCAAATAATTTTAAGTAAAAAAAAAAACGAGAATAATGTGCTCGAAAGGTCGATTTCATAAAAAATTGACATTTTTGGTTTTAAGGGTAATTTTCAGGGTCCCGTGGGGGTGTGTTAGGGGTGTCACACCCATATGGTATCGTTTCCCTCTAAAAAAATGTTTTTGGACCACCCTTATGTACGTAACATATTCCTAGTTCTCTCTATTTCAAACATACGGATATTCTAGTGTGAAAATTACTCAATTCCTGATAAAAATACCACTGGTATTTTTATGTCCTGAGATTCCTGTGGCACATTTTATTGTTAAGTTCATAAAGTGAAGGTAAATGTTTACAGAAACATTTATCAAGAAGAAAATTTAAGGCAATCCTATATGTAATTTTTTACTTGAATTTTTCACAGTGAGTGTCCTGTATCTCATTTCTAATTTATTAATATTTTTAACATAAAGAATTTGAATTTTTCAAAATTGACTCAACCGATTTTTATGGCTCAAATATATGTTGTATAGGCTATTAGTGCAACTAAAAAAACAATTAATTAATTCTACGAGAAGATGCTAAACAAATTATTGCTATTTCGTAACAATTTTTGTGTGATGAAATTTGGTGGCAGCGCCGCAATTTTTTCTGTAATATGCTCATATCCAAGGTATCAGCATATAATTTTTGGGATAAGGACAAATTATTACTTTATGGTTAACAAAGGTGAATAAAAAATTATGGTCATACAATGTAAAACGATAAAAATTATTAATTTTTTATTTTCGATATTTAAAAATTGAAAAACGCCAAAAATCTTGCAATTTTTACTAAGACAGATGAATATTTAAGTTAAAAAGACAAATTAACAAAAATTGAGTAATCATCCAGAAGAGATTCTAGTTTGACTTCTCAACATCAAAATATGAAATTCAATCAGGAATCAAATTTTCTAAGAAGATACTGGAATTTTCATCCCAAAAAGACGAAATTTCAACAAAACAGTTAAATTTTTAATCAAAAAGGATTACTCCTAACAAAATTGTTGAAATTTTTAAGCAAAAAGTTGCATTTTTGTCCAAGAAAGACGGAATTTCTACTATAATTGAAGAATTTTTTAATTAAAAAGACCAATTTCCCCAAAAGAAGTTGAATTTTTATCCAGAAAAGATTTCTGTTTGACTTTTCAACATCATAATTTGAGATTGAAATAAGAAGTAAATTTTCTGAAAAGATACTTGCATTTTCAACCCTAGATGATGAGTTCTCAACACAACGAATGAAGTTAACACCAAAAAGGATGACTTTTCAATAAAATTGTTGAATTTTCAGCCAAATAGTTGCATTTTTATACAAAAAATATAACATTTCTACTAAAATATGAAATTTTAAATTAAAGACACAAATTTTCAAGAAAATAGTTGAACGTAAATTTTCTACGGAAACAGTTGAATTTGAAAAAACCCAAAAAGACGAATTTTCAACGAAACTGTGAAATTTCAAACCAACAAAGATGACTTTTCAACAAAATTGTTAAATTTTCAAACAAATAATAAAATTTTATAACTAAAAATATATTCGTGAGGTGGAAGAAACTGCGAAAAAATATACATACAAGGCGAATAAATTACTAACAAGAATGTTATATTAAGGTTGACGCAAAACTTTATTTTAAAAATTCTCTAATTTTCAGATTGTTTGAACAAATTCAAGAAAAATTAGAATTTTCTACAAATTCAAAAACATAATGGATCAATATGAGATCAATATGAATCAATGTATTAATAAATTAGGCATATTCAGAATCCTCATGCGCTACTTTTCAACAGAGTTCCTTTTTCGATTTTCAAACATTTATTCAATTGTATATTTTCCCTATTCTGAAAGAAAAGTTGCAATTACTTGAAAGGCTTCACAAGAATTATTGGCCTTGAATAAGCATCAGCTTGGATAAGTATGAAATCGAGCCACCAAAGATTCGCAGAAAATTTGGCTGAAAATTTAAATATTATGTTGAAAATTCGTTTTTTTTTTTATTGTTGTTTGAGAATTGATGGTCAAATACGGTCTTCTAATTACAAATATCTTGGTTGTTTTTTCGAAATCCTGGTCAGCTTTTTTTTCGAAAATTTTGTTAAATATTTCATTATTTATTATGAAATTTTTCTTATAAAATCATTCTTAGCACCTCTGAGCAAGAATAAAACTTGTTTTCCTCTTGCAGTTTTTTTGGTAATATAAACCGTTTGCAACTTACAGCGATACAAACCAATTATTTTTTAACAAAATGGATATATGTGCGCAGATATATCGCAGAATCTATTGTTCAGAAAAAATAAAAACTTTTACATTATCTATATAGAGATGCTATTGAAAGCAAAAAGAAATCTTCCGATCAAATGAAAACTTCTTTCCGTGAATCGTTATTTAAAAAATTGATATTTTTGAGAGCAAAAATCGTCTAGACATTCCATTTATTATTAAAAAATCATTCAGGCCAACCAGTATCATACACGGAAAATAATTTTGGGCGACCGTTGTACTTATACATACCGCTGCTGAGCTAAACACACGAGCACCAGCGCGCCCTATGTTCCAGACGCTTACTCTCTTATATTGAGAACGCTACGATCCGACAGAGGGGCGAATGACGCGCCAAACTTTTGGGACAACAGCAGACCCAGAACTCAGTGAGACGGTTGCGTTATTTTCTGGAGACGATAACTATAGATATAATAGGAAAACTCCAATTTCATGAAAACTTTCGATTTTAATAGGGTCTCTCTTTTTAATTCCGAGCATGGAAATATAGAATTCGGATCGACTACTGCAGCACGTTTACGTTCTCTCGTTTGCGACAACAGTGTTCCCAGATATAAGAGAGGAACCTTGTACCACATTTTAAGGCCGCCGCTGCACGAAAAATGGCGCTGCTGTCGCGTTAAAGTCGTAGTTGTGTTGCCCTACTACACCGGACGCAACAGTTGTCATAAATTTCTTTCCGTGTATCTTTCCCTAAAACTGTGGCAAAACCTATACCTACTATTGATAACACGGTTTATTCTTCATAAACTCTCTTTCCTCATTGAAACAAGATAAAACTTTTTTTCTCTCGTTACATCGTCTAGTGCGACGAGCCATTATTTATTCACAGGCTGTTAGGCAATATATTTTTTATAAATGGACGTTCCTTTGAATAATATTAATTTCCTATGAAAAACTACAAAAATGTAGAACCGTAAAAAATTTTGAAAATCGAAAACAGAATTATGTAAGAAAGAGGCGCATGAGAACATTAAATACGCTTAATTAATTAATAGCCTATTGATCCATTGTATTTGACCAAAATTCTTCTTTTTTTAGCTATGTACAAACAATCAGAAGACAATACTTTGAAAGTAGAAGCAGACTAGATCTCGTCACCAATTTCTTAGTATGGCCTGCTTATTGTTTTAATAGTGATAAAAATGCCGCACCATTGCATGTCATTGGATTCAACTTTTTGATTTTTCACATTTTTCATGTTTATAACTTTAAAAAGTTATTGTATGTAGTCCTCAATAATTTTATATATTTTCATCAAGCAGTTAGCTGTTTTTCACTATTGAATTGGGAAATATTTTGAATAATTAAATTAGTAATTACTTACTAATCTTTATGGGCCCAATTTTCGCTAAACGAATTTGTAAAATTTCACTAATATTCAGTTAAGTTTCGAAATTTTTGAATCAGAGGGGCAATAAAGTGACCTTTTGCGTAAGGACAAAACCTTCAAAAAATAAATCCATTTTTTTGGACACTCAAGTTCATCCTTATTCAAGGCAAATCATTTTTACAAATTTTGCTACACAATTGCAATTTTTTATGGAAATCAGAAAAATGTACAGCCAGAACAAAATTGTTAAATCTAGAACAGAATTCAGTCTAAAAGTAGCGCCAGAAGACCCTGAATGTGTGTAATTAATTTAAAGCCCATTTCTTCCTAGTCACTTTAACATTGCAGAAATGCTTTTTTTCTTAACGTTGTTTAAATAATCAGAAGGCTGAAGTTGGAGACAGGCTACGTGACTTTTACAATACCATAATATGCCCTTATTGATTTGTCAATAGATTCAACAATGTCACAACGTCCCGTCGCAGTGATATATAGTTTTCTACTTGACTACTCGAATTAATAATTTTCTAATGATTCTTACTGGCTCACTTTATGTTAGTCGAATCTGTTGAATTTCATTAGAAGTTAGGTGAATTTTTGGACATCGACGGAGCCTTTAATAACACCTCTGGAGAGGTGATCAGGGCGGCCATGATTACACATGGTGTGCCTATTGCAGTCGTGGAATGGACGTGCCATATGTTGGCCAACAGGAACCTAACTACGACTAAGGGTGATGCCGCTTTATCTGGAACCATTGACTCGGGATGTCCGCAGGGAGGAGTTTTATCGCCCTTGCTGTGGTGCCTAGTAGTGGATGAACTGCTTCATCTACTCTCGAGTCAGGGCCAGCACGTCATAGGCTATGCGGACGATATACTGGTTATCGTGCGCGGCCAACACCTGGATGCGCTCTTCGGAGCAATGCAGCAAGCACTGATGATAGTGGATTTATGGTGCAAGAAAACTGGATTATCGATTAATCTGAGTAAGACAGACGCAGTCGTTTTCACCAGAAGGTACAAGTGGGGAACCACGAGTACATTGAAACTTGAAGGGCAACAACTGGAAATCAAAGAACGAGCTAAATATCTAGGAGTCATTCTGGATAAGAAGCTGTTATGGAATGAGCCCCTGGAAAACAAGTGCAAGAAGCTAGTAGCGACTCTATGGCTCTGTAAGAAAGCCATAGGGAAAAGCTGGGGCTTGAAACCGGAGACACTGATGTGGATCTACACAGCGATCTTGCGACCCAGGCTAACCTATGCGGGGGTGGTCTGGTGGAGCAGAATCGAGTTGTCCACTGTGAAGACTCGACTGGAAAGAATCAGGGGACTGATTCTGAGAGATGTCACTGGATCCTCGAAGTCGAAACCCTCGATGGCACTGGGGACACTAACAGGTTCAGAGCCCCTCCATCTTACCATCAAGGCCCTGTCTGCGAAGGCGGCCTGAAGGCTAAATCCGGTAAATGACAAAAGGATCTCGACAGCAGTGAAGATCCCAGCCGACATCGCGAGAGGGCCGACTCTGAACATGCCCAGGGACAAAATGGTCACTCGCCACCTCTTCGACAAGCAGTATCGAGTTAGCCTATCCACGAAGGAGGAATGGGCTAACGGCGACGCATACCTGCCCAGTGATGGGGACAACTGGTCTACAGATGGCTCCAGGAACATAAAGAATTCAGGAGCCGGTGTATATCGTAGAAGGAATGGAATGGGCTTCACAATTGAGATGGGGTCCTACGCCACAATTCTACAATCTGAGATTATGGCCATACTCCAGTGCGCCTACAAGGCAAAAGAGTATGACAATAAAAGAAACATCCGTATCTGCTCAGACAGCAGGGCTGCTGTTGAATGCCTTGAAAAGAACAACGACCACGTCGCTATTAGTATGTGAATGCTTCGAGGCACTAAATATGTGAGCGACGGATGACCGAGTCCCTCTGGAGAAATTTTACTGGACCCGAGCCAGTTGTAGACAGTTGCAAACAGAACAAAACACTCTTGGGCTCAAAGCTTAACTCTAACCGATCAATGGAAATACTCAAGCTCGGGAGAAACGAAATCAAAGTCCCAACAGAAATGTATATAGCACATGGGAACCTAAGATATCACAGACATAAGATAGGGCTTCCAGAAAGTCCCCTCTGTCGTCTGTGAGGAAAGGATAATGAGACATCTACTCATATCCTTTGTCACTGCCCTGCGGTTGCAGGGAAACGTCTAAAACCCACAGGCAATTACTGCATTTATGAGTCAGAGATATCAGCCAACAGCGTGGCTGCGGTCTTCTCCCTGTGGAGAGGGCTTTGGAGTCATGCTTAGGCTCACGAGGGGACGCAACGGGATTACCCAATCGTCAGAGGCTGTTACGGTCTCAACCCAGAACTAATAATAATAAAAATAGGTGAATTTTACCAGTTTCAATTCAGAGAACAAAAAAGTTTCAAAACTAAAATATAATTCTTTAAGTACCCAACTTGATACTTATGCCCCTCGCGCCCGATTGAGAAACTAGATAAAAAAAAACTTCATTAATCTGTGGCACAATATAAAACTTTTGACTCTCGTACGGCGAACTATTATTTACTCACAGCCTTGTAAACAATATTGTATTCTATGAATCTCAACTCACCTACAAGCTATAATTTTCAACTAATCAAAAAATGTGCTTTCGCAATCATAAACGGTTTTTTAAACTATTCAACTCACTGCATTTTGTACGGTTGAAAAAACGAAACCTCTGAATTTTCAAACACGTTGGAGCTGCCACTTTAATATTATTATTTTTCAAATTTCGATTATAAATTTTAAAACAGCGGCTAAAAAAATTACTGAGCAGTAAATTTCACTTAGATCGGACAATTATCGTCTCAAAAAAGTCTCATGTCAGCATTAAGTGAAATATATTTTCCTTTAAAAAAATCAATAAACATTATATACCATTAAACCATTTCCCTTTCAGGGTAGGCGTGACACTACCCGATTCGGGTAGTGTTTCTAGGTTTTTCTTGTAGTTATAAATAACTACAAGTGTGGGCTCACCACACCCACGATGTGCCAACAGCACTCATGTCAGTATTCTTGAATGGTCACCCATCCAAGTGCTAACCGCGTCCAACGCTGCTTAACTTCAGTGAACAAGTAGAGATGTGCAACATTTTTGAAACCCCAGACGCTACGTGTCCGTATTTTTTGGATCGAGTCAGAGGTCAGGTTTCGGGTTCGTAACTCGGCTCGAAACCTAGAAACAAAAACCCGAATACTGGCTCAAAGTTTAATGAAGAAATTTCCTGAAATTTCGGCTTATTTTCGATAATTTTTGTGTGATATTTCATCTTTTTTCAAAGCTATTGGACTTAAGCTCTAAACTCCAAGTTCAATCACCTTATCTTGTTAAGTAAATTCTAGAACAATATACTTTGTAGATACTAAAGTAAGCAGTACTCGTTTTGTAAATAGAGGTAAATGCTGCTCAGTTTAATCTTTTTTACGTGTAATTAAATTTTTAACTCAACTAACCTAAACATTCGAAAATTTCATTTTACGCAAAAATTATTAAGTACGCAGTTTTTCTCTCTACACAATTTTATTTAAAAAGGAGTACCGCTCCTGTTTAAAACTTATACTTAATGCTGAATTGGAACGTTTTTGAGACGATAAATTGTCCGATCTGAATGAAATTTACTGTTCAGTGGTTTTTCAAGTCGTAGCTTTTAAGTTTGAAATCCAAATTTTTAACAACAAAAAATAATGAAGTGGCACCTACAATGTCTTTGAACAATTCGCATGTTTCATTTTCTTCCTACTGTATGACAGACAGTGATTTGAATACTTTTAAAAAGCCGCATATCATAGCGAAAGCACATATCTTGTTAACCCTAATATTGTGGGTTATAAGGGAGCGGGGATTTCTGAAAAATATATTGTTTACAATGCTGTAATAAATAATGGTTTGCTTTACGAGGAAATCTCACGAGAGTAAAAAGTTTTATATTGTGCCAGAGATTAACAAAAAAAAATTCAAAACAATCTATTTTTTTAATAACGCACGAGGGAAATAAGTTTCAAATTGAGTCATTAAATCAGTATATTTTAGATTATAAGCTTTCTGTACGCTGAATCAAAATTGGTAAAATTCAACTAAATGCTAGTGAAATTTGACAGATTCGAATTGCATGAAATGAGTCACTAAAAATTAGTAGAAAATTATAAATTCGAGTAGTTGAGATATTTTTTTGAGGTTCTAAAAATGGAAAAATAAAAAATTATGATAAAATAACGTAATCGTGTAACATTCTTAACTCTGTAAAGAATAAGAAGGTCATATTGTGAAATTCTGAACGTGACGTGTCGCCTGTCTCCGAATTAAAAATATTGTCTTCTGGTTGTTTAAAGAAAGTTAAGAAGAATAAGAATTTTTTACAATCTTGAAATTATAATGGACCAATATCTGCTATAATTTAATTATTAATATTTGGGGCTCTCATACGCATTTTCCATAGAAAATTTAAATTACATACATTTTAATTACTTTAACAAATTTATTTGCCTTGAATAAGCAATGTCTTGCGTAAGTACGAACTCGAGTTCATACTTACATTATTCTTGTCATTGTATATCAAGTTTTTTCCAGGTACAATTTTTCATAGTACAGAGCCGTTCAAATATTCCGCATTTTTCAAAACAATCATCTCGGCATATGTATACATTTTCGCGTGTTTATTATAAGAAATGTTCTTTTTTTTTAGTTTCCAGGGATTCAATTAAGATGTACGTCCAATTGAGAAAGCTTTGACCAATTACATTACAAGATATTCTTAAACATATCAGCACCGTCGATCAATTAAATAATTAAACACTAGTGAAAACATAAAATTAATCATTTCTTGAAATTGTCTCTAAAGTTCATGAATTCAAATAATAATTCAAATTTTTCTATTTTATCTTTTTATACTTAAAATTCAGTGCCCATTTAGGTAGAATTAATACGGGGACTATATAAAATTTAATTTAAACTGCTTCAAATCCCTAACTTTTCAATTGAAAATATTGCATTTTCAATAAGATAGATAAATTTTTCAACAAATAGTTGAATTTTCAACCAAAAAGTATATTTTTCTACCAAAGAAGACGTCGAGGAATTGAATTTTGACCAAAAAACATGTTCAATCAAAGTATTTAATTTTCAACTAAAATGATGAATCATCAACTGGAATGGATGAATTTCAAACCAAAAAGATGATTTTTTATGAAAAGAGAACTTCCGAACAAGAACTGTTGAACTGTTATCTGACATGATGAATTTTTAAATGGAATAGAAGATTTTTCAAATGAAAAAATGTATTTTCAACCAAGAAGATTAATTTCTACAAAAAAAAAATTTTGTACTAAGAAGTATATATTGTAAACCAAAAATTGAATAGTTAAATTATCAGTTTAAAAATTGATGTTCAACCAAAGTTTCAACTAAGATGATGGAATATTTAAATAGAATTGTTACTTTTTCAGTTTAAAAAAAATTTATTTCAGTAAAAATGAATTCATTTTTAGCAAAAGGAAAAACGAGTTTTAACAAAATAGCTCATTTTTCAACAAAAGAGATGAATTTTAAATTTACAAAAATGATGAAGCTTCCACTAAAAAATTTATTTTTAACAAAAGAGTTCAACGTTCAACCAAGTACTTAAATTTTCATTCACAAAAGAGATACATTTTGCACAAAAAATGTAGTTGTTGATATTTGTACCGAGAGAGATTTCAATTTTTTATCAAAAACCGTTGAATTTAATCAGAAAAGGCTAAATTGATCTTGAGTTGAATTTTCAACGAAGAGAAAGAGAGAGAGAGAGAAAACATTGCAAACAATCTGTTTAATCTTCAACAAAATACATTAATTCTTGACCAGATACTTGAATTTTCATCTAAAAATTATCAAGTTTTAACCAAAAATAAAATAGTTCAATTTTCAGTTAAAAAAATTAATTAAAAACAATAATAATTCTCAGAAAAATATTTCAATGCAGTAATATAAAACCACTTTTGCAAATGAGGAGTCATTGTTATTCAATTTTATATAGCAATTTTCAAAATATAACCACGTCCTCGAAGAAATTCCCTGACTTTAAAAAAAATTCCCTGACAATTTCAGGTTTTCCAGGCAGTGCAGACACCCGGTGCAACTTTTTGGTTGAAAATTAATCTTCTTGAGGATTCAACTATTTTGTTTGGAAATTTTTGTTCAACCACTTTGTTAGGAAATCATTTTTTTGTTAAAGATTTGTATTTTCAGTTGAAAATTCATCTTTTTGGTTGATAGTTTATTTACTTTGTTGAAAACTGAACTCTTTAAATTCAAAATTTAACTTCGTGGGTAAAAGTTGAACTACTTTGTCGAACATTTTATTTTAACAAAGGTTCAATTTAAGAATTTTAAATTATATTATAATCAAGTTCAAAATCCTACTTAACGTCCAATACTCAAGTTAATGTATAGAATTCCTGAAAATAAAAACAAGAATACAACGACCAAATTTGGACAACCACCATAAAATGCTCCTATTGTAATTTGAAAAAAAAAATTTCCTTTTTCCTTGGACAAAAAATAAAAAAGAGCAGAGAAAAATGAGAAGGCAAACAATCAATTCCCCTTCCTTCTCTTCTTGTATTTCTTTCGTCTTTTCTATTTTTATTATTATCAAATCACAACACAAAAACATTCATAATATTTACCAACGTTTCGGCGGTTATACAGCATACTTTTCAAGGTAATAAAAATTAGAGCAGGTAGGAACAGTGACGAACCAACGATGCTCCCTCTTCGACACCTGAGATTCAAGTTAGAAATGACCTCCAATCTAAGTCAGCTAAATTCAATTTAAGAATTTTAAATTAGATTAAAATCAAATTCAAAATCCTATTTAACGTCCAATACTCAAGTTAATGTATAGAATTCCTGAAAATAAAAACAAGAATCCAACGACCAACGAGTTTGAATTTGATTTTAATCTAATTTAAAATTCTTAAATTGAATTTAGCTGACTTGGATTGGAGGTCATTTCTCACTTGAATCTCAGGTGTCGAGGAGGGAGCATCGTTGGTTCGTCACTGTTCCTACCTGCTCTAATCTTTATTACCTTGAAAAGGGTGCTGTATGAGCGCCGAAACGTTAGTAAATATCATGAGTGTTTTTGTGTTGTGATTTTATAATAATGAAAATAGAAAAGACGAAAGAAATAAAAGAAGAGATGAAGGGGAATTGGTTGGTTGCCTTCTCATTTTCCTTTCCTCTTTTTCATTTTTTGTCCAAGGAAAAAGGAAATTTTTTTTTCAAATTACAATAGGAGCATTTTATGGTGGTTGTCCAAATTTGGTCGTTGCATTCTTGTTTTTATTTATTTTTATTCGAATATTTTAAGCTTGTTTCTGGAATATTGTTTTATTCCGCTTATAAATAATGGTCGGAAAAACTGAAAAATTGGTCTAGGAAAAATCAGGGAATTTTGAAAATGAAGTTTTCTACCTGCAATGCTTGTATTATCTTTAATACAAAAGATTTTCATTAGTTTCAAGCTCCATATCTTGTTATTCCTAAAAACCATAAATTGTACAGTTTGAGGGGGAGGTGGGTGGGGGGGCGGTAGAAATTTTTTGATGCGGTTCGTTACAGGGGCAGGGTGCACCGGGTCAAGTACCAAGTCGTGTAGCACGTATTCTACAAGAACTTTTTTAAAATTTACATTTTGCCCATCTCCAAAATAACAACCAGTGGCGAGTCGAGGATCCGGGTGCACCAGGTCGCGCACCAGGTCCTTTAGCACGTATTCTACGAGAACTATTTTAAAATTTTAATTGTGCCAACAGTTAAAATAACTACCAGTGGTGAGTCGACGATCCGGGTGCACCGGGTCGC
>CAKNYM010050362.1:83107-96019 GCA_932195095.1 Andricus curvator
GTGCACCGGGTCGCGCACCAGGTAACTTAGAACGTATTTTTACGAGAACTTTAAAAAAATTTCAATTGTGCGAACATCCATATAACTGCCAGTGGTGAGACGACGATCCGGGTGCACCGGGTCGCGCACCAGGTCCATTAGCACGTATTCTACGAGAACAGTTTTAAAATTTAAATTGTGTCAATACCCAAAATAACTACCAGTGGTGAGTCGACGATCCGGGTGGACCGGATTGCGCAACAGGTAGTTTATCACGTATTCTACGAGAACTTTTTTTAAATTCAAATTGTGGAACATCCAAAATAACTACCAGTGGTGAGACCACGATCTGGGTGCACCGGGTCGCGGATGAGGTCCTTTAGCACGTATTCTACGAGAACTATTTAAAATTCAAATTGTGCCAACATCCAAAATAACTACCAATGGTCAGACGACGATCCGGTTGGACCGGATCGCGCAACAGGTAGTTTAGCACGTATTCTACGAGAACGTTTCCAAAATTTGAATTGCGCCAACAACTAAAATAACTACCAGTGGTGAGTCAACGATCCGGGTACACCAGTTCAGGCACCAGGTCCTTTAGCACGTATTCTACGTGAAATTAAAAAAAAATCAAATCGTGCCAACATTCAGAGTAACTACCAGTGGTGAGACGACGATCCGGGTTTACCGGTTCACGTACCAACTCGTTCAGCACGTATTCTACGAGAACGTTTTTAGAATTTATATTCTGCCAATATCCAAAATAACTACCAGTGATGAGCCGAAGATCCGTGTGCACAAGTTCGCGCACCAGGTCCTTTAGCACGTATTCTACGAGAACTTTTTTGAAATTTAAATTGTGCCAACATCCAAAATAACTACTAGTGGTGAGTCGACGATCCGGGTACTCTGGGTCACGTACCAGGTCATGTAGCACGTATTCTACGAGAACTTTTTAAAATTCAAATTGTGCCAATATCCAAAATAACTACCAGTGGTGAGTCGACGATCCGGGTGCACCGGGTGCACCGGGTCGCGGACGAGGTCCTTTAGCACGTATTCTACGGACAATTTTTTAAAATTTAAATTGTGCCAACATCCAAAATAACTAACTAGTGGTGAGTCGACGATCCGTGTGCACCGGGTCACGTACCAGGTCATGTAATACGTATTCTACGAAAGCTGTTTTAAGATTCAAATTGTGGAACATACAAAATAACTGACAGTGGTGATTCGACGATCCGTGTGCATGGTTCACGTACCAGGTCCTTTAGCACGTATTCTACTCAAACTTTTTAAAAATGTAAATTGTGCCAATATCCAAAATAACTACCAGTGGTGAGTCGATGATCCGGGTGCACCGGGTCACGTACCAGGTCATGTTGCACGTATTCTACGGAAAATTTTTCGAAATTTAAATTGTGGAACATCCAAAATAACTACCAGTGGTGAGACGATGTTCCGGGTGGACCGGTTTGCGCACCAGGTAGTTTAACACGTATTCTACGAAAACTTTTTTAAAATTTAAATTGCGCCAACATCCAAAATAACTACAAGTGGTGACACGACGATCCGTGACCCATGCTTTAGCCAGATATTTCCAAGTTTATTACCATGCAAACTTTTCTTACGCGGGTGTCTCTTATGCAGAGAAAACAGAATGAATCATGCAAATTGTTGAAACGCATTGTAACTGCCACATTCTTATTTTTTGTCGTGAAAAAATTTGGATTTCAAATTTAAAAAAAGGGACTTTATAAACCACTGATTAGTAAATTTCATTCAGATCGGAGCATTTTCGTTTCAAAAAAGTCCCAAAGACAGCATTAAGTATATCTTTTAAGTACGAAGCGGTACTTCTTTCTTAAATAGATATGTGTAGAGAGCAATAGCAAATATTAGGGTTCATTGAGAAAATTTTTTGATAAAAATGCCTATATTATATCTTACAGATGGAGGAGATGAGTGGTCAAATTCCAATCAACCACCAAACTTCTGGCAGCAACATATACCATATAACAATTATGGACATATTGACCTCCATGCTCCAGGTGCTAGCAGTACATGTTAGTATATTATAATTTTTTTGAACTAACAAAACATGTTTGGGATTCAGAAAAAATTTATTCAAATTTATAAATATGTTATTTCTTAACCGCCGATAAATTGTTCCCGCTTTGAAACAAGTTTTGAATTTTAGCTCAAAAAGTACATATTCTTATAGAAAATTCAATTGCGCAGCTTTTTTCATTGAACAAAAATGTTGCAGCTTTTTCCATTTTCAAATTAAAGTCGAAGAACTCATTGGAAAATAAAATTTCTGTAAATTTTAGAAATTCATGAAATTTGTGGAAATTTATTGGAATTTGTGAAATTAGTGGGAATATATTGGAATTTGTAAAATTTGTCGAAATTAATAATTTATAGAAATTTGCGCATGAGGATCCTAAATATGCATAATTTATTAATATATTGATCCGTATCGATCCCATATTCATCCATTATATTTTTGATTTTGTAAAAATTCTCATTTTTCTCAAATTTGTTCAAAAAATCTAAAGTCTACGCTTTTAAATTGAGGCAGACCATGCGTATGTTAAGTTTGAAACTTCATAATATGACCATCTGATTATTTCAATAGAGTTAAGAATGTGACACCATAGCGTTTTTTCAAACTTTTATGTTTTTCAAACTTTTCTGTTTTTCAAACTTTTCTGTTTCTCACGTTTTTCATTTTTGTAACATTTTTTGAAGTATTATATGCAGCCCTATGTAATTTTATTTATTTGCATCAAGCGAATAGTTGGTATCCACTACTGAATTAGAAAATATCTCAACTAATCGAATTATTAATTTTGTACTACAGGAAAACGCTGGTTTTAAATTCGTTGCAGCTCGAATGTCAACGGTCTCAAAATAAGAATTTTCATTCTCGTATTTTGGGTCCTTGATTTGTGTGCGTAATTTTTGGAAAAGTCAAGGGTTCAGAAGAAAAATCTTGTAAGATCAGGGATCAGGGAAAATAAAAAATTATTCAGGGAAAAATTAAGGAAATTTTTAAATAAAGTTCTGCGGCAAACTTAATATAATAATCTTGTTAGTAGTTTATTTTCCTTGCATTTATATTTATTTTTGCTGCAGTTGCTTTCTCCTGACGATTATCGGTTTGGTTATAAATTTTATTATTAGTTCAAAAATTCATCAATTTTGTTAATAAGTCGTTTTTTTTTTGGTTTAAAATTCAACGGTTTTGTTGGAAATTCGTCTTTTTGGGTTGAAAATTCAACTATTCTCTCGAAAATTTGTCTTTTTGATTTGGAAATTCATCTGTTTTGGTGAAAATTTCATCTTTCTTGGAAAAAGTAGCAACTATTTGGTTGTAAATTCAACAATTTTGTTAAAATGTCATCGTTTAGCCCCGGATTGCGATAAAAAATTCAATTTGCAGTTTACAAACAAAATAAAAACATGTTTCTTAGAGAACAAGTTTCTGAATATGAGTAAATCAAGATTAATTAAAAAAAATTATCCATTCATGAGAAAATTCACAGAGACTTTTGAATTTAAAATTTCATGGTTTGTCAAAATCGGCTTTGGATAGCGATTAAAAAACGAAATCATCGTTTTTTTTTGCAAAAATAAATATTTTCACCCGATATATGGGAATGTCGCATTAGAATAAAAAATTTTGATTAAAAAAAATGATTCTGTTCTCAGAACATCAAAATTGGAGAACGCGACAGACTTTTTTTGCTTGGAATCAGAAAAAAATAAGAAAATATATTTTTATATTTAATGATAGGAATAATTGCAAAAAATATCAATGCTAAAAGTAGATAAGAGTAACCAGTGAACCTCACTGATTAAACCAATGACGGAATTTCACTGAGTGAACGAGTGATATCTCACTGATTGCCAGTAACATACTTCTAGCTGTTTTAACCAATGAGATGTCACTGAGAATCAGTGAGATTTTACTGATTTATTTTTAAAGAGCATAAGATATAAAATCGCGAGATGAACATTTTATGAAATTTCTTCATAAGTCTCTTTCCCTTGACTCTTTATATAATTCTTATAGAATAATATTTTTATATTTACCTCTGATCCTAAAGGACAAAAATTTGCTCGACTCTTTTTGACGCCAAGGGGAATGCCGGTGAATGGGCAATCGGCAGAGAGTGCTTTATGAAATTTCTTTTTTATAAATGCTACGTGACAAAAATATAATTACTAATATTTTTACTCTTTCTCGACCTTTTTTCAATTGATTGGTTCATATTGGAGGCGCATAAGGAAAAAGCTTTTATTTTTAATCATTATTAGATAATATATTCACTTTTCATAAAAAATAACCTCCAAATAACGTTCCAAGATTTATGTTTGCACCTTTATCAATAAGCAATGAAAAGTAAATATAAAACAACACACCAAAAATGAATAATTCACGGTGTCTAGATTCTCAAAATACACTCACGTCATCGAAATTTTGACCCTTAATTTCGTTAATATTAACTGATTTTGGGATTAAATTTGGGCTATCTTTATTTTGGAACAATAGCAAATTTTGCGGTTCATGGAAAAAATTCTTTGATAGATAATCCCTATATTATGTCTTACAGATGAAGGAGATGATTCGTCAAATTCCAATCAACCACCAAGCCAGTGGCAGCCTTTTATACCACATCAAATAGTTCCACAAATACCCTATCATTATATCCCTGTGGGGATGCCCCATATTACGCCTGAGTACCAACATACCAACCCCCATGCTCTAGGTTTCGGCAATCCATGTTAGTATATTATAATTCTTTCGAACTAACAAAAAATGTTTGGGATTCAGAAAAAAAATTCATATTTTATTTCTTAACCGTCAACAAATTATTCCCGCTGAACGGCGTTGGCTCCTAGAGAGCTTTGAAACAAGTTTCGAATTTGAACTTAAAAAGAACATGTTCTTATAGGAAATTCAATTGCGCACCTTTTTCCATGGTAAACCCGAAGAACCCGTTGAAAAAAAATTCTGTAATTTTTGAAAGTTCATGAAAGTTATTGGAATTTGTAAAATTAGTGGGAATATATTGGAATTTGTGAAATTTGTCGGAATTTATGATAATTTATAGAAATTTGTAAAAATTTATTGGAATTTGTGAGCGTTTACAGAAACTTATTGAAATGTGAAGTTATTCACCGGTAATTTTTGATAAAAGTGCTGCTACACGAATACGCATTAGCTCAGGCTATAATTTTGGAAATTTATAGAGATTTATGAAAATTGATGAAATTTATGAAAAATTATGAGAAGTTGTGAAATTGGTGGACTTATATACAATTTATGGAAATTTTTCTTAATTGAGGCTTTAATGGTAATTCACCGGAAACATTTGGTTACTTCGATAACCGTTCTGCTGGACGCATGAATTGTGCTAGAAATTTGTGTGCATGCCTTTCAATGGCTACTTCAGGTTTATTGGCCTTGCGGCTAATTAATTTCCAGTAGGGCTGTTGTGAAATACGCAGTGCGTGTCCCAAATTTTTGGATGTCGTTTTTTCTGTGTAGATTTAAAAGCCACGCAAGGTAATCCCCCGTATGGAAAAATTTTGTGGCGCTATACTGTTTCTATCTACTCCGGCTAGATTCGACACTGGCGCGCAACAGGCTTTGATAAAAAATAATTCGTAATTAAATGATATAATCATTTTTCATTGCATGAAAGTCTAACATATAGATTTTGCAGTTAATAAAAATTTGAAGAAAATTATTGTACAAAAAAAAAAATGAAAATGTGAGTTTCCGCAAATCTTGCACATATGCCGGGTGTCGAACTTTTGATGTAACTTCATATTATGTTGCTAAATACTTTGTCCCGTTGCCTTAAGACACTCAGCCATCTGAAAGTTAATTTTTTTTTTTAATTTTTGTTGGATATGAATTTCAATTCATTACATCGTAATATTTATTTCAATAAAACATGAACAATTTTTAAACATTAAAAATGCGTGATGTGTGAATAATCATTTGTGCAATCAATTAATAATTAAAACAAATTAAATAAATCATGTATGTTAAAATTTAATTTTCTGGAATATTATAAATATAATACATAGCATTATACATATTATAATTATTATAAATTTGATATAAATTCATGATAATTCACTATATAATTCAATTGAAAGAAAATGTTTTCAAACATTCTTTAAAAAAAGTCGTTGTTAAGAATACAGTTCGTATATATTAAGATTTCAATCAGCTTCAATAATTATTGTTTATTATTTTTAATATGTAATAGTGTACATGTGATTATTACTTGAGCATATATGCAATTACGTATTTCAATCTCCTAAATCTTTTATTTAAAAATTATTATTTTCTGAATTCACTTCTCTGATTTTTGTTCAAGCCCAAACCGTGATTTTTTCTAGAAACTAGCTACAATCTGGACAGTCTTCATATATTCAAATTTGTAACGAATACCTAGATAGCGCCAAAACCGGTACCATACAGCAGAAAGCTATTTGAATCAAAATCGTAGCAAAACTGGACAGCGCCAGGCTACACAGAAAAAACTAAGAATAAAATTTGTTGCAGGAAATTTTTTAGAGCGATAAAGTTTTGTTCAGCCAACTTCGCGTCTTTCAAAATACATGAGTTTGTCATGAAAAACAAAAGAAGGTTTAAGCGATATTTGTGTAAAGTTTATCCTCTGAAGTTAATTTTTTTTGCAAAGAATCTTTCGTCGGAAATCGATGTAAAGTTTATCTTCTCTTTTTTCTGTGTAGTATTGCGTGAATAGACAGGCTTGAGAAAAACTGTACTGGCGCCAGCATGATTCAAGACTGCCACGAAATTTTCCCACACGGGCTTCAAAATAATAATGCGTCCATCGAGGCGTACCAATAAAAGTGCCAAAAATTCGATTTCTCGCCGCAACTGCATGAAATTTGGTACAACGGGGGTTTTTGGAGTTGTTGTATTCAAATTTGATGTCAAACTTCACAAATTCAAATGGTGGGTCCAATTCAACGGGAAAAATGGTTAAATTTGCAAAGGCTTGTCTGAAACTTGATATGACTGGGGTTTTGGGGTCGCCCATTTCAAATTTTTTAGGGTTTGGTGAAAAATTTCTGTGATAAAAATTCCTACATTATATCTTACAGATATGGAATTGGAGATCCAAGGTCGACCTGTAATACCAACCCCCCTTCATCAGCCAAGAAGTAGGACTGGTACTGCAAGTTCTAGGAGTCGACGTTAGTATATTATAATTTTTTCAAGTGACAAAAAATTGTTGGGATCAGAAAAGATCGAAATTTTATTTATTAACAGCCAATAAATTTTTCACGCCATACGGCGTTGGCCCCTGGGGAGCTTTGAAACAAATTTCGAATTTTAACTTGAAAAGTACATACTTTTATAGAAAATTCAATTGCGCATATTTTTCCATCAAAAAAAAATGTGGTAGCTTTTCTCGTTTTCAAAGTTAACCCGCAAAACCCATTGGAAAAAGAATTTCTGTAAATTTTAGAAAATTCATGAAATTTGTGGAAATTTATTGGGATTTGTAGAATTAGTACACTGTTAGAAAAATCTCTACTGAATTTAGTATGCATGTAATGGAAGCAAAAATGCACAACATGAAATTAAATTTAGTATACCAGCGTACAGTAAATTTAGTATATTTATACTGAAATTCGTACACGCGTATACTAAATTTCTTATACGTGTATACTAAATTCAGTATGAATATACTAAATTTACTGTACGCTGGTATACTAAATTCAATTTCGTGTTATGCATTCTTGCTTTTATTACATGTATACTAAATTTAGTAGAGATTTTTCTAACAGTGTAGGAATATATTGGAATTTGTGCAATTTGTCGAAATTTATGATTATTTTTTAGAAATTTGTGAAAATGTATTGGAATTTATAAGCATTTACAGAAACTTATTGAAATGTGAAGTCATTCACCGGTCACTTTTGATAAAAGTTCTACTAAACGAATACACATTAGCTCAGGCTATACTTTCTGAAATTTATAGAGATTTATGAAAATTGATGAAATTTATGAAAAATTGTGAGAACTTATGCAATTCGTGGAATTACATACAATTTATGGAAATTTTTCTCAATTGAGGCTTTTATGGTAATTTACGGCCATGCCACGCTGAAAAAACCAGTTCTCGTCAGATCACTGAAGTTAAGCAGCGTTGGGCGCGGTTAGTACATGGATGGGTGACCATTCGAGAATACTGTGTGCTGTTGGCATATTATGGGTGTGGTGAGCCCAAACTTGTAGTTATTTATAACTACAAGAAAACTATCCACCTAGAAACACTACCCGAATCGGGTAGTGTCACGCCTACCCTGAAAGGGAAATGGCTTAATGGTATACATACCGGAATTTTTTGATTACTCCGATAACCGTTCTGCTGGACGCATGCATTTTGCTCATCATTTTTGTGTATGCCTTTCAATGGCTACTTCAGGTTTTTTGGCCTTCCGGCTATTTAATTTCCAGTAGGCTGTTGGCGGCCAAGGTTGTTAAATTTCTACATGTTTTTCTGAAAGTTGATGTGAAGGAATTTTTAGTGCTTGATTTCGAATTTGACGTGGAAAGTTGAAAATTTATAATGACAGGTTTATTACGATTGATATTTGTTTTGAAGAATGCTAAAACTGGGTACTATGATACATTTATCTGTAAAAAAATTATATATCGCATATTTTTGAGAAAAGTACAAAAATTATAGATGAAAGTATACGTCAAGTTTTTTCTTTTCACATTTTATTTTGTGTTCGAAGTATACATAAAGAAAATAAGACATAAGATTGATGTTTGTACATAGGAGATAAAACTCTTCTTCAATATTACAATTTGCCAATATACCTGCGATTAGCCTAACAAAATTTTGAAAATGTACTTTCCGCTTAAACAACCGCGTTTCAAGTTAGTTCAAAAGGGATAAGAAATAGATTCATGAAGTTATTAAATGAAATAATTGAGCGCAAAATGAACATTTTTGAAATTTTTTCATGAGTCTTTTTTGTTTGACTTTTTACGCACTATGAATTTTGAAACAAAATTTCAAGAAGAAAATTTGTTTTCAATCATTTTATTTTTTTTATTTTGAAATGAATTTATTGTCTATTCCAACTTGTATTCTTATATATTATAGGCTATATATCAATATTTATGTCTGAGATTTTTCAATATTTATTATAAAATTTCGAAATTTTCCAATTTCTTTCGGAAAAAATATTTTCTTTACTCTTTGTAGTTTTTGCAGTAGCACATAGAAAAGCGCAGAATAGCGCACATTTTTATTGAACTACACCTCCTATGGGTGAAAACTCTGCCTTGCTCTTTTTGATATAGAGGTGATGTCGCGGAATGGACAATCGGCACAAAGTCCTTCATGCAAAAAAAATTTCGATATCAGTTATACAAAACCGTATATAATTACAAACGCTTTAAAAAAATGTATCACCTTTTTTGATTGACTGCATCATTAATTTGAAGACGCATGTGCAAAAATCCTATATTTTTCACCATTTTCAGATTATATATTCACTTTTCACAGAACATAACCTCCAAATAACGCTCAAAGTTTAATGCTTGCCATTTGTCAATGGACGGTGAGAAGTTAAAATAACATAATACCCCAAAAATGCATAACTCAGGGTATCCAGATTCTCAAAATATATTTAGTCTATCGAAATTTCGTCCCTTGGTTTTATAAATATTAACTGGCTTTGGGATTACTTTCGGGCTATCTTTAGTCAGGACCAAAAGAAAATTTTTGGGGTTCGTTAACAAAAATTTTGAACAAAAATCCCTGTATTATATTTTACAGGTGCCAGTGCAGGAGAGCGGCGTTCAGAAAATTACGATATCGATAATCTGAATATGCAGATGCAACGCCTTAGCCATCAAGATGATCTTTCTTATATACGTTAGTATATTATATTATTATAAACTAAGAAAAAAATTATTGGGATTCAGAAAAAATATCCAAATTTTATTTCATACTCACCAATAAATTGTTCTTGCTGAACGAATTTTAAAATAAAAACTACATATTCTAATAAGAAATTTTATTTCATACTCACGAATAAATTGTTCTTGCTAAACGAATTTAAAAATAAAAACTACATATTCTGATAAGAAATTTAATTTCGAATTTTCAAAATGTTTTAGCTTATTCCGTTTTTAAAGTAAGCCTGAATGCCCAATCTTTAAAAAAACGAATCGCAATGAATTTTATAAATTGATAAAAATTTACGGAATGTGTAGAAATTTATTGAAATTTATAAAAATTTATGAAATTCAAGGAAATTTATTGGATTTTGTGTGATTTCTAAAAATCCATGATAATTTATAAAAATTTGTGTGTATTTATGGGAATTCACAAAAGCTTATGAAAATGTGAAGTAATTCACCGGTAAGTTTAGATAACCATTCTGCTAGACAAATACGCATTAGCTCAGACTATGATTTCTAAAATATATAGAGATTCATAAAAATTGATAAAATTCATGAAAATTCATGAAAACTGGCGAAATTTGCAGGAATGAAACAAATTTATACACATTTCTAAAAAACGAGATTTTTATGGTAATTTACCGGCAACTTTTGATGACTTTGATAACCGTTCTGCTGGCCGTATGGAATGGGTACAAAGCGGATTTTTAGAGGATTTTAGAGGGTTTTGGGGTCCCTGATTTCAAATTTTTGGGGTTTGTTGATAAAATGCTGTGATAAAAACCCCTACATTATAATTTACAGATGGAGGACATCAGGTACAACTTCCACGTCTACAACCTCTACCACCTCTAAGCCTAAATGGAATATCAACCATCAACCATCCTGCAAGATCTAGACGTCTTCGTTCACGTCCTAGCAGTCAATGTTAGTATATTACAATTTTTTCAAGAAACAAAAAATTGTTGGCATTCAGAATGAAATCCAAATTTCATTACTTAACCGCCAATAAATTGTTCTCGCCGAACGGCATTGGCTCCTCGAGACCTTTGAAACAAGTTTTGAATTTTAACTTAAAAAGTACATATTCTTATAGGAAATTTAATTGCGCATCTTTTTCCCAGGGGGGAAAATGTCGCAGCTTACTCCGTTTTCAAAGTAGATTCATAAAGCGGTTTTCAAGAAACAAATTTCGGTAATTTAAAAAAATTTTGGGTGATTGATGAAATTCATGGAAACGTAGTGGAATAACACAGATAGTTAGATTCACTTTTATGTTTAGTTAACTTGAAGTTTACTTGTTCGCATTGTACAAGAAACAATTCAAATAGTTTTTGATACTGAATGGGATAGTGATCTCAAAATATACAAAACCTAAAGTCAGCATTACTAGTTCAAATTGTGAAAAGAAAGATTACTAGAACAAGTAGCTTCAATAACTATTTGAAATAGTACAGTTGAACATGTAAACAGTGTGAATAACTAATTTTCATAGTAAGCAAAGAATTGTGAGTTTGACTTTCGCAAGTGAGTTCGATCTCCTTTTTCGCATTGCAATAAGCACTGGGCGCAAAATTTTTTTAGGAGGTCCGATTGAAATTAAAAAAGAAGGACGACTTATAACTTGCTTATCAGTAAAACAAAAGATTTTCGCTTCTCAATCTATAAGACAGGCGCCCACTCACATTTTAAAAAATGAAATAAATTGTCGGAAACTATTTTATAATGTTTTCTCTTTTATCGCAATATTAGTTGAAATAACTATTATAAATAAACATAGTAAATAAGTCTACTTTATACTTCAATACTATTATTTTGTTTTGTGCAACATTTTTAGAATTTAAAAATATTCTGAAGAATTATATCAAGGAGAATAGTTTTTTTTACATTATTTCTACTATGAAATTTTCTGCTCATTTTATTATTATTATTATTATTATTATTAAACCATTAAACCATTTCCCTTTCGGGGTAGGCGTGACTTGCCCGGTTGGAGAATAGTATTGGGTATATGGGTGTATTGGTATAGAGTATATAGGTATAAGTTAGATAGGTATATAGGTGTAAAGTAGATAGTTATATAGGTGTTAGGTATATATGTTTTAGATTGATCTGGAATTCTCGTGTCATTTATTCAAATGACACGTTTATTCCGCAACACTTCTCCGACCCAGGTTGCTGATCAATCTCTCTAGCGATCACCCTAAGTGAAGAGCCTCACACAATTGTTATGTATGGTTCCCCACTTGGGCCCATTAGTATCCAAGGTCTTTGTTTCAGGTGTCATTCATTTTATTGTCACTCTGTTTACAAACTATTTGTCGCCACACTTTTCTGTCCTGGCATACTACTCTAGCTTCCTTCACGTCCATGCATTTTTTCATGCAAGCTCGTGTGTTTTTATGGCTTCTTACGTCTCTTCGGATTAATGTCTCATTTACCGATTCTAACCATTTTTTCGGCGGTCTACCTCTAGGCATTCTGCCATTCACTTTACCTTTGTGCACTTGTTTGGTCAGTCGCTCATCTTTCATTCTTTCAAGATGACAGAACCATCTTAACTGATTTCTTTCCCATGTGTCAACTATTGTCTCTTTTGCACCACATTCTTTGAGGATTGTCTCGTTTCGGACTTTATCCATCAGTGTTTTCCCGCATATTATGCGCAGAGGTCTCATGCCGATTGCGTTAATTTGACTTCTGTCCTTTTCTTGACATGTCCATGTTTCGCTACCGTATAGTACAGTCGGTACGAATATAGAATTATGTATGGCCATTTCAGCTTTTATTGATATGTTTTTATTTGTTAGGATGGACCCTGCTCTACCGATAACCTGATTACCCTTATTTATGCGCCTATCTAACTCCCCATCTATTTTTCCGTCGCTAGTGAAGAGACTACCTAGGTATACGTACTTGTCAACTTGTTCTAATCTCTCATC
>CAKNYM010050362.1:109330-166574 GCA_932195095.1 Andricus curvator
TAAGTTATTTTTGTGACCTGTCACAGGGGTGCCTTCCCGCCCCCACACCACCTGGAAAAGGGGGTCCTGTGTGACATAAGTTATTTTTGTGACCTGTCACAGGGGTGCCTTCCAGCCCCCACGACAGGCTGGAAAGGGGGTTGTGTGAGACCTTAGTTATTTTTTGTGACCTGTCACAAAAGGCAAATGGAATGGCAAAAGGAATGGCAAATGTAATGGTAAAGGGAATAGTAAAGGAACATGGCAAAAGGAAATGGTAAAGGTCAAAATGCGAAATGTCGAAAAATATTTCAAATACGAATTGTAAATGTCATTGAGAAACAAATTTTTTATATTTTTTTCCGAAACCAATGGAGAAACGATTGTAATCCTTATATCGTTCATTTCCTCGAAAACTATCACTCGCAGAAAAAAATGTTTTA
The DNA here is from genome assembly GCA_932195095.1 of Andricus curvator. Classification (NCBI taxonomy): domain Eukaryota; kingdom Metazoa; phylum Arthropoda; class Insecta; order Hymenoptera; family Cynipidae; genus Andricus; species Andricus curvator. The sequence continues at coordinate 109,753 of CAKNYM010050362.1, forward strand.
AACAAAAGATGTGTATTTCAATGATGTCTACAACTTTTGTTTGAAACATTTATTTTTATTTTGCATATTAGCTGAGATAATCGCAAAAAACCATGATTTTTATGGTTTTTTCATGGTTTCACAGTGAAAATCAAATTTCCGCACATTTTCACTATCATTTTCGTAATCAGCGCGTCAAAATACATAAGTATACGGAGCCTAAAAGAAATCGGCGGTTTACGCTATTCGGAACTCCACCCCCAAAATTTGTGTCAGTTATCAACATACGTAAATCAAAAATGCCTGAAATGCATCAAACCAAACATTACCTGCAAAGTACTACAACTCGAGTGGTAATATCGTATTTTATCAATTTATAAATAAAATGTCTTTGAAATTATAAACATATTGATGTATAAGAACGTTCTTTAGTGCTGTTTATTTAATCGTTTAAATTCTAAACACGATATCTCAATCCGTGTGGACGTAGTGACACAGAAAAAACAGAGGGATCAGTGATGTTGCGGCTCAAGTAAAACTTGGGATCATTTACAACTTAGGCTCTAAAGGAACTCTTATTGAGGGTTCCTTTTTAGTTCTTCCATATCCGATAGATGGCAATCGGCGGGTGCCGACGTCTTCAACTGCGCATGTATCGAGAAGCGCGGGCCTTTTTTAAATCAATAAATAATATGAATAGTTATACAGATAAATATTAACAAACGTTCTTTATTCTTATTTGAAACAAATTAAATTGAATTATAGAAATACCTAGATTCTTGAAAAAGTTTAATATTAACCTAATATTGCAAGTGTATAGTATATCATTTTAAATAGTCCCGCGCTTCTTGTGCATGCGCAGTGGAAAACATCGGATTTTCAACATAACCTTAAAAACGGTCACATTTCATCTGCGATATCTTCCTTTCAAGAATTTTCAATGTCTATGATTTTAGTTTCTTCATTAAATTTTTCCCAGTGCAATATTATTTAATTCGAATTATAAAGCCAAATATGCATACTTAACTTGTAAAACCTTGTAAGTGAGTCAAGGCAGAAGTGACAAAAAGGCTCTATTAGAACCATTTGAATCCATACTTTGGGTTCATTTGGAAACCATTTATCATTTTGGGTTCCTTTTCAGCAAGAGAGGTTCCTTTTTGTTGCAGCTCCTTTGGAACAAAAAATTGGTTCTAATAGAAACCCCAGTTTTTTCTGTGGAGCACCAAAAAAAATGAAAATAATTTTGCACATTTATTTTTTAAATGGATAATTTCTTGCGAAATTATTACTGAAACTAAATATACAAACGCAATTTATTTTCCCATTTCCTATATTCTAAATTTTGAGAGCGATATATCATCGCGTTTGGACATGGTGAACACCAAAAAAAATTTTATAACCAAGGACTGGTTTGGTCACGTGGTCACCGAAGAGCATGCCCTTAAAGCTCCGCGTTAGTATTGATTTTTTTTTAATTATTTGAACATAATTTTTTCATAGATACTTGATAATGGCTAAAATAATAAATCTTAATTCTTTGTTTACAGAATCGAGTTAACAACAAGAGGCGAATGAGAAACTGTTCTGTAATTTTAAATATTTAAATTTGAAACTGTTCTATTAGTAAATTTTTAATGTTTTAATTCTTAAGTTCTTTTCTAATTTCTGTACTAAATTTTACTGATTTTAAATTTGAATGGCTTCAAGTTGATTATTTTCTAATAACATTTTACGAGGGTTTTCGAATACATGCCGGTATCCTATTCTAATGCTATTAACTTTTAATTTTTCATAATGCAGCAAAATATTTCTTTTTGTTCGACCTAGGGTGACAAAATTGAAACGCAATAATTCACAGAGAATCGGAAAATTTTCATTTTTACTTGAAGCTAATTTGCGCTGCAAAATGATAAATTCTTGCATATTTTCTTATAAAATAATGAAACTACAATAAGTGAAAACAATATACCATATTATCCAAATAATAGACAAAAGTACTCATTTTCTGGAATGTTTGTTGTAATTTATTGTACTTATTTGTAAAATATTTTCCAACAATTTCTCTGTACTTTTTTCCAATTTTTCGCAAGAAGTGTTTTTTCAATGAAAAAAATTAAAGCAACCACAAGATGTATTTCATACGGATCTACAGCTTTGTAACGCTTCTTCAAAACAGCCAATAATTTTGAAATCAATCAAGAAAAACAAAGATTTCCGGGTTTACGGGCAATCTTGCATAGTTGGTCACAAGACCGAGTTGGCTCAGTTCTGTGGCCAAAAGTCGACAAACCCATTAAAATGTACCAAGATAAATTCTAAATACGTTTTTTTACAACATTTCATAAATTTACGGATAATTCTTTAATATTTCAAGGTTCCTGAGCTAACCAATAGATTTAACAAAAAAGTTAATATTGGGGTGAAAGCATTTCGTTAAAAGATAATTTTACATAGAAAAAATCTGTTTTTTCAATTTTGTTGACAGAAATGGCTTAAACAATTTGAGTATAGTGTGAGTTATGGTAAAACCCTAAAAAATTAGTTTTCATTATTATTAATAAAGACTGATAGTATCAATATTCATTAAAAAAAATATATTATCAGGCTTTATTTTAATTAAAAACTAATATTATTAGATTTTACCGTAACTCACACTATACTTACATTGTTTAAACCATTGTTGTTCAAGAAATTGAAGATACAGGTTCTTTGGTACCTAATAATATAAGTACATATTAAGATTCAATGTAATATTTATACATTCACAAAATTATAGATAAATAAACAAATCATGGTTTATCCTCATCCAAAAATTACGTGAGGTGTTTTTTTGACATTTCCGAAACCCCCTCCTTCCATGCAGAATATCGAGAGATTCCCCCCCCCCCCCCGTCCCATCCCACAATCTTACAATATTTTATAAGCTAAAGGAACGAACATACATATAAAATATAAATTATTTTAAATTATTATTATAAATTAAATTATAAAAATTTAATTAAATTTAAATTAAATTAAATTATAAATTAAATTATTATTTAAATATTTTTGGTTAAAAGTTTTGTTTCTTACTAATTGAAAAGTCTACTACTATATTTTTGGTTAAGAATTTATCTCTATAGGTTGAACATTTTATTATTTGGTTTAAAATTTTATTAATTTGTAGAACTTTCAAATTTTTGCTAACAAGTAATCCTTTCTGGTTTAAAATTCAAATGTTTTGTTGAAAATTCATCTTTTTGAATTGAAAATTCAATAATTTGACTGACTTTTTTTCTTCTTGACTAACCAAATTTTTATTTTTGTTTAAAATTCAACTAGAGATTTGGTACAAATTTCAGTAGAAATTTAATCTTCTTTGGTTAAAAATACAACTGTCTGGTTGAAACTCAATCTGTTTCGGATGAGTAGCAGGTAAAGACTTATTCATATAAATATTTATACATGCGTAATAAATATTTACGAAAGATGACGCATGGCTTCCAAAGACAATAAGTTAAGCAATGTATACCTCTAGGAATACTTTCAGCCCTAATATAGTCGGGATAAGGTTTTTATTCTTCAATTATGAAACATTTTATTTACTTTTACAAATGACGAAATTTCAATAAAGTGAATGCATTAAATATAAGAGGTAAAGTAGGTTTATGTCAAATTTTATGGGATTTGCTAGATTTCATGCTCAACTACTGATTCTTATGCACATATAAATGTGCATTGGTAGTAAAATTTGAAGTTATGTTTCACTTTGTCAAACAAATTATGGGAAAGACATAAAGATAGATTACATTTAACTGTTTTGCCGAAAACTTCAATTTCTAAATTCCCTGATTTTTCCTTTACCAATTTTTAATTTTTTCTGAAAAAAAAAATTTCAACATAAAATATTACTTGTCTATCATGAAAGATAACTTTTCAACAAAATGCTTCAATTTTCAACAAAATAAATAATTCTTAACAAAATAGTTGAATTTTTAACATAAAAAGATGAATTCTCAACAAAAAAGTGTAATAGTATATATTTCAACCAAAAAGGTGAAATTTCATTTAAAAAATTAAATTTTGAAACCAAAAAGTCGAATTTCCAACAAATAAAGATTTTTTTCTCATAAAAGAAAAAAAATTAATTTTCAACAAAATAGTTAAATTTTCAACCAAAGAGATAATCCTTTATTCAAAATAATGAATATTCAACAAAATAGTTCAACTTTTAACCTCGTAGCTGAATGTTCAATTGAAAAAGTATCAATTTTCAATAAAATAGTTAAACTTTCAACCAAAGAGATGAATTTTCAGCTAAAATTATGAATCTTCAGAAAAAAATTATTTCCTAACAAAGTGGTTCAAACAAAATTTTCAATCAAAATTGGTAAATCCTTAAGCAAAGAAGATTAATTTTCAACCAAACAGTTTCATTTTTATCCAAGAAAGATGAAATTTCTACTAGACTAGATGAATTTGTAAATCAAAAAGAAAAATTATCAACAAAAAAATTTGAATTTTATCCAAAAAAGATTTTAGTTGACTTTTTAATACCAAAATGTGAATTTTAAACGAAAAGGAAATATTCTACGAAATAGTTGAAGTTTTAACCAAAAAGGATGACTTTTTATAATATTGTTGAATTTTCAACAAAACAGTTGCATTTGTATCCAAGAAAGATGCAAAGGGAGAATTTCAAATATGTTTTGATATTCCAGTGGGCACAAACGTTAAATCAAAAGCGTCCTAAATCAATCCGAATAACGTTCCTCAAACATACAATGTTCCAGAGACGTTTCAAGGTCGTATTTGGAACATGAAACTTTGTCAGAACATTATTTGGTCTGACTTAGGACAGTTTTTAAAACGTTCAAATAGCGTCTTTTGACTTGTACGTCCAAGGAACGTTTTTAGAGCGTTCCCATTACTTTCTTCAATTTCGTGCCCACTGGGATTGTTACCATTAAAAAGCTTCCTGTACGAGAAAGCAAAAATACTTGGAAACTCTTTACTTATTGACAAGCAATTATCTTTGGGGCATTTTCCGGGCACAATAAAAGAGGATTAGGGGTTAAAAAATGGAAGTTATTGGTGAAAATTATTTCTTGAACACTACTTAGAGGTGACTATACTTCAATCTAATAATCGAAAGTAAAATTTTTGGAAGACCCTAAGGTATTCACTCGGCGTCTATTTGAAGCGTCAGCACAGTTTGAAAGGAAAATCATCAAGTATACTGGGGAATTCTCACAAGCTTTAAGAATCTAAGGTAAAGCGTTTTCTTAACATAAATGGATCATTTTTTGCAAGATTCCATTGAAACCAATGGAATACACTTCGGATCTTATATACACTGGAACTTGGATTTAAGACCGGTTTTGGGCATGGCTTGCAGTGGCCTTCAAATTGAATCCAGACAATCCAAACGTACACAGTCAGGGTCGCGTGAACCATTTCTGTTGGATTTGGACGCATGCTAACAGCTGACGCCACTAACGCGCTGAGGGTACTGCCCTCATGCTGTTTGTCACGCATGATTGAGCCCCGCCTCTCTTTCGGCTCCGCGGCTCACCTCATCAGAAACTGCCGACGACATTAATTTTCGGAACGTCGTAAAGACGGACTTCTTAAATCCGTGTTTCAGTGTACTTTGAATGCGATATTTTCGTAAAAGCTAATAATTCAGTGTTCCTATTGAATTGCTTCCAATTGTGTTTAATATTGACGTTTGCTTCGAATTGTCAATCAATTGTAGCTTAAGGGTCGTCCATAAACTACGTGACAAGTTCAAGTGGGAGGGGGTCGTAAAAAATGACGGTTGGTAACAGGCGTTGGGGGGGGGGGGGTCAATGGATGTAACGTTACGAACTTAGATAACGTTCCGTACATATCCTGCAACGGTACAGTTCAATAATAACTTTATAAGTTTGAAAACCACTTTGATATTTCATACCCCTTCATACCCTTTCCCCTATTCCTCTTTTTAAAAATATTCTTCTTAGTTCCCCTGTTTTTAAGATATTTCCCTCTCCTCCCCTTTTTCTCATTTCCTCGTTTTTCGCTTAGATGCGAACTGAATTTATAGAACCCAATAAGAAATTTCAAATATTTTTATTAGAAGCCCGTGTGAGAAAAAGTTGACTTGCTCAAGAATGGGTCGAAAATAGGTCAAAAATGGTTCAAGATGGTTCAAGAATGGGACATGTATGGATCGTTGGCGTGGCTTAAACATTGCCTGTGGCCACGTCCCATGCTAAACTTAAATGATTAGTCTAACACTAAATTCCATGGTTTCCAGAGTTAATCATGCATAAAAACAACAATAGGGAGTTCCGCTATGACTAAAACCTTACTAAACCTCTCTTATTATCATTTTGAATAAATGAACCTAGGTTTAAGCGCTTTTTTGAGCCAAAATTTATAATTGGTTCCGAACATCAAAACTGTACCTACACCTACATTATTCAGATCGTTTCTTATAGATTTTCGGATGCAGATTACAAATTGCCTTATTAACACTCCTCTGCGAAGAATTAAAATTGAGAAGAAAAGGAAATGGCAGTAGTTAGCATTGGAAAGTGTGACATCGTCTTTTTCGAGGACTTTTCACTCCATTCAATACTCTTTACTCTTTCAAATTGTATGCCTTGGAACTTCGTCTGTGCCTTTCACAGTTAAGGTTATAGATTGCCATTTCAGGGGAAATTCATACACAGCTTTACCCTGCTTGTGCGATCCGAAATAAAAGAATGGAAGAAGCCTTGGTCAACATTGCGAAGCTTTTCTAGCTTTAGTAACGCTAATTGAAGTCGAGCAATGAGAACGGAAAAAGTGTAAATTCAAATTGCAAACCTATATCCATCTCTAACCCTGCTGGTGCGATTCTAAAGGGAAGAATGGCAAAAGTTTGGATCAAAGTTTCAAAGCTTTTTCTAGGTTTAGTAACGCTAATTGAAGTCAAACAATGAGATCGAAAAAAGTTGAAATTCAAATTGCAAGCCTATATCCATCTTCAACCCTGCTGGCGCCATTCTAAGAGGAAGAATGGGACAAGCATGGATCAAAATTGAAAAGCTTTTTCTAGCTTCGGTACCGCTAATTCATATCAAATCATAAGAAGCGCAAAAAGCTGAAGTTGATATTGGAAACTCATATTCATATTTACTCTTCTGGTGTCATTCCAAGGAATGACAAAAGTTTGTCAAGCTTCGGTAACGCTAATTTATGTCAAATAATAAGAAGGGGAAAAGCTGGAGTTAAAATTAGACACCTATGTTCATCCTTAACCTGCTACCTGCTGTTGAATTTATAAGTCAAAAAATGTGACAAGCCTCGATCGAAATTTCGAAGCTCTTTCTAGCTTCAGTAACGCTAATTTGCAATTTTTCATGAAAGTCGCTTTTGTTCCTTCCTTCCGTCTTAGTTTCTTGTGTTATTTATTTTTGAAATTTTTTCTATAAGTAGCACATATCATTATCAATAATATAATAGTCATAGTACTTAATAACAGTACAATATCTGTCGTTAAGAAAATAAAACGGTTTTCATGTATGTTATCTTTTTAAAAGACCTCGGCCCCCTTCCACTGTGTAGTCAATAGCGGTGCTGCTTTCAATCTTTACCATCATCTGACTCATAATCGCTATTTTCATCGTCTGAATCATCGTATAAATCATCGTCTTTGACATCCTCATATTCCTCAATCGCGGAATTGATGGAACTTTGAGTTTCAACATTTTCATCATCAGACTCAAAATCGTCTTCCACGTGAATGTCGTCATTCACAAAGAGATTTTCGTCACCACTATCCGTATCGTAATTTTCTCGAAAATAGAAGTATTTTAATATTGCATCAGAAAATTAAAATAAAAAAGTGAATAAATCTAGAAATTTCTAAGTAACGAAATTCACATTCTGGCACATTTTTTAACATTTCAAAATATATTTGAAGACTGCCCAATATTCCAGCAAATCACAAAACGTATTATAAATAATTATATATCTTACACACCAAAAATATTCGTCCAAACTGTTATGATTTACAGGAATAATAAAATTTTTTAACTAATAATAGTTGTTCAAATAATTTAACATTGGTTTAAAAATTCTTGCGAACTTGTCACTGATCAATTACAAAAATGCATGCTGCAAAATTTTCAAAAAGACTGTTCTTTGCATGAATTTTAAGTAAAACTGCTATTTTGCATTTAAGGGGCATCTTTCGAACGCAATAGTAGTTTTGTTCCCCATTTTTCGGAAAACTGAGCTTTTCCCATTTAGAATCTTATGTTAATTTCAAATGCCCGGGGCACGTCTTAAAATTAATCAAATTGAGAAAAAATGTAATGCAATTTTCTGGCAGGTAGCTTATGAATCAGGCGGAGGAACTGGCCCTTCAGCAAAAGAATTTTTTTCAAATCATCCCAATATACATACATCATAATTATCAGAGACAAATACATCCTCTTCTCTGGAAAAATGCAGGATTCTTCATTGTGTCCGAGTTACTATTAAAATAGAGACGACTGCACTGTCAGTTTCAATCATATTTATTAATAAATAAAATCAAATACAAAAATGACAATTTACATACTGGTCCAGCGGCAAATAGCAAGATCAGTTATCATCATGGAGAGGGTTCCTAGATAAAGAAGTTGGAGATGAAGCAGTCCTTTCTTTCAACGCAAAAAAATTTAAAGCTATTCTGAAAATGAGGAGCGTTAATTAAAATGTATGTTTTTGAACGAAAAACATGACTATTTAGGTTGTCCCTCGAAATTTGTATTTTTTAGTTGAAAATTCAAGCGTTTGGTTGGAAATTAGCTTTATTTACTAAAAATTATATTCGCGGGATAAAAATTCATCTTTTTAGCATAAAAATTCAACAATTTGGTTACAATTTTTTTGTTTTTATAAAACATCCTTTTTAGTTTAAAATTGATATATTTAATTCAAAATTGATCTCTTCTGTTGAAAATCTTACTGCTTAGTTGAAGATAAACCTTTTTGTTGAAAGTTTATATTTTCTGGTTCAAAATTTGGCTTTTTGCTTGAAAAATGAATAATTTGGTTTAAATCTTTTTCTTTCTGGATTGGAAAATCTTTTTTTGTTGTTGAAAAAGTTACTATGTTTTTTTTAATTTTGCCTTTCGGCCTACAAGTTATAATTCACTTTTTTATTATTTTATTACAAATTAGTCTTTTTTCAATTAATTCAGGGTTTTTTTATTTATAATTAGAATTTTTTTATTTTACATGTAAACTATTTATTTTGTATTGAAAATTCATCTTTTTGTAGAAAAACCTTCGCAATTTTGATCCAGGCTTGTCCCATTCCTTTCCTTAGAATTGCACCAGCAAGTAAAATCGTACAAAGGTATGCAATTTTGACACCAGCTTTTCCCATTATTATTATTTGACAAGAATTATCGTCACAGAAGCTAGAAAAATGTTTGAAATTTTAAACCAGGCTTAACCCATTATTTTCTTTAGATTAGCACCAGCAGGGTCAAGATGGATGAAGGTTTACAATTCTAATTTCAACTTTTCCCCTTCTCATTGTTTGGCTTGAATTAGCGTTACCGAAGCTAGAAAAATGTTTGCAATTTTAATCAAGGCTTTTCCTATTTTTCTTCTTGTAATGACACCAGCAGGGTGAATATGAATATAGGTTTTCAATTTCAACTCCAGCTTTTCACCTTCTTATTATTTGATGTGAATTTACCGAAGCTAGACAAAGCTTTGCAAGTTTTAACCAGGCTTTTCCTATTCTTTGCCTTAAAATGGCATCAGCAGGGTGAAGATGGATATAGGTTTCTAGTTTTAACTCTAGCTTTTACTCTTCTCCTTATTGGACTTGAGATAGCGTTACCAAAGCCAGAAACAGCTTTCCGATTTTGATCCAGGTTTGTGCCTAATCTTTTTCTTAGAACTACCCTAGCAGGGTCAATAGGGATATAGGTTTAGAATTTCAACTCAAGCGGTTTCCTGTCTCAATACTTGATTTGAACTAGCTTTTCCGAAGGTAGCAAAACGTTTGCAATTTTGATTCAGGCTTGGCCCATTCTTTTCCATAGAATTGCACCAGCAAGTAAAGATGTATATAGGTTTTCAATTTTGACTCCAGTTTTTCCCATTATTATTATTCGACAAGAATTAGCGTCACAGAAGCTCGAAAAATGTTTTCAATTTTAATTTAATTTTTAATTAATTTCAGGCAGATACCAGCACCCTTTCCGTATCTTGACTTTGGACTCTAACCCATCAATTCATATCTCCTCATAGAATGATTCTTTCCCCATGTTCGCAGGTACCTATAGTATCATTTAAAGTATCCCAGAAGGCGTATTTTACTTCACTTCTTTCACTATCAACTGGGGCGTAGCACGCTATGATAAATAATCTTCTAATTCCCACTTTCGTTCTAACCCACAACAATCTGGAAGATACAAATCCATGTCCCTTGACATGCTGACTTGCTCTCTCATTCATAATCAGACCGACCCCTTGACTTCCTACTCCTGACCATAGTTTGATTCCGTTCTGTAACTCCCCATTTTTATTACTCTAATGTCGTATCTCTTTTTCTTTGTTCCATATACACATAAAATATTTTATTTTAAAATATTTATTCTTCCCAAATATTTATTTCCTTATGCGCATAGTTTCTTGTAACTATCTTTCCTTAAGATCATTCACCCCTCTGCATTTCAAACACTCAGTCTCCATTCAGCGCCTGAAACTGTACCTTCACCCTTACCGGATGCATGCCTTTCGTCAACCAAAGTTTTAATCCATTCCGAGGCTATTCTATTGTTTTTAATATTCATTCTGCAAAGTGTACTCCCAACTACCAACTGTATTCGAGAAATGTGTTTTGCGATTCGAAATCATGTCCAAAATAATTAGCCAGTCGTCGTGAAGCGGAGAGTCTAGTTTTAACGTCGGTCCCACTAAGCTTCGTAAAATGGAAGGGGAGTTTAGGAACAGAACTAGATTCGAAAGAACCTTGGTTGGTTTGTGTTGTATACTGAGAAGGGCACCAGCCCTCGGCAAATTTTTCATAGATTTAAAAATGTGTGTCTTTTCAAAGTTTCCGAAAATGTCCCCAAATTTGATACGTTTTCATAAATTTCATATGTTTCTAAATTTCACAAGTTTTCATAATTTTCCGTAAGTTTTCATAAATTCCGATAATTTGACACATTTCACAATTTCCAAACATTTTCATAAATTATCATGAATTACAACAAAACTGCATAACTATCCTCATTTTTTAATAAATTTTTTATCAATTTTATAAATGTACATGGAAATAATATGCTGGAGCCTACAATACCAAACGTCATTCTTACAGATTCACTTCAATGCCGTTTCTGAACTTCTGTTCGCCAACCATATAATAATTATTAGTAAGATAGGCAGTAGCGTAGCCAGCATTAGATGAGGCGAGGTATTTGAAAGGCTGAGCAGAAAGTACTGTACTACTTAGAGGGAAAAATTGGGATAATTTAAGACGTAAAATTTATAAATTTCATATTTGTCATCCTTTGGGGCAGAATTGTCCTCAAATTATGAAAATCCTACATTGTCACGCACATACATTAAACTTCCTTAACATATTTTCAATTATCCATTAATGAAGACGACATTAGAGCCGTTCGGTTCTATATAAAAGCACCCTTTGATTTCTGACCGATTGAATATTATTCCAGAGTTTGAAACTAAAAACAGATTATCATATTATTCCTATCAGAAAACTTATTTTCTAAATTTTAATTTAATACTGCATTTACTATATTAATAATACATATTTAGTATCGAATATTACTGTTAGGTTGTTTAAAGAAACTCGTGGAAAACTTGACACTCAGTAGCCTTTGATGAATTGTATAATGAATCATATTTTCTATCATCGGAACAAGATTATTTCAAATTTTTACATTAATACAATTTTTTATTTTTTGTGCTGTTGAATGATTTTTGTGGAGAAATTGAAACAACCTTGAAAGAATCATTTTGGAGTTAAGTCGCTCACGTTTCAAGAAATGAGAAACAGTTGTTACTGAATTAAATGTATGTTTCGTCTTTATAGTACGAAAGAGGGTCAGATAAAGATTATATATTTGCATTATCAGTACCTAATTTCAATTTCTTCTTGCAATTTATTGTAAAAAAATCGAGATAAACGGGCCGCTTGTAACCCAATTTTACGGTATTTTATATTCCATTTTTTTCATTAAGTACTGTCAATAATGCAGCAATATTAGCTGCATTCGATATTCGGATAGTTTAGTGTTTACTTTTAGATATTTATCTACAAAAAAATGTTTAGACTTGCAAGGAAACGGAACACTTTTGTGTGTTTGTATAGAATTTCTTAAATTAAACCATGTTCAGAGAAACTCATTTTTCGAAATGGGTACTAATTATCCACTGTTCATATCTACTGTTTACCTTTTTACATGTGCACCTACTGTTTATACAGTTCTTTAATCTGGAATTAAAGTGAAATTTTTGTTCAGCAGTACAAATTGAAGTGCTAATTTTTATGCCGGTTTCATTAGGTGAAGATTTCAAATAGAAATATCTTCCGGCTTAAGATTTGTATTATTACGGTTCACATTTTGTCTTTAACGAATGAATATTTTTATAAGAATTAGAAAAATTTGTATTGTATATTAGTAATAATGCGGGGGAAATTAAAGGCTTTTACTGAAATAGCAATAATGTATTTTTTCTGTATCCTGAGACCGAATGCATTCTGTTTGGTCAGAAAAAATTTATTTGACAAAACCAACAAGTTACTGAGGTTAATACTAGTAATATATTTATTTAAATTGTATGAATAAATTCAATAGCTTGTGATTAACATACATTCTTCTTCACTCTAATTGACATTCTTGCTAATTGACAAACAGATATAAAGTTGCGAATGTGGTTGTGAATCGACCTCGCGATAAAAATGATTCGACGTCTTTTAATTGTAGTTGTCAATTTTTTGCAACATTTTTATCCAACTTTAGATAAAGAATATATCTGGGATTTACTGTAATGAAATACATAATCCTTAAATTCAATTTTAGAATCACATACTTCAGTATCAATTTTATCTAACATCCTAAGGTCAAGTTTGTATTAAATATTGTATTATTTCAAGTTCACTGGGTCTTTAGTTTAATCAGCATGTTTTTTTCAGCAAAATAAAAAATAAATATATAAATATCTGCTCAAACACGACGATCCGATTGTCTTCCGATGACAGGTCACATTTTTTGTTTCGAAACGATCGTTCTCTCTCTCTCTCTCTGTCTATCCAATACTTCTCCTTCTCCTTCTTTTTTTTTGTCGAATCGTAGAGTCTACTGGGTAGCTACGATAGTGCCACCAATTCAGAAGAAATTTGAATTCCAATCAAATATTAACAAGAAACCTTATAGTACATAAATAACTTTAACCCGTAGTATAACATTTTTGATTAAAATGAATTTGATATTCACTGCTCCTTTTCATTACCATTGCTCCAATAACTTCGAGATACTACTTCGCGATATATATTCGCGTGTCAGATGGCGCTGTTGTCAATTTCAAAGACAGGCTCATTTGATCGCATGAAATAATCGGATCAGTTCCATCGGCTTCATTTGGCATCGGCGCCCCATTGCTGGTCGACGCGAGCTTGCCATAGTGCTTATTCGCAATGTAAACTTGTGCTCCTCCAGCTTCGAGTGAACTGTCGCAACGCCATGATGCAGTTAGACAGGTAGGCCGTTATGGTACAGCGCTGACCGCACCGCTCCTGTTTTGTCATGCCTGTGTGAACACCGCACATCCCCCCACAGGTCCACTTACCCATATCCGCGCCTCGGCGTCAATTCTCGGAAACACTAAATTCAGATTCGACTGTAACTAAATTGAAAGTCAAATTTTAATTACATTTTTTAAAAATTATTGTATCAAAAAACGAGTGCAGTTTCGAATAGGTGAATTTTCCGATTTCCTTGAAACTCCGTATACTTATGTATTTCAACGCGCTGATTACAAATATGATAGTGAAAATTGGCGACTAGGCGATTTCCATTGTAACCCCATGAAAAAACCAAGCGACACCCCTGTGACTATAGTCATAGATATAATGTTGGTCAAACCCATACCACTTTGCAACGTTTCATGGGGGGGGGGCCCCCCCACGGCACCTCTCTTAATGATCACAGATATAATCTAGTTCAAACACTAACACTTCTCGAACATCTCGTGGAGGCAGAAAGGCACCCCTGTGACTAATCACGGAAATAATGTTGGTCAAACCCATACGCCTTTCCAACGTCTCATGGGGGAGGGGGCGAGAAGGCACCCTTGTGATATATACCTGTACACTCGATCTTGTTTTTAAATCGTATCTCCATTGGTTTCGGCTTGGTACCTAATCACGCTTTCCACCACGGGAAGGTTGGAGAATTTTGGAGAGCATATTTTATTTGTATCGATTTTTTTCATTCATCTATTCTTTAATTTTTATTATTAGAGAATATATTTTAACTTGACGTTCTGAGTGTGCGGTCGGATATCGTGATTCAGAATCTTCTCGGAATGATTCACAGTTTGTTGGATGAAACCATGATCTTCGAGATTAATATAACCCTTCCGACAATCGGTGTGATCTCCGTCCTTTACCTAAATGCTTTTTTATCAATCCAACTAGAGTAGCCCGATCTCTCTTATTATCGGGAGAAATATCTAACCGATAGTTGTAGGGATGTCCTCTGTGGATAATTCCGAGGATTCATGAGCCTTCCACTACACGTCCTCGCTCGTATTTTCGACGACCGTTGTTACACTCATCAATTTCTACTATTTCGCCGACACCTCCGATGCGACCTTGCTCTTCGAAGTGATTGTCAAGAGCAATCATGCAGATCTCTCTACTAAAAGAGAAACGGTCCGCAACAGTTTCCCGAGAAATCGACTGATCGATTACATTGCTGATGTCCCGGATAGTTTGTTCAAAATTGAAGCCTACAGCGAAACAGTAAGAAATGAGCAAACAGGCCGCTGCGGAAATTTAGCACTTCTCAAACCACGTATTTTCCGCAACGGTATCAGTGTGTCAATACTTTCCTGCTTTATAGCCTGAGAACTGGCCGAAAATCATTTTAGATTCCACAAGAGTCATTTTCTTCATGTGTGGGAAACAGAAGCTTTCAGTTAGAATCAGTTCGATTTGTCGCAACCACTGAAGCGTTTTTTCTCTATTCTGGATAAACATACTCAAACTGAAATTATTATATTTTGCATTCATCTTGATGAGAACTCGAGAGAAGAAAGCCGAAAAAATAATGAAAGTACGCGACAAGCACGCGCCCGTAATTATAATACTAGGAGCGTGGACGGCAAAGAAAGAACCCAGTGGGCACGAAATTTAAGAACGTAATTGGAACGTTCTGAAAACGTTCCTTGGACGTACAAATCAAAAGACGTTATTTGAACGTTTTAAAAACTGTCCTAAGTCAGACCAAATAATGTTCTGAAAACGTTTCATGTTCCAAATACGTCCTTAAAATGTCTCTGGAACATTGCATGTTTAAGGAACGTTATTCGGACTGACTTAGGTCGTTTTTGAGCCGTTCTAACAACGTTCTTTAATGTTTGTGCCCACTGGGACCTGACGCTTATTGCACTAAAATCTGTTATACTTCATCAGATGCATCACTTATTTTCGCGGAAATGATCAATCGCGGAAAAAAATGCATCCAACAAAAAATGTGTATCTCGACGACATCTGCAACTCTTGTGAAAAAATTGGCGAAATTTCGCGTATTGACTGAGATGAATACAAAAAGCCATGACTTTTATGGGTTTTTTCATGAAAATCGATGTATCACAAATTTTCTCGCCAATCATCACTCATAAAAAATATATATTAATAAAAATATACATCTCAATGAGATCTATAATTTTTGTTTGAAACATTCTGCGAAAGTTTAATAATCAGCGCGTCAAAGTAAATAAGCATACGAGATTGAAAGAAATCGGAGAATTCACATATTCAGAACTTTATCCCAAAAAACGGCATGTCGAAAAAATCATTTTACCACAATGTATATTTAATTTTTTTTTTTTAATTTTCAATACAAAAAACCCATTTTCTATCAAAATCTTGGTTATCTAGTTATGTACTGCCATCCTTCTTATGTTGAAAAGGGTGCACTTCCGAAAAGCGAATACCTCCGAATAATTTGAAACTCTGTATAGCTATGTATTTTGACGGGCTTATTACGAATATGATAGTCAAAATACCCGTAAATTTGATTTTCATGGTGAAAATCATGGGAAAACCATAAGAGTCATGGTTTTCCGAATTTATCTTGGTTAATACAAAAAATTTCGAAATACTTTTTCAGACACAAGTTGTAAATCCAATCAAAATATACATTTTCGATTCTGCACAGTTTTCCTCCCAGATAGATAGTTTTTGATAAAATCGCTATTGAAATTTAGTCAGTACAATAGGCTTAAAACCAGTAAGTGTTCGACCCTTCTGTGACTCGTCACAGAAATAATACTGGTCGAACCCTTACCCCTTTTCAACCTCCCGTGGGGGTGGGGAGGCAACCCTGTGACCCGTCACAGAAATAATTTCAGTCGAACCCCTACCTCTTTCTAACCACTCGTGCGGGCGGGAAGGTAACCCTGAAACTGCTCACAGAAATAATGCTGGTCAAACCCCAACCCTGTTCCAACTTGTCATGGAGCCGGAAAAGCACGGCTGTCATTGATCACAGAAGAAATATAGGTCATATCCCTACCCCTTCCAAACGTCTTGTGGAGAAAAGGCACCCCTGTGTCTGGTCACATAAATAATGTTGGTCAAACCCCTACCTTTTTCTCAATTGAGAAAAATTTCGCGAAATTTTTTATTATTATATCGTATACTGCATCTATTATTTTTAATTCTGTAATGTTCAGACTGAATTTGGAATAATCAATATGTGTCCATAACAACTTCGAGGTACCAATTTTTAAGAATATTGACCAAATTTTTTGCATTTGTGTAAATTCGTTGGCAACGTGTCGCTTGTTTCCAACTGACATGTTTAAATCGAGTCTACATCCAGAATATCTAACATTTTCAAGGAGAGTAAATAGATTTTCAATATAAGGAAAAAACTCCATCGCACCGTCTAAATATAGTAATACTATTTGTCAATATGACGTGGAGGCTAGTATATATACAATTACAACTAGTTAAAGATCTTGCCAGTTTAAGTTCAAGAAATATATCGTAAATTAGTTTCAGTTTCTAGAAACATGAATATTTTTACCTTCTTTCGTCTGTTCTTTACGTTTATATTATGTCTCAATTCTGTTCGTAAGTAGAATATAAACTAAATTAATCATACATTAAAATATCTTACAATCGGATAACGACTTTATTAAAAAATTCACCTTTCACTTTGAAACAGTTGAAACATATGTTAATTATCATTGTACGTATTTCACAAAATTTGTGTTTCGAGGTGGGGCAAAACTTTTGATTCTACAGTTTTGGAACTGAATTAGACCACATTTTCAGATACGTAGACGGAAATAAATAAATGCGAAGTAAAATTTTTAGAACATATGTTAGCACGAAATTGAGTTTATCGGTACACGTAAAGGTTGAATGTGATAATTTTTAACCTATTTTGGCAAAAATTTCAGTTCATGCTATGTAATAAGGATTTTTTAATAATTATAACAGCTTGAACTTGAATTTTCCGCGACATATGTTACAAACATTAATAATCACGTGTTTGAAATATTCAATAAATAATAAAAATTAATAAGGTTTAAACCGAAATTGTTCCCAACATATGCTTGAAAATTTTTCGCTAAAGTCCAACGTGTATGTCAACGTTCAGAAAATTTATCTTCACAATCTATTTCCTTCCGTCTCTGGATCTAAAACTTTCTTTCTATTATTAGTTTCGCTATTGCGTATTACGCGTATTGTGCTACTGCACATACGTCCAGCAGAAGTGTCATCAAAAGCTGCCGGTAAATTACCATACATTTTTATACATTTCAGTAAGTTACTATAAACTTTCGTAAGTTTTCAGAAGTTTCATAAATTTCCAAACCTTTAATAAATTTTCATCAATTTTCACAAATTTCTTTAATTTCCATCAACTTATAGAAATTTATGAAAATTTATTAAATTTGAGCAAATTCTTGGGAATTTGTGAAATTTATGAACTTTTTGGAAATTTCTTGTAATTTATAGTAATTATGGGCATTTATGGTAATTTTAGGAAATTTATGAAAGAGTATGATTATATATCCCTAACTTTTGATAACACAGCCACACAAAAAAAACTTTCTGGCTTGGGGGTCAGAACATTTTTACTGTATGTTTTTGAGGTCGCTGAAACCGAATCCAAAGTCGATTTTACCCCATGATGTCAGGTTTTTTATATAACCTTAAAAAATCTTATGATCCAAGCTCAATTAGCCCCTCATACCTAATATATTGAACCTCATAATCTCTTAACCCCATAACTATTCAACCCCTTCACCCCTTGACCCCATAACCTCTTCACCCTATAACCTAAAATCCCAGTAACGACATAACCTTAAAAATTATAAATAACGAATAACAAATGACAGGTAGATAGAATTTTAGTCATTCTCTTTTTTTGAACTATAACGGGCTAATTGGGGTTGGATTAAAATATTTTGTTAAGATTATGTCAAAAACCTGACATGATGGTGTAAGATGGACTTCGGATTCGGTTTCGGGACATAAAAGAAGGAGAATTTTGGCGTTTTCATTACATTATTCATACATTATGTTGGTGGAGCTCATGTATCATATGTACAAATTTCACAATAATAGTTTCTCATTGTTTGACTAAGGATAACAATCTTACACAATCGCATTCTTTTATTGAAGATCTAATTTGTCATGTTTCGCTTTGCTGTAAAGTTTCGCTTAATTCAAATAAGGAAAAACCTTATGAGCAAGTTTGTTCCTTCTCTAAATCTTTCCTATCTGGTTCGCAGACGTGAAAAGTAAAGATAATAATCTCCATCGCTCATCGTTTTATACTTCTCTTAATTAATATTATTTCCTTATTTTACACTCAAAGTAGAAAGAAAATACAAATTTTAGAGATGAGTGGATTCGAAAGAGATTTTTTTTGTGAAAAATTAACCAAACTATTTTTAAATGAACGATTTTTAATTAACTGTAACACCAAAGTATTTTTTGGTTGTTATAATCATCATAAATTATATTCTTTCAAAGCGTTTTTTTTGTTTGAAAATTGGAAATATCGTTGTTTCTTATTTAAAGTTGAGCACTTTGCCTTCCAAAAAGGCTCCTTTAAAAGCACATTCTAAAAATATGATTATTTTTGCGACGACTGTATACAGCCTTCAGGTTTATATAATCACACAATATGGGGTAATACCTATTTTTTATTTTAGTTGAATGAAACTGTATACACTGGCAATATTCATCATTCATCTTTTTAATATAACTTATGCAAATTTACTTCTTATCAATTCATTTATTAGCATTTATAATATAATAATCAAGCATAATAACAAAAAGCTGAAAATTACAAATATTTATTTATATATTTACGTCAATTTTTTAAAACAATTTTTGTTTAAACTTTTTATCGCAAATTCGTTGTGAAATTAATAGCAAAATGTCTAGCTGCGAAGAAAAATTATCAGGATCCGTAGCAAAAAACTTTTTCAAAAAAGGATGAAGGGAAATAAAAGTACAGAGTTTGTCAGCATGAGATACAGTGAGGGTGAAACGCTATATAATAATAATAATAATAATAAATCTTCATTGAGTTCGTAACCAGAAGGATATGTACATGGCAGTCAGAGTTAATATAAGAACCCAAAGGGCGAGGTACAGCTTAAAGGTGCTTTCAAACCTAATCCTCTTAAACTAATTTAAACTGTAAGTAAACGAATCTTAGAAACTAGGGCTTCAATATATACTTTTCGAGATCATTGCAGAAATATATAGAAACTGATTGTGGTACCATAATGCGAAATACTCTAGAACTTATATTAAAATACGGAACTTAAAGATAAAAGAAGACAAGAATCAAATTACTTAAAATGAAGAGACAAATCATGTTGCCGAGCGTCTAGCTAAAAGATTCAAAAAAATAAAGAAATATGCAATTGAAGTCTTGATATAGCAGTTAAAACTGTTTGTCCATATATATATTTTTTGTCAATATACCTGTGATTAGCCTACAAACATTTCAAAAATGTAGTTTCTGCAGGGTCAACCGCGTTTGCAGAAAGTTCAATTAAAAGACCTAAGGAACGGATTCATACAGTCGCATGAAATAATAAAGCGCCAGATAAACATTTTATAAAATTTATTTATGATTGTTTTTCAGTTGATTTTTTACGCATTATATCTGGATGAAAAAGTTGTCAGAAAAATTGTTTTCTAATAAATTTTTTTTTAATTTTAGAAATTAATTGTCTGTTCTGAACAATTTTATGAAATGTTATTTTAATATATACCATTTCTTTTGGGACAATGATTTTCTTCATTTTCTGCTGTTTCTGCATTACTATATGAAAAAGCGCAGAATTGCGCAAAGTTTATTATTGAACTACACATCCTAAGGGACAAAACTTTCCCTTGGTCTTTTCAATATCGAGCGGAATGCCAGGGAATGGAAAATCGGCAGAAAGACCTGTATGGCATTGTTTTAAAATAAATTATACATAACAAAATATAATCACAAATTATTTTCAACGCTTTTTTAACCTTTTTCAATTGCTCGTTTCATATTGAAGACGCATAAAAAAAAATTTCATATTTCCAACCATTATCAGTTAATATATTCACTTTCCATAAAATCTAACCTCCAAATAACGTTCAAAGATTGATGTTTGCACATTTTTCAATGGACAATAGAAACTTAAAATAACATAATACTCTGAAAATACATACCTCAGGGTGATTATATTCTTGAAATATATTTACTTCATCGAAATTTTGACTTTTGATCTTGCAGATGGAAGTGAGGAGCGGCCACGTTCACGTCAAATATCAAGCCAGCAGCAGCGTCCAGAACAAGATCATAATCCACCGGCTTATCCATCTGATCCTTTTGGAATAACGAGAGAGCATCAAGCTCCAAGTCGAGCTCCAAGTCAACCTCCAAATCACGATCGAAGTTCCAGCAGTCCAAGTTCGTATATTATAATTCTTCTAAACTAAGAAAAAAATTTTGGGTTTCAGAAAAAAATCAGAATTTTATTTCTTAACCGCCAATAAATTGTTCTCGCTGAATGTTGTCCGCCTCTGGAGACTTTTTAAACAAGTTTTAAATTTCAACTTACAAGAGTGCATATTCTTATATGAAATTTAATTGCGCATCTTTTTTTTCCGGACAAAAATGTCGTTGCTCTCCCCATTTTCAAAGTAAACCCGAAAACTTGAATTTTAAAAATATTTTAAACGCTTTTTCCAAATTCGCATAAGAGAAGGTACTAGATTTGTGTAAAATTTGACCCCCCACCCCCCCCCCCCCACTCCTGCTTTTGTCAAATGTCCACGTTTTGAGACCTTCTGAACCCGAAAAACAGGTGTTCGCAAATGTTTATATCTGTATGTTTGCATGTGTGTCTGTCTATCCGTATGTATTTATGTGTGTCTATGTGTGTCCGTAGATTTTTAGTCCATTAGTGCTTTTTTTGGTACCAATCTATTTAGATTATTAAATTTTCCAAATAGGAAAAGAAAACAATCCAAAAAATTTTTAATACATTTCTAAAAAATTGCTTAAATTCAATACATTCTTTTAACAAAAGTTTAAATAAAAAGAAAGATTTCTTACAAGAAAATTGAGGTAAAGCTATGTAAACTCAATTTAAAGAAATCTTAAATTATTCATAAGCAAACCCTGCAGATTGGAAAGAATCATGAGTTTAGTGTCTCCATTTGACAATTTTTTAATTAAGATTGAAAAGAATTCCATTTTATCATGAATAATTTTTGCAAAATATGCAGGAAAAAGATTCATAATTAAAAAAATGAAATTCCAAAATAACCCTTTCACTCTTTCCTTTTGACTTTTTCCCTTTTTCTTCCCTCTTTTTTCATTATGTTATTCTTGTCTCTAATGAGCCGAAAAGTGAGGTTGCTTTGGAATTATATTTTTTTTAATTATGAATCTTTTTCCTGCATATTTTGCAAGAATTATTCATGATAAAATGAAATTCTTTTCAATCTTAATTAAAAAATTTTTGAACAGAGACACTAAACTCATGATTCTTTCGAATCTGCAGGATTTGCTTATAAATAACTTAAGATTTCTTTAAATTGAGTTTACATAGTTTTAACTCAATTTTCTTGTAAGAAATCTATCTTTTTATTACAATTTTTGTAAAGAGAATGTATTGAATTTTAGCAATTTTCTAGAAATGTATTTACAATTTTTTGGATTATTTTCTTTTCCAATTTGGGAGATTTAATAATCTAAATAGATTGGTATGAGAATCACCTACAAATTTAAGATCTGGGCACTATGATCTATTATCCTAAATATTAAAAATAAAAATGTACTTTTTAATATTTTTTTGATGTTTTTTTACGATAATTGCACATAATATATGTTGTAATATTTTTTTGTCATCCTATAATAATATCTTTTTGAAATGTCATCCTGGTACTAATGAAAAAATAAGGTTGCTAATAGGATGCACATCATTTTCCAATTTATATATCACCCAGATACTTATCTAAAATAAGTTTTTATACCCTCGTTACCTATAACGAAAGGTTATCTGAGGAAGATCCCATATATAATAGATATGTGCATAATCTTATCATGTACCATTGAGTACCTTAATATTTCACGACCCTGAAGTTAGCTATGCATATACATTTGAAATTTGTACCTTGAATTAAAAATCAAGTAATAGTCCTAGCGAAAAATAGGAAGATTCCTCACTACCATATCTCCAGGTGTTTCTTTCATGTTTGCAATAAACAAATTATTTAAACAATTACATTGTTATTAACATTTTTCCAGGTTTTTCAAGGTTAGTGACAAAAATATCAGCAAAACATATACTAACATAAGAGTAAATCATTACTCAAGCAAGGATAAGAACAATAGAGACTTTATTAATTACTAATAAGTGAATGTTTGGGCAGCTTGAGTAATGATTTACTCTTATGTTAGTATATGTTTTGCTAATATTTTTGTCACTAAACTTGGAAAACCTGGAAAAATGTTAATAACAATGTAATTGTTTAAATAATTTGTTTATTGCAAACATGAAAGAAACACCTGGAGATATGGTAGTGAGGAATCTTCCTATATTCTTGAAATTCCTTTACAACTAATACTTTTGTTTATCAAAAAGGAACAATGTTAATTAACAAGGTAATTGTTTAAAAAATGACTTTTTTGAAAAAATGAAAAAAAAAAACCTAGAGATATGGCTGAGACGAATCCAGGGCTGTTCTTAGTTTTTCGCTAGGACTATTACTTGATTTTTAATTCAAGGTACAAATTTCAAATGTGTATGCATAGCTAACTTCAGGGTCGTAATATTTCACTAATACATTATTTCATAAAAAAAATTTTTTGTATAACATACCTTGTTATCTTTCCTCTATGTTTTTTAACTGAATTATCCTTTATTTTCAGTGAAAATATTATTTATATTACTTTTTGAATTTTTTGATTTTTTAATTTTAGAATTGATTTTATATTGATTGATGGGTAACTTTGAAAACTCTATCCTCTCATTATAAGTAATTTTTGTGATTTGACTTTATCTAGAAACTTAATTGCAATATCTGAGATCTCCTTTTTTGAATATGATTGTTCTTCGGTTTTTAAAGAATTATCTTGGTTTTTTAATTTTTTTTTAATTCTAACCATTTTTTAAATTTTCGAATTGTGCATAACATTCCTTTTTTTAATGTAAGCCTGACTCACTTAGAGAAAAACTAAAGTAAGGTCTTGATGAAAATGAGATTTGGGCGGGGGGGGGGGGGGGGGAGGTCACAGAATTTTTATATTATATTTTGTAAAAAAACTTCAAAATCTTTTTCTCCCACTAAATTGTTTAAACAAATTTTCTATATTTATCCATCTTCACTATTATCAATTGTTAATTATAATGTGGTTGTAATATCGCTTTTTAATGTAAATGTATCTTCTTATATTAACAAAACTACAAAATATCATATTTTTTATGAAATTCTTTAAAACTGCACTTTTCTCGAAAATCAGTGAAATTATCGTTAACACGTGTTCTTCAGAAGTATTCTGTTATGGGACGAATTGAGTCGCTCGTAAATATTGAGTCCCTGGTCCACAATAGGGGTAAAACAATGTCAAAAAAGTTGCCTCGTTTTATTTATTTTTCTGTGTTCTCTCTCTTTCTCCTTGTCTCTCTTTTATTAATGGCTTTTCTGAAAATGTGACAAATTCTGAGAGTTTTCTGTCTAAACACAACGTTAGTATATGGCGTGACTTTATAGACGCCACATCGGTAATATTCAGTTCCAGTTGAATATTTCAATTTTTGTAAAATAAAAGTGAAAGTTAAGTTTTTAAAGTGTCTTTTAAATGATAATTATAATAATTTTGTAACATTTATTTGTAATTTAAACAATTGTTATAATTTCTAAATAGTGTTTTCCCAAGTGTGAAAAGGACAAAAACAAATACGGAAACTTTGGATTTCTTGAAAAGGAAAAAAAGTACAGAGAGTTAAACTTTTTCTAAAAAATAAGAGAGAATTATAATTTTTCTAAATTTGTGAAATTGATTATTTCTTGTTAGGAAAATGGAATTTATCGAAAAAGACAAAAATAAAATGTGTAATTTACCAAATTAATTGAAAAGATTGCAATGCATTTTATATAGGGCAGACACAAAGGGCACTTAGACTTAGGAATAATGAACATGAAAATAATTTTCACAGAAGTCCTAGATATCATGAAAAAAATCAGAAAAAGAGAGGATTAATGGAGATGTAATTTATAAAGAGAGAAGGTGACAAGGCTATCAATTTAAAAAGGGATCTCTCAGGATATAACAAAGTATGGGATAGAGTAGTTAATTGGTTGAAGTAATTTTCTTTGACTAGATAATAGAAAGAATTCTTTTTTATTGGGCAATCATTTTCTCAATAAATATATTTGATTACATTAAACTTAATCAATTTTTTAATTAATACTGATTGAAATATTTTTTTACAGGTATATTAATTTTTTTCATACCTTTAGTTATTCGCTATAAATAATCCCTGATGAGGAGGTCAAATTGGCCTCGAAACATGTTGGTCCCCTTGTAGTATAAAAAGGACGGAGAAAGGAAAAAGTGAGAGGTTGGTTTTTGGTTCACTTTTTCCCTTTTTCTCCCTCTTTTTTCATTACGTTATTCTTGTCTCTAATCAGCCGAAGAGTGAGGTTGTTTTGGAATTTTATTTTTTTAATTATGAATCGAGGCGTACCTACCTTCAAAGCCAAAACACCCAATTGGAGCACTGCTAACGGCCGCACAGTGTGCCAAAATCCAATAAAAGTAGCAAAAATTCAATTTCTCGACGCAGCTGTATAAAACTTGGTAAAAGGCCGTTTTCTGGAGTTACGGATCTCGAATTTGATGTAAAAAGTTCAAAACTCAAATCCATATATTATATCTTACAGATGAAGGTGTTGAGCTGCCACGTCTACTTCGAATATCAACAGGACAGCGGCACAATCATTATAATACGATGTCCTCGACCACGCCGCACAGGCGTAATATCAACCCCTATACTTTAAGTTCTAACCACCGTGCTTCAAGTATTAACAATCAATGTTAGTATATTATCATTTTTTTTAACTAACAAAAAATGTTTGGGATTCAGAAAGAAACCCGAATTTTATTTCTTAACCGCCAATAAATTGTTCTCCCTCGCTTACAAAAGTACATATTGTTATAGGAAATTCAATTGCGTATCTTTCTTCTCTGGACCAAAATATTGTTGTTTTTCCCGTTTTTAATGTAAACCCGAAAAACACATTTAAAAAAAAACTAATTTCTGTCTTTAAAAATTCAGGAAAATTGATGGTGGAAATTTATTGGATTTTGTGAAATGTGTCCAAATTTATGATAATTCATAGAAATTTGTGGAAATTCATGGGAATTTATGGGCATATACGAAATTCATGAAAATGTTTAGTAATTTACCGGTAACTTTCAATAACAGTTCTGTTGAACGCATACGCAATATTGCAGGCTACAATTTCTAAAATTTAGATAAATTTATGAAAATTGATGAAATTTATGAAAATTTATCAAACTTGTGTAACGCTCACCCCGAAAAGGAAATGGCTTAATGTTATAATTATAAAATTTAAATAAATATAGGTGGAAATTTATGAAAATTTGTGATATTGGTGAAAATATATCAAATTTGTGGAAATTTGTTAAATCTGAGATTTTTATGGTAATTCACCGGTAACTTTTGATAAACTCGATAATTTTCTGCTGGACGTATGAATGGTGCTCGAAATTTTCGTGTTTCTTCTATGGCGTCTTGAAGAAAATAATAAATTTCCACACTTTACGGGGAAAAAAATTGTTTAAACGAATCAAAATTGTTTACATAATTACCAAATATCCTTAAAAAATATATTACTTACAACATTTTTTAATTGTATCATCAATTCCAGGAAATAATAACTTTACACAAGAAGTAGAAAAAATTGTTCAAACAAATGAAAATTGTTTAAATAATTACCAAATATGTTAAACAAGAAGTACCACTCTTGACATTCATTAACTTTATATTATTTATCCCAAAAGATAATGACTTTTCACGACTTCCAGGGGTAAATAAATGTTATGACAAATAATAATTGTTTGAACAATTCAAAATTACTTTAAAAATACTTGGAACTTCTTAACTTATCGATTTAAAATTATTATTTTTGTAAATTTCCGAAAAAATACTGTCTTTAGCATGAATTTGATATAAAACTGCTATTTTTCATTTTTGGAGACATTTTCTGGGCACAATAAAAGGGGGTTGGAGGGATGAAAATCAACATTTCTTGCCTGGAACTGGGTACAAAGGGGTTTTTGGAATCGTTGATATTGAATTTCATGTCAAAAGTTACAAATTTAAATTGTGGATCTCATATGACGGCCAAAAATCCTAAATTTGCACACGTTTGTCAGAAACATGGTATGAGGGGAGTTTTGGGGTCGCCAAATTTAAACTTAACGTCAAAAGTTAAAAATTAAAAATAACGAATCCAATATGGCGGTCGAAGTTGTTAAATTTATACATATGCGTCTGAAACTTAGATAAGGGTGTTTTTGGGATCGCTGATTTTGAATTGGATGTCAAAAGTTACAAATTTAAAATAACGGATACAATATAGCGGATATTTGTTTTGAAAAATGCTAAAACTAAGTACAACAAAGATACTAGATTAACCTAAACAAATCTTTAAAATGTAGTTTCCGTAGGGCCAACCACGTTAGCAGCAAGTTCAAAAGACATAAGGAACGGATTCATGAAGTTACATGAAATTTTCTTCATAAGTCTTTTTCGGTTGACTTTTTACGTATT
The DNA here is from genome assembly GCA_932195095.1 of Andricus curvator. NCBI lineage: Eukaryota > Metazoa > Arthropoda > Insecta > Hymenoptera > Cynipidae > Andricus > Andricus curvator. The sequence continues at coordinate 137,338 of CAKNYM010050362.1, forward strand.
ATAAATTTTTATACAAAATTTCAGGAAATTTTTTTGTTCAATTTTGATTTCATTCAAAAATCAATTTATTATCTATTCTAAGTCATTTTTATAAATGTTATTTCAATACTTCCGTCTGAGGGTTTAAAATTTTAATAACATTAAATTTTACAATTTCTTTCCGAAAATTGTTTTTCATTATTTTTTGCGGAGTTTGCAGTAGCATATGGAACAGCGCAAAATGGCGCAAATTTTTTTTGAACTACATCTCCTAAGGGACAAAACTTTCCCTTGCTTTTTTTATATCGAGGAAATGCCGAGGATTGGACAATCATCAGGAGGTCCTTCATCGAAAAAAATTTTTGATATGAATTATACGTGACAAAAGTATCATATTATGCATAATTCTGGGTGTCTAGATTCTTAAAATATACATATTCACTTCATCGAAATTTTGTCCCTTGGTTTTGTTAATATTAACTGAATTTGAGATTACATTTGACCTATCTTCAGTTTGGACAAATAGCAAATTTTCGGGTTAGGTTAAAAAAATTTTTGATAAAAATATATTATATTTTACAGATATAAGTACACCACGATCCTTTCGACAGTCAGAGAATCGTAGGGAAAGATATACTCCTAATCCAGTGGATTCGCGGATATCACATCCGGATAGCAGGGAGGAGATGCACAGGCAGATGACAGCACTAGGCGTCGAGCAGGGTCGAAATTATATTTATCAAAGTTAGTATTTATTAATTTTTTGAACTAAGAAAAAATTGTTGTGATTCAGAAACAAAATCAACATTTCATTTAATCACTGTCAATAAATTGTTCTTGCTGAGTGGCGTTGGCCCCTGGAGACCTTTGAAACAAGTTTCGAATTCTGAATTAAAAAGTACCTACATATTCTTATAGGAAGTTTAATTTCGCATTTTTTCCCTGGACAAAAATGTTGTAGCTTTTTCCGCTTCTAAAGTACACGCGAAAGACCCGTTTTTACTATAAAACGTCATATGTTAATAATAATTAAGTTTATAATTACATTTTAATTATCTTTTTTTCGGACCAGTAGCAAACTTTTGGGGTTCATTAAAAGAATTCTCTAATAAGAATCCCTATCCTATATTTTACAGATGGAGTTTATCATGTGGTATCTACTACGCAGCCTTCACATCAAAATCCAAGAGTGAGGACGACCAACAATCGTGAGACGATTTCGAATGCCTTGAGAGGAACGACTGAAGAAGAACAATCCCACCAAGGTATGGGTTCTAATAATAAATAATAATATATCATGATTTCTTTGAACTAAGAAAAGAATATTGATATTCAAAAAAAAAAAATCAAAAATTCATTTCTTAACCGCCAATAAATTTTTCTCGTACGGATTTGGTCCCTCGAAGCTTTTGAAACAAGTTTCGAATTTTAACTTAAAAGTACTATTCTTACATAGGAAATTTAATTGCACATTTTTTTTCTCTGGACAAAACTTTTGAAGCTTTTTTCGTTTTAAAGGTAAACCCGATAACCTCGTATGAAAAAAAATTACAGGAAACCTTCTTTGTGATATTTTAAGACGGCCAGAGTAAGTAAGATATAAACCGTTTGGCTTAAATGAACGTTGTCAATTTTTTACCTGATGCATTGCACAAAGCATACATCTCGAAGCTCCTGGGGAGTTAAGCGAATTTTGAGCAACAAAAAACTTCTTGCGGAAAATTCGTTCAGAAAATTATAGGTATGTTCTTTTGCGGAAAAAATAATTCAAAATAAATCATCGTTAAGAAATTATGAAAGTTTTATTTCGGCCATGCGGTCCGTTTTTCGCACGTATGTAGCAACTCTACGCGTTCATGCTGAAGACGAAGTACTATGTATTAGTCGGAACATATTTATAACTTTTCGAACAAGTTCATTGCTGGAAGTTTTTTGTTAATAGGAATACTTTTTCTCATTCCTTCTTTGAAATATTCTAAGAATTAGCTGAAATATAGCGGGATGAAGTAAAAGAAAATAAAAAAGTGTTTTTTCTAAAAACGGGTTTTTCGAGGATACTTCGAAAACGGAAAAAGCTACAACTTGTTTGTCCAAAGGAAAAAGATGCATAATTATATTTCCGATAGTTATATGTGCTTCTAACACAGTTGATTAGTTCCAAGTGTAGAAATTTCATATCCTTAAAATAATGAGTAATTATATTTTTCTTACAGGATCAGAAGAAGATGTTCTAGCGGATTTTAATGAAAACGAGTTTGAGGAGGGTGATATGCTGCTCCATAGCAATTACACAGACCCAGGGTACTACAATAAAGAAAAAAAGAAGTTTTATACGAAAAAGCAACAAGGTAAAAGTAATTTAAAAGCTAAAATACTATTTAAAATCAATGTGAGAGCATTTAAAACCATCCTCTGGAGCCGCCCCTGCAATGCTTTATAAAATAGTTTTCACTCGAAGTCAGGAACCATCCATAAATTACGTAACAGCTTTTTTGAGATGAAGGGGTTATTTTACGGATTGTCACATGGCGGGAGGGGATTCAAGATATTACATGATATTTTTAAACTATCAACCCTATCGAAAATTTATTTATCTAAAATAATAGTTTAACGTTAAAGTTCAGTATCATTACAATAAAAGGTTGTAATAACGTTATAAGGACTTCTATTCCAGTATAATAAGATTATTCTATCCATGAAAAGAAGAAATTTTTCACAAGTTTTGAATTCATTGCTACCTCCAGAATTATTAAACATTTTTTATGTGGCTTTCGCTTTTCATTATTTACTAAATAGACCCTTAGATTTGGTAATCTACTTTTAGATTTAAGGAAAAATTCGTTATTATTACTCATAATTATTTCTTACGTAAAAGCATCAGGTGAAAATATCTTAAATGTTTAGTCAAGAATTATAATCTTCTAAATTGACGTTGAAAATATCAAGTTCCGTGATTTGATAAATGATTCAAGAAAATGGTATTATCACGTTTTTTGTTCCAATAAAAATTTCTCTCTAATTTAAGATGATTTCCTTCATTTTTAAGTTATTTTTGGTTAAAATGAGAAAAATTATGCTAAAGAAACGGTATCTTTAATTTAAAAAGAAATATATTTTTCTGAGTGAATCTGGAACATTCCTTTGGAATAGTTCAATTTTGAAGATATACAATTGAAAATTCTTTTATTTTCAAGATTTTTAATTAGAAATTCTTGAATTTTCAAGATTTATAATTAACCATTCATTAATTTGGAAAGTCTTTAGTTTAAATAATGTAATTTAGAACGTTTTTTTGATATGTAGCTTAATTGTGAAGATTCACATTGGAAAAATCTTCAGTTTTTAAATTTTCAATTAAAGATTCTTCAATTTTAAAAATGTATAAATCAATATCCTTGAACTTGGTATGATTTTGAATATCAAAATGCAAGAGTTTTCAATTCTGAGTCTTCCAAATTAAAGAAATTTCAAACGTAAATCATCTGCGTAACAATTTAAAGTTCTACCATTTTTAAGAGTTACAATTAAAAATTATTTAATCTTTAAGCATTATAGTTTAAAAATATATAATTTTCAACGCTTTCTTTAATAGATTAATTTCGAAATGTATGATTGAAAATTAATCAATTTTAACGATATGCAATTCAAAATTATTCAATTTTTAAGGTTTACAATTGAAGATTCATCAGCTTAAAATGTTTATACATAATTTAAAATAATATAGGTTTAAATATTTTTTTGGAGTAGGCAGTTCCATTTTGAAGATTTACCAAAGAAAATTCTCTAATATTTGAAAATTTAAAAATTATTCAATTTTTGAGATATAAAATTGAACTTCATTCTATTTTATAAATTTTTGTATGAAAATTCTTTAACTGTAAACCGTAGAAATGATAGTACTTAATTTTTTTGAATTCTGATAATTTTTTGCATGTTTAACAAATGTTTCATATGAAAAATGAATAGTAATCCAGGTATCTCAAGTAGTAGGTTACTGAATTGAATTTTATAAGACGACAAAATTACGGTACATAATCGGTGATTGGAGGGGGGGGGGGGGGGGGGTCGTAAACCATTTGGTTAGAACTTGGTTGGAAAATAGTAATGTCGGGAAGGAGGTATCGATTTTTTAGAATGATCTAGAATTTTTGTTTTATTTATTTAAATAACACGTTCGTTTCGCAACACTGCTCCGACCCAGGTTGCTGATCAATCTCTCTAGCGACCACCCCAAGTGAAGAACCTCACAAAGTCATAATGTAAAGCTCCCCACTCGGGCCCATTAGTATCCAAGGTCTTTTCTTTCAGGCGTCATTCACTCTACTCACATTCTTTTTAGAAACTATTTTTCGCCACGCTTTTCTGTCCTGGCATACTTCTCTAACTTCCTCCACGTCCGTGCATTTTTTCATGAAACCTCTCCTGTTTCTATGGCTTCTTATGTCTTTTCGGATTAAGGTTCCACTCACACATTCTAACCTTTCTTTCCGCGGTCTACCTCTGGGCATACTGCCATTTACTTTACCTTTATATGCTTGTTTCGTTAGTCGTTCATCTTTCATTGTTTCAACATTTCCGAACCATCTAAACTGATTTCTTTCCCATGTGTCAACTATTGTCTCTTTTGCACGATTTATTGAAACCTCCTGAAGTCTTATAAGGCACGTGTTAATATTGACCAACCTTGCTCTTTTTGTTATGTGTAATGTTTTTGAACTAATAAGAAATTGTTGGGATCCATAAAAAATTCAACTTTCTTGGGCAATTATTAGTAGACTCACAACTTATTACATATAATTTAGAAGTTTTAAGATCATAATTTTTTGAAATCCCTAACTTAATTAATGAATATATTCTCCTTCTTCAAGCAGGACATCCAGAGCCTGATCAAGTGAACGATAATGATGCGGTTGCACGCGGTGGAAAGACTATTGCAGTACGTAAGCCGGATGGGTGGAAGGTGCCTAAAAATAAACAGATTGAAAACTAGAACTTCCTTGTCCTGTGGGTAATTTAAAAACTGCAATACAATCTGAAATGAATATATTGCAAAATGATGTCTAAAGCGTGCAATTTTTTAGCAAAAAGTGCTTTGAGGTTCTGCGATATGTTCTTCATCCATGGTCAATTAAATATAAAATTTCCCATACTTAAGAGAATGTACCATAGTGTCAAGTGACCGAGAACAGGGTTTTAGATTTGTAGCACAATATATTTATTTTATTAATTATAATACCAGCGAATATAATAAAATGTAATAATTGGTCAATTGATAGGCTATTGCCCTTAATGCTATTTGTTAGTATTTTTTTTTTTAAATTATTAGAACCTAATTTTTTTAGACATACTTGATAATGAAATGGAATGGTGTTTCTTTGTATGGGCGGTTAAAATAATGAGTCTTCATATTTTTTCTCACAGAATAAAATAAACGACAAGAGAGTTCTAATTTTTCAGTTTAGACGCTATTTTGAATTTGTAATTGTTTTACTTTCATTAATGTACTATCTAATCAAATTTTTAATTGATTACATATTGGGATAATGATAATGATATGATGGTCAGGATGATTGTTTAAAATTAAATTTTTTTTTTTTTGTAATAGCAATCACTTGCACAATGCAGAATTTAACGTAAAATCACTTCCTTACAGTGTTTTAAATATTTTATCATCCTAGATCGAAAAAAAAAACAAATTTGGGTGCAGAAATGGTCAATTCTTGCATACTTTTTTATAGAATAATAAAACTACAATAAAAGACAGCAGTATACAACAATATATCATAATATACCAAAAAATACAAGAGAGTATCACATTCGTCCAAAAAATAAAAAAAAGTACTAATTTTCTGACATTTTTGTTGTAATTTAATGTATTTATTCGCATTTTCCTGTGAAAATGGTTATTATTCTTCGTACTTTTTGTAAAATATTTTCCAAATCAAGAAAAGCATGGTTTTTTAGGGTTTCCGGGCAATCTTCCATAGTTGGCCAGAGGATCCAGTAAACCTGTTTCCGTGGCCAAAAGTCGGCAAACCCATTAAAATGTGAAAAAATAAATTCTAATTGCTCATTTTATTACAACATTCAATAAAATTATAGAGAGTTTTTTAATATTTTGAGGCTCCTGGGCTCACCAATAGACGTAACAAAAAAGTTGATACTGGAATGAGAGCCTTTCGTTAAAAGATAATTTTACATGAAAAAGAATCTGTTTTTCAATATTTTTTGAACAGAAATGGTTTAAACAATGTGAACATAGTGTGAATTACGCTAAAACCTAATAATATTAGATTTTATTATTACTATTGATGAAAACTAACATTACTATTATCAATTTCAAAAATCCGTATTATTAGGTTTTATTACTATTATTAAAAACTAATATTATTAGGTTTTACCGTAACTCGCACTATACTTATATTGTTTGAACCAGTGTCATTAAGAATTTAAAGAATCAGATTCTTTTGTACCTGATAATATAAGTATTAAGATTATATGTAATAATCATACATTTACGAAATTATAAATGAATAAACAAATGAGGGTTTATCCTTATCCACAAATTCCGTAAGGTATTTTTCTGAAATTTCAAAAAACCCCTCCTTCCATGTAAGATGCCGAGAGATTTTCTCCGACCCTTCCCCACAATCTGACAAGATTGTATAAGCCAAGGGAAAATAAAATGTGTTAATAATAATAATTATTTAGTTTTACAAATGTACAACTTTCTAATTTAATTAGGGCCTACAATCACCAGAAGTTCGACACATTTTTTGTAGTTTGAATTAAAAAGTATTTTATCTGTCACTAAGGTCACTTTTTATCTAAAAAAAATGAGTATAGTGACTTTATTTAAATAAAGAAACTAAAAAGTAATTTAAGAAAAAAATGACAAAAAGTGACTATGTGGGAGCCCCGATTTATACTTTTCAAAACTCTTGAAAGTTCCTTGGAATTATTAAAAATATTCTAAACTCTTTCAAATCCTTCAAAATCTTTTAAAATGATTGAAATCTCTTTAAATTCCTTGGAATTCTTGAAAATACCCTAAAATCTTTCAAATCTTTTTCAATGCATTGCAACTTTTTAAAGCTCTTGAAAATTTCTTGGAATGTTTCAAAATGCCCTAAAATCTCTCAAAAAATTTGAAATCCCTTCAAATTATTGAAATTTTCCAAAATACCTGAAAATATCTTCAAATTTTTTTTCAATATCCTGAAATCTTTTAAATTATTTTAAATCAATAGAAAAATCCTTGGAATCTTCTAAAATACCTAACAACATTTCAAATTCTTTGAAATCCCATTAGATTACTGAAAGAAATAACAAATTCCTTGGAATCTTCCAAAATACCCTAAAATATTGAAAATCCTTTGAAACGCCTCACAACTTTTCAAAGTTTTACAGATTTCACATTCTTTTCCCTATTCTCCTTTTTTGAAAATTCTTCTTTTTCCCTATTTTTCACTTTTTCTCGTTTTTTCGCCTAAATGTGAATTGAATGAATGGAAAACGTAAATTTGAAAAAAAAGTATCCGTAAATTTCTGAAATTACTGAAAATTCAGTAATTTCTGCAGAAAATTCGGTAAGATTTACAGAAAAGCTATGCTGACTTTATTTTAACTGAAAATCCTGTAACTTTAGCAGACAAATTTTTCTCCGTATACTTGGTTGAACGTTTAATTATATTGTTCAATCCTCATTTGTTGTTGTTGAAGATTCATAATTTTAGTTAACAATTCATCTCTTTGGTTGCAAATTGAACTATTTAATTGAAAATTCGTTTTTCTGGGTTGGAAATTCAAATATTTTGTTATAAATATTATATTTTTCGGTTAAAAAGGCAACTGTTTGGTTAAAAATGAACCTGCTTCGGTTATACTCTCAACTATTTTGTTGAAAATTCGTATTTTTTTGTTGAATTTAACTGTTTTCTTATTTTATTTCAAATCTTTCTTGGTTGAAATATCAACTGCTACATTTTTTTCTTGAAAATTATTCTCTTTTTGTTGAACATAGAACTGCTTCGTTAAAAATAAATATTTTTGTTGAACATTCATCACTTTAGACATAAAGTCATGTCTTCGGTTCAAAATTAAAATATTTAGTGAAAAATGCGATTTTTTTCAGGATAAATTTTTTGCCTAAAAATGTAACTATTTCATTTTTGGTACAAAAATTGATATTTTTATTAAAAAGATTATCTATTCTTGTTGAAAATTCAACTATTTGTTTAAAAATTCACGTTTTTTATTGAAAATTATTCTTTTTCGGTAGAAAATCAATCTTCTTGGTTAAGAATTCATTTTTCTCGTTGAAAATTGAACTACTTGGTTGAATGTGAACTGTTTTGTTAACAAAATAATTTAATTATTTTTGAAGACCTATCATTTTATTTGAAAATTTATCTGTTTTTGTTGAAAATTTAACTACTTGTTCTGTTTGAGTTAAAATTATTTTTCATTAAAATATGAACTATTACATTTTTCTTTGAGAATTCATATTTTTTGGTTGAATAAAATTCAACTACTTGGTTTGAAGTTGAACTACTTTGTGAAAAATCTATTTTTCATTTGTTTAAAGATTGATATTTTAAGATGAGAATTGAACTACATGGTTGTAAATGAAATAATTATGTTGTTGAAAATTCAAATTTTTGGGTTTGAAATTCAACTGTTTTGTAGAAAATTCATCTTTTCGGAAAGGAAATTCAAAAGCACTGTCAACAATTCTTCTATTTTGTTGAAAATTCGACTTTTAGTTAGGAAATTATTCCATTTGGTGGAAAATTCATCTTTTTGTTTGAAAAACTAATTGATTAATTAAACATTCATCTTTTCTGGTTAAAAATCCAACTACCTGGTTAAAACTTGAACTACTTTGTTAATGTCAATGAACATTACGGATTTTTTTGAATTTTTTTTATTACTCTTCGAAAAAACTTAACCCTTTTACTTTCTTGACATTTTCCCGTACGACGAGTCATTATTCATTCGCAGTATTTTAGGCGATATATTTTTCATAAACTATTTTTAGAAAACTAAAAAAATTTACAACCGTAAACAAATTTCAAAATCGATAACGGAATTCTGTTTGTAAAGTAGCGCATCAGGACCCTGAATGTTTATAATTAATGTATAGACCACTGACCTATTGTGATAAAAAAAATTCTTATTTTTCTTAACTTCGTGCAAACAATCAGAAGGCGATAATTTGATAACGGAAACAGACTGGGTCGCGTTAACAATTTCTGAATATGGCCTTCTTATTGTTTGAATACCGTTAAAATTTTACACAATCGCGTTGTTTTCTTAAACTTATCTATTCATGTTTTTCATGCTTATAACTTTTTATGAATTATTATTTTTCAGTTGTTTTTTACACAATAAAACAATAAAAATATAGCAATAAAGCAATAAAGTAGCTTCTGCGTGAAAAAACTACAAAATAAAAATAAACTTCTTCGGACACTCAAGTTCATCCTTCTTGAAGGCAAATCATTTTTACAAAGTTTGCTATATAATTGAAATTTTCTGTAGAATACTAGAATAATGTATAACCGAAACAAACTTTGAAAATCGAAAACAGAAATCTGTCTGTTGATTTACTTATTTTTCTCAACATTGTTCAAACAGTCAGAAGAAAATGCTTTTCAATCGGAGATCGGTTACGATGCGTTTAAATTTACACAATATGACCTTCTTATTATTTCAATAGAGTTAAGAATGTAATGCCATCACGTCGTTTTATTAAACTTTTCTATTTTTCAAGTTCTCCATTTTTTCAATTATTATATATATTTGTATCAAGCGATTGGTTGCTTTCCACTATTGAATTAGGAAATAACTCAACTAATAGAGTTAGTAATTTTCCACTAATAGTTGGTGACCACCCTTAGGTCATATTTCTATTAAATATTGCATGATTTCGAGCGCAGTGTGTCTTCTGCTCAATCAGCATTGTTTTCTCTACCAGAATAAAAAAAAACTAGCTGTGAATTCGATCTCGAGTGTTTCCACTTTGTTTGTATTTATAATTATATGGTGCTCATTTCATGAGCACTTTGCTTCCCGTTAGCAAATGTATTTGCTTCCTCATAGAGGAAGCATTAGTTATTTTTTTTCAATAATAGACAAACCAAAGTCATCATTTTGATCAATTTAAAAATAGGAATGTACAAAAAATGCAAAACTGCAAAATAATACAAAAAAATTTTTTAACACAAAGACAAATCGAATTTTGTATTCGAAATGATAATTTTTCGAGCTGAAAAAGAGATGGGAAAAGTTCTGTAGCACCCTATCCCTTTCCCAGCTTTATGATTTCTTTACAAAAATTGTCAGAATTACCCTATTTGAAAAGTTAGGATCAAAAAGGTCTTTTCTATTCATGCGTCAACTTTGAGTTATGTCAATGAAAAAAGTTTTTCTGCTTGGAGCAGATAACTCAAATATTATAAATGAGTATAACTTCCTTAATCTTCAATAAAGTGTATTAATATTATAGATCAATCGATTTGCCTTGAATCAAGGAATCTTTTCCGTTCTTGCATCGATTTTGAATTATGTTAGTAAAAAAAGTTTTACAATAAAAACCCGATTTTCAAAATATATAAATCACAATAACTTCCATATTCTTTAATAAAATTTATTAATATTATAGGTCAATCGATTCGTTTCGAACCAAGGAATCTTTTATATTTTTGCAATCAACTTTAAATTATGCTGAAGAGAAAAGTTTTACTATTAAAAACCGTATTTTCAAATATTATACATTACCATAGCTTCCTTAAAATTCAATAAAATGTATTAATATTGAAGGACAATCGATCCGACTCGAATCAACACATCTTTTCTGTTCTTGCATCAACTTTGAATTATGATAATGAAAAAAGTTTTACTATAAAAAACCGATTTTCAAAATATATAAATATAACTTCCATAACTTCCCTACTCTTTAACAAAATGTATTAATATCATAGGTCAATCGATTCGTTTCGAACCAAGGGATCTTTTATATTCTTGCATCAACTATAAATTATGTTGAAGAAAATAGTTTTACTATAAAAACGCGATTTTTCAAATATTATTAAGTGCTCAGAAAAAATGCAACAAATTTTTTTAGAAATCCTTTAGTCAGTTTCAGAATATTAGTCGGGAAAATAAGCCCTCCAAATTTCATAAATTTATCTGCGACCGTTTTCAAGTTATCGTGTTCACAAAAAAGCGTGACATCCACACATTCACACACACATCTGCACAATTGCTTAGAACATTGTATTAGACATTTTTAAATTGGGGAAGGTTCGATTAAATGAATTTAACAATTTTGGAAAATATTACAATTACAAAGCTTCCCCTATGAGGAAGCAAAATACAAAATTACAAAATAATACAAACAATTTTTGAAATACAAAGACAAGTCAGACAAATCAAATTTTGAATTAGAAATGATAATTTTTCGAGCTGGAAAAAGGGAAGGGAAAAGTTCTTTAGCACCCTATCCCTTTGAATTTTGTCGATGAAAAAAGTTTTTCTGTTAGAAACAGATGACTCATATATTATAAATGAGCATAACTTCCTTAATCTTCACATAAAGTGTATTAATATTATAGATCAATCGATTATCCTCGAATCAAGGAATCTTTTCCGTTCTTGCATCAATTTTAAATTATGTTAGTGAAAAAAGTTTTACTATAAAAAACCGTGTTTTCAAATATTATGCATAACCATAGCTTCCTTACTCTTCAATAATATGAATCAAAGCTATAGATCAATCGATTCGTCTTGAATCAACACAACTTTTCTATCCTCGCATCAACTTTAAATCATGCGAATTAGAACATTTTTAGTATAAAAATCGATTTAAAAAATATAAAAATTGCCATCACTTCCCTACTCTTTAATAGAATTTATTATAATTTTAGGTCAATAGATTCGTCTCGAACTAAGGAATCTTTTATATTCTTGCATCAACTTTGAATTATATTGAAGAAAAAAGTTTTACTATGAAAAACCGTATTTTCAAATATTATGCATTACCATAGCTTCCTTACTCTTCAATAAAATGTATTAATATTATAGGTCAATCGATTCGTCTCAATCGAAGAAATCTTTTATATTCTTGCATCAACTTTGAATTATGTCAATGACAAAAGTTTTACTATAAAAAACCGATTTTCAAAATATATAAATCACAATAACTTCCCTACGTTCCCGTGCAGAAATTGCCCCGGTTGGCCCTACTACAACAAGTGTTCTGGTCGGATCCCGGCCGGGCTACACCTGGTTGGGTTTCATGGCCGGGAACCGGTCGGGAGCCGGCCGGGCTACATTTTTCTCGAATCACCTAGTCGGGAGCCGGCCGGTTCCTGGCCTGGACAGCCCTGGTTAGATTTCATGGTCGGGAGCCGACCGGGCACTGGTCAGGATACTTTTTTTGTAGAAATTATATATTTTTTAAGAGCCGTGACATTATCAAAGACGTAATTGCGGATACTAGATGAATTATTATTTGAAAAGTATAATTTAAAGATTTATTAGATCAGTAAAACAGAAACTAGCTTTTTTAAATTCTTAAAAAAAACATTTGATTTTTTCCAATGTTTTAACTTATTAAATAACACTGTTATAAATTCTGCAATGTTCAACAGCAGATTTATTACAATTTTTATAATTTTCTCTATTTTCAGACAATTTTCAGTCTGTACACTTTCAAATTTGCCGCCATGTCTGACGCTTTCTGCGCGTCGGCGTAGACACTTGTAAGTTTTAGTTTCGCACCTCGAACGAGAATGCACGTTGCACTCATGTTGCGTCTTCTCCTCGAAGTACGCAAATAAAATCCGTGATTAAAATCAACCTTATTTCAGTAATCAGTTCCAAAACTTCACTTGCTGCGCGAATAATAATTATTTTACATTAAAGTATAGTGGTGTGTATTCATTGTTTCCTTTCTTCCTTCCTAACCTCAAATCACCACGTGGTTTCAAAAATAAAACAATTGCTAGGAGATTCTAGAAACAGTGATTTAATCTCTACTCTAATTTCTTCGCGAGAATTTGTTAACTTGATTTTACATTTAAAGTTCACCGTATTCTTCACGATGAGCCTTAAGAGACAAACCAAGTTACCAATTTCTCGCCTGAAGCAAAACATTTTTTGACCGTTCTGTGGCCGGGTTACCCGACCGGATCCCGGCCGGTATGAAAGCCGGAATCCGACCAGTTTACCGTGACGTTTTTAGCCGGATCCCGGCCAATATCCCCGGCCAGCGCCCAGTTTAAACTGGGGCTATCCGGCCGGCTCCCGGTCGGATCACTGTTACCATTCCTACACGGGTTTTAATAAAATATATTAATATTATAGGTCAATCGATTCGTCTCGAACCAAGGAATCTTTTACCTATATTCTTGCATCAACTTTGAATTATGTTGATGAAAAAAGTTTTACTATAAAAAACCGATTTTTCAAATATTATTAAGTGCTCAGAAAAAATGCCACAAATGTTTTTAGAAATCCTTCGGTCAGTTTCAATATATTAGTCGGGAAAATAAGCCCTCCAAATTTCATCAATTTATCTGCGACCGTTTTCAAGTTATCGTGTCACAAAAAAGTGTGACATCCACACACCCACACACACATCCGTACAATTGCTTAGAACATTGTATTAGACATTTTTAAATTGGGGAAGGTTCAATTAAATGAATTTAAAAATTTTGGAAAATGTTACCATTACAAAGCTTCCTCTATAAGGAAGCAAAATATCAAAAAATCTGCTCAAACTCAGTTAAACATAAAGTCCCTGTAGGGAAAGACTGGAAGAGCCTCCCCATTACTTTTTACATTCTCATCATACTGAAAAGGTATTAGTTTTATGTGAAAACTGTCTCACGAATTTCTCAAAATCTCCACATTTCGAGACCCCCTAAATCCGAAAAAACAGGTCTCATTGTTTGGTAAAAAAAAAGAAAAGTCGAGTTCCTTAATCAGCTATTTTCAAGATTCTATGTACGGCTATTCGTAGTACTCGGAAACTTGAAAAATTTATCCTTACGACTTTTTTTGATAAAAAAAAAGTTATCAGAGTTATAGCATTTTCAAAATCAAAAAAAAAAAAACGAAAATTAACATTTTAAGCCAAAAAACGCCAGGTATAAAAAAAGTCCAGAAAAGAAAAGCTTTGTTTTTTGAAAGCCATACAAGATTATTATAACTTTTTGAATTTTCTTGAAGAATCGATGATTCAATTTTGATCGCACAAAAAATAATGAAAAATTCTATTTTGCAGTCAAACTATGCAAGATACGAAAAAAGATGAATAGTCAAAAATTCTGCACCCAAGTGTGATCTACTTTGTTATTAATTACTACTTGATAAGAAGCGTAGTTTTTCTTTAATCGTAAAATTAACATTAATAATACAAAATTAAATTTTTTGACAAACGACACAAGCGACGAGAAAAAATGGATGGAAAAAAGTTGTTTATCCAAAAACAAACTTCAAATATCATTATTAATTTTTCTATAGGACGCGTATTTTTTGTCTTAATCGTGAAAAATAACATTACCAAAAAAATGAAATTCTCGGAAAAACAAGAAGCACAAAAAAAAATTAATAAACAAAATTTATTCACCCAAAGAAAGATCTACAAATGTGCTATGAAGTATTTTTTTTTGATAGGATGCGTATTTTCTGTTTAAATCGTAAAAAAAATAAAATTGAAAATAAACAACGTAAGTTTTTGGAAAAACGACACAATGTGTAATAAAATGTTAATTAAGAAAATGTTTTTTTTTTAATAGGATGCGCACTTTTTTAAACTACAAAAACAAAACAATAAATATACATCCGTTTCAATATCAATGCATATTATGAATTGTAGTAATATGAATTTATTGAAATGATACATTTTTGAATAAGCAGTCCCAGACCGAGGTACAGAAATAAATATAATGAAAATGAAAATATAATGAAAATGATCATTTTAAGCCAAACAATGCACGATAAAAAACTCAGGAGAAGAAAAACTTTGCTTTTTGAAAGACCTACCAGACCATCATAATTTTTTGAATTTTCTTGACAAATCGTAAATTCAAATTTTGATAGCACAAATAATAACGAAGAGTAAAAACTCCATTTTGCGGCCAAACTACGCAAGGTAAATAAAAGATGAAGAAACAAAAATTGTGTACCCAGAAAGGAGCTATAAATTTCTTATCAATCACTTTTTGATAGGACGCGTAGTCTTTCTTGTATTCGTAAAAAACTACATTAAAATAAAACATGAAATGATTTGGACACACAACAGAAGTTAAGAAAAAAATGAATAGACAAAATGTTTTCACCGAAAGAAGAGCTAAAAATTTATTATTAATTATTTTTTGATAGAACAGGTAGTCAAAAACTCCTAGAAGTCCAAAAAAAGGGATTTTTAATTTTTTGTAAAATTAAAATTTTGTTCCCTAGATATGGCGATGCTGAATAAAATAAAGAATGTTTAATACAACAAAAATGATTCTGTTCTGAAAAAATCAAAATTGGAGATCGCTACCGACATTTTTTTTACTCAAAATCCGAAAAAAAAATTTTAATATATTTTTTTCATTGAATAATAATAATTTCAAGAAATATCAACGCTAAGAGTAACTAAGTAACTAAATTGAAACTAAAATTTCAATTACATTTTTTTGATAATTGTATCAAAAAACGATATATCGAAGAAATCATTTCATCACAATGTATGTTTCATTTTTAATGAATTCTTCATGCAAAAGAAAAATATTCCGATCAAAATGTTGAATGTCTAGTTATGATCTGCCACCCTTCATATGTTAAAAATTTTGTATATAATATTGAGATTCAATTTATATTAATATTTAAAATTTGAGAAAAAATTCTTTCAGAATTAATCAATGTATAAATTCCGCTTCAATGTCCAGCATTCAAATTTACCTATCGAATTCTTGGATATTTAAAAAAAAAACAAGAATCCAGCGATCAAATTTTGATAACAAACTCTTAAATGTATCCATTCAAATTAAAACAAGCAAAAATAAAACAAACAATAAAGCAACCTTCAAATACCCTTCCTCCCTTTTTTCGCCTTCTTTTATGCGCACATTTTTTTCAATTACGATCATAAATACATTTACAAAAACCTACCAACGTTTCGGTGTTCATTCAACCCGAGTCGAAATATAGATCCTACTTTGACGCTCTTTACGCTATCATTTGTAGAGGCTAAGGTTTTAAAGTAGAGGATATTCCAATGCGATTTTTGCCCCTACTTTGGCGCTCTAATGGGCACAAATTTCCAAATTTTCCACTAGGAGCGTCAAAATAATTTTCCCGCACAAAATAAAATTATTTGACGAAAGATTAACAAAAGTAGAGTAAGACGAAAACATATACCGACATTTGCATTCCACAACAATTTCTTATTAAGCGTTAAAAACAACGTGTATCTTTTATTGAATAAATGAATATACAAAATAATTTTGGTTTTTTTATTCGTCAGCAAGTCCTAAGTTTTATGCAACTTAAAATGAAAATTGCTATTTGTTGTTAAATGAAGATGCAAAATGTTATGAAATATGTACGCATAAGTTTGATTATCCTGCTCGTTTTCCTTGTCTTGTGATTCCACTTGTACTAATGTTGGTTTTTCTCCTTTGCAACCTATATAAATATCAAATTATTAATTATTTTTCAATCATATATACGTAGAATACGTTTATACATTTCTATATTTTTTGAAAATAATGAATTTATAATAATCTTAAGAAAATAATTATTACTACAATAGCACTAAGTAACAAAATTAAGTAGGGTGAAGGCCCCGCCAACTTAAAATGTTACTGTATTGTATTTTTAATAAAAATTATAGAATAAGAATGAAATCTGGATAACAGAATAGTGAAAGTTGAAAGAATTTTAACATCGAAAAATTGGTGCCATTGCCCTATTTAACTTTTTTTGTTTTAATACCGTATAGTAAAATTTTATAGAATCGTAAATCAAAATTATGTTAATTTTTGGCCATGACGGCTTGAAAACATCGTATATTTTTACATATTTTTTAAATCGACATTCATTATAAACGTTCATTTTTCGATGATATACGTGAAAGGAAAATCTGCTTTCTCAGAATCTAAGGTAATTGATTTGGAGTTAATTTTTTTGTGGTACAGAAAAAAATCAATATAAACGATTTTTAGCTTTCTTGCCTTTTTCTTTTGACGTTTCTTTTCGTGTTTCTGATAACTTCTTACGAGGTTTTTTACATCTGGGTTCTTTAGCACTATTTTTCAAATCTTTGCGCTGGTTTGCATATTTTCTTTTACTTGCAGCAATCTTGGAGATATATGCAATCAAATCATTCTTGCTAACAGGGGAAAATTTTGTATTCACCCATTCTGTGGAAGAAAAACCCACGTCAATTTACGAATTTTTAATTCAAAAAAAAAAATACTGGTTGAGTTTTCAAAAAAATCTTTTTTATTTGTTTCTTCAAATTTTGAAAACATGAAAAGAATACATTTTCTGGAAAACCACACCATTTTTATTCTTCCAAAAAATTGTGAAAAAGTTTCTACTCATAGAAGAAAGGCATCTTATCAGCATCATGCCAGCTAAACCATTTATGAGGCCGGGAGAATTTTTTCTCTTAAAATGTACTTTTTGAATTTTTCTCGTAAACTGTGAAAGATATCACAAAAAAACAAGAGACATTTTTCATCGAATTTTTTTAGACGTGCAAACTTTTATTTTAATATTTTTTCGTATCTGTCATTGTTTTCAAGGAAAAGTAGAAAATTCGATTGTAAAAAAAAGAATTCTCCTGGCTACAGAAGTTATTCAGCAAGCATCAAACTTACAAGATATCTTCATTATCAAAGTGAAAGTTAAAAAAAATTGGCAAAAAATTTGAAGGTGGGTTTTTGAGAAAATCGATTTTTAATTTTTTCACAAAAACCGCCACCCTTTTGTTAATTTTAAACCTTTTTTCAATATTCCGTCGCGCTTTGAAATAAGATGATAAACGCTATTAGAATCAAAAAGAAAATAATAAATAGCTCAATTTAGTCAAAAGTTATAGAGGTTTAGAAAAAAAATCGAGTTTTTTGAAAAACAAAGCACAAGATTCAAATACGCGTAACTTTTTAGGAATTTTTTTTTCTGCAAATCGGAAAATACGTATCGCCTAATTTCCTCTGAAAAACAACATATTTCATCCCGAGATATTCTGCGATTTCATGTGTAGAACCCTGCTTGATTTGAAATGGATTCGATCGCCTGAAGAATAAAATTAAATAGTTTTAGCATCGAATAAGGAAAAATTAATGACAATTTAAAATGTACAATTTTGAAAATAAATGCGATTAGAGAAAATTTAAATGGCGGGATAATTAAAAAAATGTTAATAAAATAAGTTGTAAAAATTTGAATATTGCCAATATTATTTATTTTGCTATTGAAATGAAAACATTATTAATTATTTTAAAGAAATTCTGTAAATTTTGTAGATAAGTAATGGAAGTTAATAGAAATAAAATTATCTTTTGAGGGTTTTGCATTGAATGCAAATAAATTAGATTTCGAGCCATTATTACGAAAAAATGTAATTATATAGGACAATGTAAAATAAAATGATCTACTTACCACTAATAGCTAGAACTTTTGCTTTCAACTGAATTGTTTTTTTTTTTTTTTTTTTTTTTCATATCATTCCACTTTAAAATAGCTACGCAGGCTGCGTAGTAGTAGTAGAGAATTAGGTTAATTCTCTACTTTTCTTCGGAATCATTAACAACTGAATGACATCTTGTTTTTTATCATCTATCCACCAGATCAGCGCAAACTTCTTTTCTCTTGTAGCCATTTTAGATATTATTATTTCAATATTTATCACGAAAACAAAAATATTATCTTTGACTATTACCACTAAAATGGACGTTTTTACAAACTGCGGTGATGGAGGTGGGAGGAAACAAGAAAGTATTTGTTACGTGAGCACAGGCGTCAAGGCAACGACGCCATATTTGAGCGTGAAAATTTAAAATTTCAGTTACTATATGCGAACTGCAAAGCGAGCGAAGTCAACAAATTAAAGTTAATATTACATTAAAGCTGTTAGATTCCAGGTCTGATTATATCAGAGAAATTTACATTTTCTTATTTCTAACCGCGTGTCTAGTTTCGGAACCATTGTCGTTAAAAACCGTCCAATGAGAAAACCGCCACCTGGTGCCGACATGAAGTTTAATAATCAAGCGTATGTAACAAATCCTATAAATAATAAAGAACTTGAATAAAGCTTAAAGTATTGTGAATATATTTTTAAACATAAAAAATCGTTTGAAATTATTGTTCAAACTCCTATTCCTAATTATTCAATTTGCAATACACTAATAAATTATTTTACTATGAATTTTTACAATTCAGAGATTAAGAGGTGTTTACAGAGGGCGTAAAAAATTATTTTTGAAATTTAGAGATTAAAAAGTGTCTAAGGAAGGGTTAAAAATATACAAAAAGTTACAGAGCGTTAAAAGAGAACTTAAAAATTCTGTGAAGATTATGGAGGTTTAAAGGAAACGTTAATAAAGCTCAAGAACGTAGAGGCAAGATCTTCAATGTAGGGGCTAAAACCTATGTAGAAGCAAAATATAATGAAAATATCTTCAGGAGCGGCTAAGTATGAGCTAGTAGAATAAGCAGCTTCAAAGTAGAGGCAATACTTCCACTTAGAGTGTCAAAGTAGGGCCTATATTTCGACTCGGGAACACCCTTTTAAAGGCTGAACTGTACAGTATTATGGAATTTTCTGTACGTCCAACCAATTTTCAACTCGTTTGGATCACGGAAATTTCTGTAATACTAGCTCTAGCACTAATTTTAGAATTTAGTTACATTAATCACTGTGATTTTACCATATTTTTGGTCAAATTCCCACGTTAATCACTGCTATATTTATGCCCCATGTTTACTGTCTTATTTAAACATTTGTTTTACAGTGCACATTTAAATTTTCCAAAACTTGACATATTGAGTCATTTTTGAAAAAAAGGTGCCATAATCGTGCCGTTGGCGGCAATTTCCAGATTTGACCCACTAAGCCACGAATTAATTCACGCGCTACAAGCAAAATCGAATCAAATCACCAACCCATTTTTGGCCGTAGCGCGTGACTTAATTCGTTTTTCCGCCGAGAAAAAATTTACTCATTTTTGCTCCGACTCTTTTTTAGTCCCCTTTTACTATGAGCCCCTCAATTGAGAAAAATTTCGACAAATTTTTTATTATAATATCGTATACTGCATCTATCATTTTGAATTCAGTTGAATTCAATGAATTAATTTTCGCACTGAATTAGGAATAATCAATATCTGTCCACAACAACCCCGAAGTATCAATTTTCAAAAATATTTACCAAAGTTTTTGCATTTGTGTAAATTCGTTGGCATTGTGTCGCTTGTTCCCAATTGACACGTGTAGAGCGAGTCTACTTCTCTAACGACTAATATTTGCAAAGACAGTAAACAGATTTTTCCTATGAGGAAAAAACCTTCATTTCACCGCCTAAGTGTAGTAATACTACTTATCAATATGACGTGGAGGCTAGTATATATACAAGTACAACCAGTTGCAGATCTTGTCAGTCCAAGTACCGAAACTATTTCTAAAATTAGTTCCTGTTTCTATAAAGATGAAAATTTTCAGTTTTATTCTGCTGCTCTGCATGTTTATCATATGTCTTAATTCTGTTCGTAAGTAAAACATAATATATACTAAATCAATCGTACGGTTAAACTTTTAATTCTACAGTTTTGAAACTGAATTAGGCCACATTTCTAGATACGTACTCAGAAATAAATAAATTTTCAATCAAGTTTTTATAACATATTTTAGCACGCAATTGAGTTTATCGGTACATATAAAGATTGAATGTGAAATTGTTTCCAACATATGCTTGTAAATTTTTCGTTAAAGCCCCGCGTGTATGCCAACATATATTTCTTTGATTGCATTCATTTGAACCAAAAAACCCGTTTACTTAATTGTACTGAATATTGTTTGAAAGCAACAAACTCGTGCATTGATTCAAAGAAATCATTTCTTTGAGCGCCATTTCTTTGAAGTAAAGAAATATTTCTTGGCTTGAGAATATGAGATAATTAACCCGAGGAATTTATATCTTGAAAGCTAAGAACATAGTTTTCTTGAATCTTGCTTTCGCATTCAAAGAAATATTTTTTTAGTTTAATATATTTGAGCCTTTGAAATAAAAAATATTTTATTTGAAATAAGTAACTCATCGATGCGTGAAACATATATTGTTTGTTCTTTGAATCAAAAAAATATTGACATAAATGAAAGCAATATTTATTAAGTGAAAGCGATATTTCTTTCATATAAGGGCATTGATCCTGTTGTTTGAATAGAACGTGTCATTAGTCGAATAAAGTAGTTCGTTCACTCAAGTAATAATTTATTCAGTTGGAAGATATGTTTATTTTAATAAATAGAGTGTAGCGATTTATGTCCAATAAACATTTCCATATGCCGCCAGGTTCGTAGAGTTTATAGTCTTACAATAGAAATGGATTCTCCAGTCTTTAAGTTAGCCATATATTTTCACACTAGATATAATCTGAAATATGTGGTGATTGGTGTTTATCAATCTTCCTAAGCATTGGTCAGTTGGTTTTGCTTGAAATTCTTTTTGCTACTCCGCGAAAATGAAACTAATATATTATCATGAATAAATTATAATCATTATAATTGCATTCAATACTTTTTTTAATAAATGGGCCTGCTTAATTTTTGTACTTTAAGTATTCAAAATTTTTAAACAATATGCCGCATCTTGGAAACAAATCATATATTTGTTTCAAAAAAAACTTTTACTCAGTCCGAGTTACATTTATTTGTATGTAATAATTATCTTCTTGAACTTACTTCTAATTTTCAACACCTTACGTGTTCATCCAGGAATGGTTGTTTTTAATGCTTTTTTTTATAATTCGGGACATTAAAAGAGAATAATTTAGGCGTTTTCTATTTTACAAATATCTAAAATCTAAGTATTCTTTCATATAAGCATATTTAAATCAGGTGGCCAATTATTGGGGGCGGGGGGTGCCAACGTTTGCAGCGATTACCCTAATTTCAATTTTTCATTTTGAAGTAATATAACTTGTTAATACATTATGTTGGTAGAGCTAATGTAGAATATGTACAAATTTCACAATAATATCTTCTCATTGTTTGACTAAAGATGACAATTTTATACAATCGCATTCTTTTATTGATTATCAATTTGTCATGTTTCGGATTGCTGTAAAGTGTTTCTTAATTCAAATTCAAAAAAAAACATTATCAACAAGGTTCTTCCTTCTTTAAATCTTTCTTATCTGGTTCCCAAACGTGAAAAATAAAGATAATAATCTCAATTGCGCATCGTTTTATACTTCTCTTAATTAACATTTGCGTAGTTACCAAATAGTTTTGAAATTTGGACTATGATTTTTTTTCAAGGAACTTTTAAAAACCATCTCAAGTATATTTTTCTAGGATTCTAGTAGTGATGTTTCACTTTTTATCGCAAATTCATTGTGAAATTAATAACAATATTTTCAACTGCGAAGAAAATCCACTAACAACAAACTCACATAAATATCTCCGGCAACAAGATCTAAGGGCAACAGACAAAAGTCTCAAAAACAGCTCAGAAATATATAAAATATAATATGAATAATATATAAAGACAGTTGAAAACAATTGATGCTTATTTAAATAAACCTAATTAACAAATTAACTGTTGGACTATTTTTCGACGTACTAACTTGGTTCTTTCAACATAGTCAAGTGTTGATAAGTATTCTATCAATCAATTAAAATTTATGATTTTTAAACCAAATTAATCAACAAATTCTTTTTTTTACTATTTTCCAACATTGAAACTTTGTCCTTTTAACGTATTCAACACTGAATAACTAAATTTCAAACTTTTTTTGGACGCTTGGATAACGATGACCTATTGTTATTGTTATTAACAATTTCATAGAGACATTTTTTTCATGTTATGCATTTTGAAACTAAAAATTCTGTTCGCATCTTTAACAAGAGAATAAGTGATAATTTTTTATAAACAAAACTAATTGACAAATGCATTATTTGTATTGAAAATCGCAGAAATAGATGATGTTCGCGAAAATTAAAAAAAAGTGCACCCCCTTTCCCTCGGTAAATAATTATCCAAATGACAGCATTTTTTCCCAACCAACTACTATTCAATATCACAACATTTTGCCCAACAGTTTTTAAAACACGTTTTATTGGCTTAAAAGTCCTCCAAAATTCCACCGCTCATTGAAGTGTCAAAATTTGATTTTTAAATAGTTTGAACAATTTTTATTTGAATAATTTGTTTTGATATTTAGGATACAAAAAAACTAATAACGCCATTCGATTCTGTAAAATAAATTACATAAGACCATGTATTGGACAATCTATTGATAGTTATATAGTACGAATACATATTTTTTACCACGTTTATTGATTATAAATGCATAAGATGATAAACACTTGTTAGAAAAATTGTTATGAACAATAATACTTGTTGATTCTTATTCAAATGTACTTAAAAGTTTGTAGATTAGTTACTTATATTTAATTACATCTGTTAAAAGAACCAAGTTCGTAAATCGTAAAATAGCCCAATAGTGCATTTGTGAATTCATCATTTTTTTTAATTGGAAAGTTTTTTCTCATAACTACTTGATGTGGATAATTTTTTATCAAATTTGTTCATAAGATACCAAATAATTTACAAACATTCATTAATGCAATATGGAAACTCTTTTCGTTTATAGAGTGTCCAGATTTAGGGCGAATCTAGTGACGACTTGCACACAATCCCCACGGAAATATTTTCTTGCAATTATTCATTCATAACATATTGAATACATTTTTAAGCATACGCATTGCTACTGAAAACCTTGTTTGGATAGTTGCTTTACTTATTTATTCTAGGTATCTTGGAATGAATTTAAGTATTTCTCAAAAAAATGTACTCTGCAAAAGTAAAAAAAAAATGTTTTCCCATATCTGTTATTCAATAAAAAATATTTGAAAGCTTTCTCAACAATCTTTTTTGTGAAATTTATGCGGAATTCTTTTAGCTATTATTATGAAAAAAAATGTAACCGTTAGCAAATGTGTTTGCTTTCTCATAATGGAAGCATTAGTTTTTTTTCAATAATATAGACAAACCAAAGTCTTCATTTTGATCAATTTGAAAATAGAAATTTACAAACAATATAAAATTACAAAATATTACACAAAATATTTTAAATACAAAGACAAATCAGACAAATCAAATTTTGTATTTGAAATTATAATTTTTCGAGCTGGAAAAGAGAAGGGAAAAGTTCTGTCACACCCTATCCCTTTCCCAGCTTTATGATTTCTTTACAAAAATTGTCAGAATTATTCTATTTGAAAATTTATGATCAAAAAGTCTTTCCTATTTCTGCGTTAACTTTGAATTATGTCGATGAAAAAAGTTTTCCGGTTTGATACAGATGATTCAAATATTATAAATGAGCATAACTTTCCTAATCTTGAATGAAGTGTATTATTATTATAGGTCAATCGATTCGCCTCGAATCAAGAAATCTTTTCCGTTCTTGCATCAATTTTGAATTATGTTAGTGAAAAAAGTTTTACCATAAAAAACCGTGTTTTCAAATATTATGCATTACCATAGCTTCCTTACTCTTCAATTAGATGTATCAATGCTATGGGTCAATCGATTTGTATCGAATCAACACATCTTTTCTTTTTTTTTTGCATCATCTTTGTATTATGTTATTGAAAAAAGTTTTACTATAAAAAACCGAGTTTCAAAATATATAAATTACCATAACTTACCTACTCTTTAATAAAATGTAGTAATATTATAGGTGAATCGATTCGTCTCGAATCAAGGAATATTTTATATTCTTGCATCAACTTTGAATTATGTTGAAGAAAAAAGTTTTTACTTTAAAAAAGCCGTATTTTCAAATATTATGCATTACCATAGCTTCCTTGCAGATCAATAAAGTGTTTTAATATTATAGGTTAATCGATTCGTCTCAAATCAATACATCTTTTTTGTTCTTGCATCAACTTTGAATTATGTTAATGAAAAAAGTTTGACTATAAAAAACCGATTTTCAAAATATATAAATTACCAAAACTTACCTACTTTTTGATAAAATGTATTAATATTATAAGTAAATCAATTTGTCTCGAACCAAGGAATCTTTTACATTCTTGCATTAACTTTGAATTATGCTAATGAAAAAAGTTTTAGTATAAAAAACTGATTTTTAAAATATTATTAAGTGCTAAAAAAAATGCAATAAATATTTTTAGAAATCCTTCGATCAGTTTCAAGATATTAGTAGTGAAAATTAGCCTTAAAAATTTCATCAATTTATCTGAAACCATTTTCAACTATCGTGCTCACAAAAAAGTGTGACATCCTCACACACATTCACACACACACGTCCAACATACATCGAACATACTCATCTGGACAATTGAGTTTCATGAAATTCAAAAAAGTTTCATGAAATAAAGTTATCCAGGTTTGAGAAAATGGATGTGGAAATTGACAATCTCGAAGTGACACTAACCCAAAATTAAAGCATGCTTGGAATAGAATTGAGATAAAAACTCAATTTCCAGTTTAAAAATAAAACAAAACCATGCCTTCGAGATATCAAGTTTCTGAATACGGCTAAATACAGTTTAATTTTAAAAAGATATGAGAATAGAATATGTTTGATGACAAAAAATGATTCTGTTCCGAGAAAATCAAAATTGGAGATCACGACATACATTTTTTTGCCTAAAATCCGAAAAAAAATAAGAAAACATATTTTTTTCATTAAATGATAATAATTTTAAAAATATCAATGCTACGAGTAATTAACTAAATTAGGAATAAAAGTTCGATTACATTTTAAATTCATTTCATCAAAAAATGGTACATGGAAAAAATCATTTTTCCACAATGTATATTTAATTTTTTTAGGAATATTTGTGCAAAAACCCCTCTTTTGATGAAAAAGTTGGTTATGTAGTTATATACTGCTACACTTCATGGGTTGAAAATTTTGTAAAATATTTATATTAATATTTAAAATTTAACGCAAAATTATTTCAGAATAAATCAAAACATAAATTTTTGAAAATAAAAGAAAACAAGAACCCAACGTTCAAATTTTGATAACGCACTCTTAAATGTATCCATTCAAACTAAGAATAAAAACAAAAAAAGAGAGAGAGAAAATAAAGCCACCTTCAAATCACTTTCATCCCTTATTTCGTCTGTTTTTATTCACATATTTTCTTAAATTCAAATAAAGAAACAAACATTTACAAAAACCTACCAATTTGTCAGTCTTCATTCAATAACCTTTTAAAGGGTTTCTAGTATTTCGAATTTTTCTATACATCGAACCTAACCCACTTCTTGCATTTCTAACTCGTTCGGTTTACAAACATTTCCGTAATACTAGCCCTGGCATTAATTCTAAATTTTAGTTACATTGGTCACTGTTCCTATTTCTAGAAACATGAGAAATTTAACTTTCACTCTGCTCTTCTTCATGTTTTTGATATTGCTCAATTCTGTTCGTAAGTAAAACATAATATAATACTAAATCAATCATACATTAAAATATCTTACATCCAGATATCGACTATATTCAAAAATTCGCATTTCACTTTGAAACAGTTGGAACATATGTTATTACCATTATACATATTTCGCAAAAAATTTATTTTGAGGTGCGGCAAAATTCTGAATTCTACAATTTTGAAACTGAGTCAGGCCACATTTTTAGATACGGAGGCGGAAGGAAATAGATGTGAGGTAAAATTTTTGTAACATATGTTAGCACGAAATTCAGTTTAACGGTACACGTTAAGGTTGAATGTGAATTTTTTCAACCTATTTTGGCAAAAGTTTCAGCTCATGCTATGTGATGAAGATTTTTTTTTAATTATTACATTTTGAACAAGAATTTTTCCCAACATATGTCACATACGTTAATCTTTACGTGTATCCATATTTTCGAAATTTTTGATAAATAGTACAAATTAATGAGGTATAAAACGAAATTTTTGCCATCATATGCTCGGAAATTTTTCGTTAAAGCCCCATGTGTGTGCCAACATATGTTCCAAGAATGTATCTTCACAATCCCTTTTCATCCTGTAAATTTATAAAAATGTGTGAAAATATATGAAATTTGTGGAAATTTTTTAAGTTGAGACTTTTATGGCCCTCCATCGATTCAACTTTCAGCAGGGTTGTTTTTAAAATTACACTGCATGTCCAAAATTTCTCGTAGGCGTTCTTTTCCGTAGATTTAGAAGCTACTCAATAAAAATCTTCAAAAGAATACTGCATCCATTGAGGTGTATCTTTATAAAGACAGAACACCCAACTGGAGCACTGCTTTATGGTCGTCAATTTCAAAATTAACATCAGAAGATACAAATTCAAAATGGTGGATCCAATATGGCAATAAAACTTGTTAAATGTTTACATATTTGCCTGATACTTGTTATGAGAGTATTTTTAGGGTGACTGATTTTTAATTTTATGTCAAAAGTTGTCAAATTCAAAACGATGGATATAATTAATATTTTTGAAAGAAATACAAAAATTATACATAAAAGTATACTTTCAGTTTTTTCTCGCATTTTGCAAAGCGTTCGAAGTATGATTTAAAAAAATAATGAAACATGCAATTGAAGTCTTGATGTAGCAGTTAAAACTGTTTCTCCATATGGAATGATATTTTAATATTTACGTCTGAGTGTTTTATATTTTAATTACGAATTTCGTAATCTTACCATTTCTTCCGGGAAAATGATTTTCTTCATTTTTTGCTGTTTTTTCATTAGTATATGAAAAAGCACAGAATGGTTAAAATTTTCATTATTGAACTACACATCCTAAGAGACAAAACTTTGCCGTGCTCTTTTTGATATCGAACGGAATGCCGGACAATGGAAAATCGGCAGAAAGTGCTATATGTAATTTTTTTTCATAAATTATACGTGACAAAAATATTATTACAAATGATTTTAACACTGTTTTGACCTTTCTTTAATTGCTCGGTTCATATTGGAGACGCATAAGAAAAATTTCATATTTTCAACCATTAGCATGTTCTTCATCCAAATTTTAATTTTTGGTCTTGCAGATGGAAGTGATGGGCGGCCACCTTCACGTCGAATGTCAAACCGGCAGCAGCGTCTACGGCAACATCATAATCCACCGACTAATCCATCTGATTCTGAAGATGAAAGTTTTAGCAATCAAAGTTAGTATATTATAATTCTTTTGAACTAACAAAAAATTATTAGGATTCAGAAAAAAAACCGAATTTTATTTCTTAACCACCAATGAATTGTTTACGCTGAATGGCGTTGACCTCTGGAAACTTTTGAAACAATTTTTAAATATCAACTTACTAAAGTACATATTCTTATAAAAAATTGATGTAAGCCGGTTTCGTGGGCTTGGTGAAAACCGCTTAATCACAGGTGTGTCGGTCAGTCTGAGTCTCGATGAGTGAAACCGTAGCTGGCAGGGCGCTGGTCAGGCGCTGGCCTGACGAAGTCGGAATGTAGATGCCCCACGTTGGGCGCCAATTTGATGTAAGCCGGTTTGTGTGGGGGCCGACTTAATCACAGGAGTGGGTGGTGAGGCGTGGTTTGTCCAGGTAATTGAGTTGTTCTGGTGGGAGGACATGTCAGACGCAAGTGTGGCGCTGGCCGGGTTCTGGTGGGGCGCTACTGTGGCGCTGGTCGGGCGCCGTCTGGACGGAGTCGAAATGTGGGTACTCCGCGGGTTGGTAGATGTTGATTATTTCGTGCCAGAAATTCGTCCAGGTTCTTCATGGATTTCGTCTCTGCCTGTCGACTGCTAGGTGGAGGCAAACAAATCCTCTGGGCACCTCGGGAAGAAAGGAGGTACCTATATGCCTGTAGTCCATCCATTCTAGACGTTCGTGTCGTGCTGGCGGGAAGCAGTCATGGTAGTCCTGGTGAGGCGCTGGCCGGGAACTAGTCGGGCTGACTAGGCGGCGCAA
Organism: Andricus curvator; assembly: GCA_932195095.1. NCBI lineage: Eukaryota > Metazoa > Arthropoda > Insecta > Hymenoptera > Cynipidae > Andricus > Andricus curvator. Next base: position 166,488 of record CAKNYM010050362.1, read on the forward strand.
GAGAAACAGTCTGGGGCCGCGCAGAGGGGCCACGACAGATGGGCGAGGGTCTGGGGCCGCACAGAGGGGCCACGTCAGACGGACGTG